>CM057449.1:393915000-394425000 GCA_016271365.2 Neoceratodus forsteri
AGGTGCTAACATTGAGGTCAGTGAGCAGCTTCAAGAGGGGGTGGGACAGGATCAGAGGGAGGGCCCAAACTGAGGGTGGACAGGTAGGTGTTTGTGTGTGTGTGTGTGTGTGTGTGAATGAAGCAGGAGGAAATACAGAGAGGGGGCAAAAGGAGGGGCAGCTGCAGTCTAAATGGCTGAAGTGCTGCACACTTGAGCAGACTAGATAGACCTTAAAGGCTTGTATCTGCTGGCAATTTCGTATGTTTGAAGGTTAACGTAGAAGGCATCTTCAACATCAGTGGAAATGGGAAAACGAGGGGGCACAATCTTAAATTGGAGGGAGGAAGATTTAAAAGGGAAATAAGGAGGAACGTTTTCACTGAAAGAGTGGTGTCCGGGTGGAACGGGCTTCCGGAGGAGGTGGTGTCATCGAAGACAGTAGACAGCTTTAAGAGGGGGTGGGACAGGGTGAAAACGAAGATTATAACAAGGGGACGACTAGTGGGGGGTTGAGAAGGGAGGGAGGTAGAATTTAAGGAGGAGGGGGGCAGCTCTAGTATCCACTACACAGAGCGACACACTCTAGCAGACTTGATAGACCGAAATGGCCTATATCTACTGGCGGTTTCATATGTTTGCATGTATGTTGGGGCTGGCTGTATAGCCAAGAGGTTAGAGTAACGAGCTGTGAATGAGCTTGGTACATCCGGCAGACCTGGGTTTGATTCCCACAACCTCCACTTGAATACTTTGTGACTCTGAGCAAGTCACTTAACCACCCCAGTGCTCCCAGGTCGCCCCTGAAAACAGGCACTTGTGCCTAGTGGGCCATACCTAGTTACCAAAGACTAAAATAAAATAAAAATAAAAAGTTTGTATTTTTACCCATGTGTAATAGCTTGCAGTGTTGAAATGTCAATGGGCTAGCTTTAGAACCCCAAATAATGCCATAGCTTGCACAAGAGGCACATACTGTACATGGATCTATTTGTGTGCAGTACTTCTTGCTCTGCGCATTAATAGTAATACTGGGGGGGGGGCGCCTCCCTCACTGACCGCTTTTAAAACATCATTGAAAACTTATTATTTTAATTTATGCTTTGGCCTGACTTCTTAATTTATTTGTATTAGATTTAACTAATTGTTTTATTGTAAAGTGCTCAGAGCCTTTGGGATTGGGCACCATATAAATAAAATTGGCATTGGCATTAGCAGATAATCACTATGAACTCTCTTCTGAAGGGTTTGATTTCCAGGATCCCGAAACCGGAACAAAATCCTTCTGCTTTGTTTTATCGACTGTAGTTTAAAGACAAACATTGCGTACAATCTTAACTCAAAAGGTATGTGATAGAAGAAAGTTGCGAGATCCCAAACCATGGAACTGATGACATCTGATGAATACAATCTGATCAGTGGGTACATTTCTCAAAATAGTAGAGATACTGCATGTAGCAGAGAGAGATAAAAAAAAAAAATGAATCGTAGAGATTTTACTTGTTATTTTTATAGCCCTTCAGAAAATGTGGAGTTATTGGTAGTAGTCATTTGCAGTTGTTGATTGCCGAAAAGGAACTTGTCACATGAAAATGAAGCCACATGGTCTTGATAGCTCAGATACCATTTACCCTGGTAAGTTAAATGTGCTGATCGAAGGAACTAGAAGGGGGACAGGATCAGATCTACAGTACAGTAAAGTAGCTTCTTGTTTTACATTGTTTTTCGTAGATTCTACTTGGTAGAATGTTATTTCTTTTTTTTCTTACTACTAAGGGGCTAGCAGGGTATTGTTTGGGGCCCCGTTGGAATTTTAAAACCTGTTTTGGTAGCTATAAATGGGCTCATTTGTTTGGTTCACTGTGTGGCAGGCTGCATTTGTAGAGGCTTATTTCTTCTGTTTTAAAACATAATTGGTGTAATTTAACTGGCTCTGTTTCTTTGAATTGGAGACCTATATCTTCTAATTCCAAGCCTATTTTGCTGTGTTGGTGAAGCTGTTTGAATTGGAGTCCTGTTTCTTTGGGTAGCAAACCTATTTTGGGGGCTTTGAGTAGAATTGTGATTCATTGTTGCTGGCTTCACTAGCTGCAAAGTTTGAGTGCACAGTGGGGGAAGGGTGCTAATAGTCTGACCAGAGGCCTCAGCTACCTGATTGTTTCTGGAAGACTTGAGCTGGTCCCACCCCCCTGGTCTATTATTTCCTTTATACTAGGCGTTCTGACATCACTTCCTCAAACAGGCAAAGGATATGCACCTGTCATAGCAGAAGCAGACATCCAGGAAAGGAGCAGCAGCAAGTGAAGAGGTGACTGCTCTATCAGTGGAAGGGAAGTAAATGCAAATCTAGGAGCTTTCATTATTACTTCTTCGCATTGATATTGCACTGGGAAAAGGAAGAGTAGGAGTTTGAAGAAGGTTGTGCAATGGCCACTTAAAGTCTCTTTTTGAGTGTGGATAGGAAGGATAGGAATATAAAAAGCAGTTGCTCAATATATCTAAACGTGTGCAACAAAGGAGGTAAGGGAAATAAAGAATGTTTTGCACTGATAAAGGGGGGAGAGGGGAGACTTGGGGGAGTGTTTGGTATCCTGCATCTGAAGGGTGGGGGTCGCTGGTGGGCAACAACAGCAATGGGTAGGGTGGTAGGCTGCAACAACTGCGGTGCACCAGTCTTTCTAAACATTGCCTGGAGTGTGGGAGGTTGTTTAGTGTGCAACCACATAGAAAAACTTAGAAAGGAGATTGAGGGTCTGCAGGAGGAACTAAGACAGGCAAGGCAGATTGGGGGTGGGTTTAGCCCAATACTGGAGGGAAGAAGAAGGGAAGATGAGGGAGGGTGATTTAAGCCAACAGTGGTGAGGAGAGGGTCAGAAGAAGGGAAGCAGAGACAAAGGGGCCCAGGCCAGGAAGAACGATTGCTGGGGAAACCAGGTCAGGAGACAAAAGACAAATGGAAGGAGGAGATAGGGACTTGTGAGGGGAGACGAAGAAGTGGCAAAAGTCATGGAGTGGAAAGGAGAGAACAGGTTACTGTTAAGAGAGAGGGAGCGGGCATTTGTGAAGGGTCTTCAGAAAACAGCTGTGCACTGCTAGAGAGGAAAAAAGTGGAGGAGGGAAATGATGAAATTAGAGGAGTAATTGATAAATGCCTGGACCAAACTGGAGCGGGGAAGTTCTGCTGGGAGAATGCAACAGGGGAAAGGAAATAATGTGCAGGAGGAAGAAGAGGAACTGGAAATGAGAGGGAGATGAATGGAAGCAAGCAGGGAGTAGAGGGGTGGAATCTTAGTGCTGGGGACTCAATACTAAGAGGAGTTAGGTGGGGTAGCAGGGGAGAGGCATAGTCGCATTTGGGTGGAGGCCATGCCAGGAATGACAGCGGAAAGGGTGGACAGTCTGTTCTGAAATATGCTAGAAGGGTAGGGACAAGCCTCATTTAATTATACATCTTGGGACAAACGACCTGGCTGACAAGACAGTAGATATAGTCCAGAGGAGGTTTGAGGAACTAGCACAATTATGTGAGGGGCAGGAAGATCAGTAACTTTTCTGAGATACTTTCGTGCCAAAGGCAAGCACAACAAGAAAGCTGAGGATAGAGGAATTTAAGGATGGCTAAGAACCTGGTGTTGTGCTAAAGGGTATGGGCTGTTGGCGGGTGGGAGGGACCTGGGAGGACAGTAGTCTCTATGCCAAGGACAGACTACACTTGAGTGAGGAGGAAAGTGTTGAAACAGAGGATGGAAGAGTATAAGGAAGTTGGGAATTTAAACTAGGAGTGGGGTGGCAGTTGGGGAAGAGATATGCAGAGACCACATGTTGGAAATCATAGAGCTTACCCCCCATAACAATCTGAAGGACAAATGGCAAGTACTATTGGTGATGCTAGGAAAGGAGGGCAGGATGGGGAGGGTGGAAGGTGGTTGCCCTTAATGCTAGGAGCCTTGGGAGGAAAACTGCAGAGTTACAGGTTCTCATGGCAAAGGGGAGGTGGACATTGCAGCCATCACGAAACATGGGCCACCCAATATAATGACTGGGACCTGTCTGTACCAGGTACAGGTTATTCAGAGGGACAGGTGAATGGGGAAGGGGGGTGGCACTATATGTGAAGGAAGGACTGAAGTGTGTAAGGGAGGAGGGTAGCTGGAGTCACTTTGGGTGCAAATCCAGGATTCCAAGAATAGGATTCTTAGAATGGGAGGGTGTGAAGGCCACCATCTCAGACGGAGGAGGCTAGACAGGAACTAGCGGGACAGATCAGGAGGACCTGCGAGAAGGGTAGTGTGGTGATTGTGGGGACTTCAACATGCCAGGAGTGGACTGGAGCACCCCAACAACCAGGAACAGAAGGAGCAGGTACTGCTGGATGCCTTCCAGGACAGCTTCCTGCTGCAAATGGTCAGTGAACCAACCAGGTTAGGGAATACCCTTGACCTTGTGCTGGCAAATGGGGACTTTGTGAGAGAACTTACAGTGGAGGAACCGCTGTCGGAGTGACCATCACTCAGTATGGCTCACATTGGATATGGGCAAGGAAGGAGTGGAATCTGGCACAAGAGTGCTGGACTTCAGGAGGGCTGACTTTGGGAGAATGGGGGAAGTGGTAAAAGGGTACCTGGCCAGAATTCAATCTAGTATGGATACTAACCAGAGGTGGGAGCTCATAAAGCTGGGGATAGTGGAGGCAACCAAAACCTGCTGCAAAGCCCAGAGCAAGAAGGCTAGGGCTAAGAAACCGAGCTGGTTGAGCAAGGAGGTCATGGAAAAGGTAAGGAGGAAAAGAGCTGCCTTTAGGAAGTACAAGAAAACAGGGAGGAGGGGGGGAGGACAGAGAGGAGTACTTGACAGAATCGAAGGAGGTGACAAGGGCAGTAAGGGAGCCAAAGCATCTCACGGAACTCAGGCTGGCACAAGGCATTAAGAAGGGGAGAAGGACTTCTTTAAGTACATTAGGAGAAAAGGAGCTGTAAGGACCACATAGTAAGGATTAGGAAGGAGGGGTTGGGTGGAAGCAGGGTATGATAAGGCGGAAGCACTAAATGAGTACTCTGCTCAGTATTTACTAAAGAGAGGGGGCACCCAGGTGGGAGAAATGGCAGAAGCGGGGAGTGGTGACAGATGGGGAAATCATGGAGGGCAGAGTTCGAGAGGGTTTGAAGGCATTGAGGGTGGACAAGGCACCAGGCCCAGATGGCATCCACCCCAGGGTACTGAAGGAGCTGGCAGAGGTCCTTGCAGGACCTTTGGCAGACCCTATTTAATGCCTCACTCACATTCGGGGTGTGCACCAGAACTGGAGGATGGCTCATTGGTGCCCTCCACAAGAGCGGCCCAAGGATGAACCGGAAACTACAGACCAGTGATCCTCACATCCATCGTGGGTAAGCTAATGGAGACTATCCTGAAGGAGAGGCTGGTGGCCTCCTAGAGGCCAAGAACTACAGGACAGCAGACAGCATGGCTTCATACGTGGCAGATCCTGCCAAACCAACCTGGTCGAGTTCTATGACTGGGTAACTAGGCAGCTGGACAGGGGCCATGCAGTGGATGTCCTGTATCTGGACTTCAGTAAGGCATTCGACTTGGTGCCACATGGAAGGCTGGGAAGGAAGTTAGTAGGCACAGGGGCGGGTGCAAAGCTGGTGAGATGGGTAGGAAACTGGCTGCAGGGAAGGCAGCAGAGGGTGGTGGTAGGTGGGAGCTCTCACACCCAAGAGCAGTGACGAGGTGTCCCACAGGGCTCGGTGTTGGGACCAGTGTTGTTTGGGATATTCATTGCAGACATATCATGGGACATCAAGAGCAAGATCAGTCTGTTTGCTGATGATACCAAGGTTGTGCGGTGGTGGATGACCTACGGGATGGCAGGGGTTGCAGGATGATCTGGCAAAGCTTGAAACCTGGTCAGACACCTGGCAACTGGGGTTTAATGCCAAAAAGTGCAAGGTGCTGCATTTTGGGATGAAGAACCCAAGGAGGAGTTACCAGCTAGGGGGAGTGCAGCTAGCCCAGACAGAGGAGGAGAAGGATCTGGGTGTGCTCATTACAGGGTCAATGAACAAGTCGGCACAATGTAGGAAGGCAGCTGCAAAGGCCAACAAAATGCTGGGTTGTATTGCAAGGGGTATATCCTCGAGGAGGGAGGAGGTGATTCTGCCACTGTATAGGTCATTAGACCACACCTGGAGTACTGCGTGTAGTACTGGCGTCCGTATCTGAAGAGGGACATTAAGTTACTGGAGGGGGGGCAGCGCAGGCGACAAAGATGATCAAGGGGCTGGGGGACTTATCATACGAGAGGAGGTTGAAGGAGTTGAACATGTACTCACTGGAGGAGAGGAGAGACAAGGGTGACATGATTGAAACCTTTAAATACATGAAAGGAATAAACAAGATGGGTACAGAGGGGCTGTTCAAAGTAAGGGAGGGGAGGGCCACTAGGGGTCATGATATGAGACTGGAGCGAGGAAGGTTCAGGAGGGAAATGAGGAGACACTTTTTTACAGAGAGGGTGGTGGCTGGGTAGAATGCGTTACCTGCAGAAGTGGTATGCAGTAGAAGAGTGGACTGCTTCAAACGAGGATGGGACAGGACAAGGGGGAGTGTTAATGAAGGGGAAGGGTGGAAGGGAGGGGCAGCTGCAGAATAAGGGGTGCTAGATGCACATTCGAACAGACTTGATAGACCTCTAGGCCTTTATCTGCTGGCAAATTTCGTATGTTCGTAAGGCAAGAAAGGGATGAATTTATTTGTAAATTCTCCTCTTATTACAGCATTTAAAACAATAATACAAATACAACATTCCCCATACAAAGAATGTCATGATAATATCATAAAGTATTACAAAATATGTGGAGCAACTGAGACACCACGCATAGTTACCCCTCTCACTTAGCTATACAAGCATAAAATTCTAAATAGAAATTGGGCCCACTCCCTGGTAGGAGACAAGAGAAAGGGTTAGGTGAATCCCAAGAAAGAACAAAACCCAGCTCTGGTATAGTATTTCCCATAACATTGCCTTCACAAACCATAGTTCTACCTCATGCACCCCTAGTCCATACCAGTGGAGGGGTAGTCATAGAAAATTAAATAAGTCTTAAACAGCAAGTTATAGAAAACCAGTAAAAGCAGTAATCACTACATGGAGACAGTTATTCTGTAATCTGATAGGAGATAAATATTTCTGCACTAAGGTACTGATAAGCAATAATATGCTGGAGCCCTCTTGTTAGGATATAGTGGCACTTGCCCCAGACCTTTATGCAGAAAAATCTACATTTTAATCTGCCATGCGGCCACAAATCCCCCTCCACCAAAATCCGCTCTGGCAATAAAAAAAGAAAGAAAACAGTATACTAGCAGTCTGCTATAGCTGCAGTGTCCCAAACTATTCTGAAAGTCTTTAGTTCATAGGCACTAAACCAAGATGGCAAGGCTGTAGTCTTGAGTACTCAAAAGTCTAATAGCACTCCCCAGGCAGGCTCCTGTGGAAAAAAGAAAAAAGAGCCAGGAGCAGTCTGGTCCCAAGAAGCCTACTAACGTGTCAGGGTTAGGGCAAATAGACTCAATCATTTGTTAGGGTGCCTAGCCCTGATCAGATTATTTGCGGTAATAGAGGTGCAAATGAGTCACAGACACATTGCGTATCAGTAATAAATCTAGTTTATTACTACAAAAGGAAATCACAGTTGCCCTAAGCAGTTCTTACCATAAGACGCTGGGAGCCTTGCCTAGCGTTCCCCAATACCCCAAGGATTATAGAAGGTATCCAAAGGGGAATACGCAATACATTACATTATATATTAAGATTATTACCATGGTTACCATTCATAAGAAGCAGTGCTAGATTAATAAAATAAGCCGTATTGGCCAAAGGTTCGGTAGCTCCACAGCGTTATCTAGTCCTATACAATATGTGCTAAGTCAGCTACATCGTAGAACAATGAAGGCGTACATGGTACATGGAAAACACAGGATGTGGTGCAATTATATATAAATCCTAAAGATGACAGTGGCGACTACATACAGATAATAGTATATTAGATTACAGAGACACAGGTGTCTTGGCTTACTACGTGCAGTTTCCATGCATAGAGAAAATATAGTAGTACAAATCATAATGTACCCTGACACTTACACTTGTACGATAAGTGCCTATGCCCTAAAAGTTAGTGTAACATATGCTTAGTATAGTTTGTCTAAGGTGTACAGGTGGAATGCCAGTTAGGGTGTAAGGACCTCGTATAATACATTGAAACGTAGATATTGACTGCATATAAGGACTGCTTGGCCCAGCTAGTCTGCCCAATTTCCCTACCTACTATAACACTGCAGACTCTACTTGATCTCTGGCGTTACCCCTCCCCCCTTCCCTACATCTAATGTTCCCTTATGCCTGTCCCATGCATTCTAGAAGCACGTTACTGTTTTTGCCTCTACCACCTCTGCGGGACAGTTGTTCCAGGCATCCATCACTCTTTTTGTGACAGAGTACTTCCTCGTATCTCCCCTGAGTCTCTCTCTCCCCAGCTTCATCGCATGTCCCCTTGTTCTTGAGCATCTTTTTTCTGAAAAATGCTTCCCTCTTGAATTTTTTTTTATACTCCATGAGGCATTTGAATGTTTCTATCATATCCCCCCTCTCCTTGCCTTCCTCCAGGGTTTACATATTGAGGTCATTCAGTCTCTCCTCATAGGGCTTGTGATGCAGATCCTGCACTATTGTGGTCACCCTTCTCTGGACCGCCTCTATCCTGTCAGTGTCCTTCTGGAGATATGGTCTCCAGAACTGGACACAGTACTGTAGGTGAGGTCTCATCAGTGATCTATACAGCGGTAACACCACCTCCGTGTTTCTGCTGGTGATACTCCTCCCTGTGCACCCTAGCATCCCACTAGCTCTCCCCACTGCCTTGTCACAGTGTCTGGCCACCTTTAGGTCATTGGATATGATTACCCCTAAGCCTAGTAACTTGAGATGCCATAACAAACAGTTACACATATCAAGGTCAAAAACGGATGGGGGGGCGCGAATGAGCACTTGAAGAGAACAGATGTGTCTGCTTCTCCTCGCCAAGGTAATTTAAAGTTAAAAAAGTGCTAATTCGTCCTTACTTACGGTTTATTTTGTTACAAGACCGTGCAGTACCCTGGTATGGATGAATATTTGACTTCGGGGGCTGGAAAAAGCCAGTGCACGACCGGCAAAGCTTCAAAGAAAAGTACGGCCTGTTCGCAGGCTGAGAGCCACCAAGTAGTTTCCCTTTCAGCAGCAGAGGTGAGCCCACTGGGTCGAGAGCTGACAGGCCAGGTCCTGGCGGCCTTGGAGCCGTGACTCTGTAAATTAGAAACCCGAATCGATGATGGGCTCCAGGAGGTTTTGACTCAGCAGGCAGCCCAAGGGACACGCTTAACGGAGGCAGAGGAGCACATATCTAGAATGGAAGATGAGCTACAGGGGGTTCCGGGGCAGATCCTAGCCCTGCGAAAAGAGCTAGAGGAAATGAACGAGGCGGCGGATTACCAAGAAAACTACTACTGAAGACTAAACCTTCGATTGCGTGGTCTGCCAGAAGGGATGGAAGGAGGGAATATGTTGGACTTTTGTGTAGAGAACCTGCCCAAACTGTTGGGCCTAACAATAAAGAATGGAAGGCTGACATTGGAGCGTGCACATTGGGCTGCTATGCCCAAACCACCCGCGGGGCAACCGCCCCGCCAAATCATTATGTGGTTCCATCACTACAAGACCATGAAACGGTACTGCGTGCCTACAGAGAGAAAGGTCAGCTTTTGATAGAGGGTCATCAAATCTTTCTGTCCCAGGACTACTCTGCGAGGGCTTCTGAACAGACGTAAAAAGTTCAATGGATCTCCTAGCATGCGGACGTCCTGAGGGCTGGGCGAAACAGCAGGGAAGAATACCCCGCGGTGCTCCCTGTAGATGGAGCTTCAGGCCCCGATCCCAAGGCCCCTGTCAGCTCAGGCGACGGATCCCCGATGAAACACAGATGCTCGGGATGGAGGAAGGAGGAGCCCCGCCTCGTACCCGCCTGGGGGGTCAAACCAAGGCTGCGTGGGGGGATGACTGCACTTGAAGCTGGCCGACGAGCAGGGACATAGAAGGCCACAGGAGACTCCTGAAGGTGAGGAAGCACCGTGGTGAGAAAAAGGGTGTAAAAAAATAGAATATTAAAAAAAAAAAAAGTTAAATGAATCTATAGCTATCCTTCGCTCTCTTAAAGTGGAAAACTATTTGATTTATCCAGCAACTCTTAAGGTGAAACACGAGGGTGCAACATACTCGTTCTGGGAAGCAGATAAAGCGGCGAAGTTCGTGGAGGACTTGCGTAAAAAGAATGGGTGAAGTATAAGCCCTGAGCAGTGTTTACATTTCTAGGCCTTGCAGGCACATGGGGGGCTAACCGATATACATAGCTACGTTTTGTTAACTGTTTAATTGAGTGAGGTTATTATGTTCAGGGGACATGTGCTGTCTTCTCATCATGGTGAGGAATGCCTCCTCTTTATTTCTTTTTGTTGGGATGGACTCCTCTATCCTTCTCCTGCTCTCTGGTGTCAGGAGGTGCAGGGTCCTCATGGAAAGTGCATCTGATTATTCAGTATAATGGAGACTTTACATGCTTAGTCTGCAGCTGACTGAGAGACATTATGTGACTGTTCTGTTCTTTTGTCTGCCACTTCTTAATTACAGGCAAACTTAAAGGACTAATAGTCAAAGGAACATCTGGAGAGAGCTCTGGTGGAGGATGATGCATGACAAGCATTGGAAGGGGCTAGCGTGTGGGAAAGGCCTGCTTTGTTGGCTGGGTGCTGCAGCTAGGGAGTGGGCTTACTTGCCACCAAAGGCATATAAATGGGCTCGTACTGGGAGCCGATGCGAAAGGTGGAGGATGATAACCCCACTACGCTGAGCTAACATCATCCAGGGGAGACTCCACCGGCGGCTATAAGATTGCTGTCAAGGGCACATGTTTGGGAGGGTTTGGCCCGCAGGTATGGCCTATTTAGGTGGCAGCATATGAGTGGCCTCACACATAAGAGAAATCAAATAGGAGGTCTTGGGCACATATTGATACTGGGCCAAAACTCAGAGTCTGATACCGGGGGAAGCTCGGGCGGGAATAGAGTATGGTTGGGCAATTACAATGTATACCTCGGGGGTGAGGGCGAGGGCACAACTACATAGAGGATACTAATGGCACTCAAGCATAGTTGGCAGATAATGTTGAGGATGGGATGTTGGGGACTGTTTTCAAAACAAGGGGTTAGGGGACAGGTTTGGCAAGTTGCAGTGGAAAAGGGACATGGGGAGGGGTATGGTTAATTTGGCTACTGGAGATGTGTGGGGGCATGTTTGAATGTTTTTTAAATAGTTGGAATGTTATTACTGTTTTACTGTTTACATGTTGTTGCACACAGAGCTACGATCACAAGGTTATGGTGCTTCAGGTGCGTTGGAGAAATATGACAAATTGGAGGGGGGCATTTGCCCAATGTATCAGAGCTGAGATGGAGGATCTCATGGCTGCTGGGGGGGATATTATGACAAGAATACATCTTCCTAATGGCTAACAAACAAGACCTGAGTATATGTTAGAGGGATAGCGACCCCTGTGAAACGTGCCAGTCTCCTTACGGCTCTATGGAGACAGGGGGTCCAAGTAGCACTGTTGCAAGAAACACATCTCACGGCAGCGGAGCATGTGAAATTAGCATGGGCTTGGGTGGGAAAATGTTTTGCTGCCTCATTTAAGGCGCATAAGAGAGGGACCGCTGTCCTTCTGCATAAACATCTTCCATGTCAGGTGCAGTGAGTGGTCAGAGAGCAGACTGGGGGGAGGTACATTTTTGTTGTGGTAGAGTTATGGGGGGATCAAGTAATGTTCGGTACTGTATATGCACCAGCAATATTTGAGCCCACTTTTTACAACACTATTCCCTTACTCCTAATAAAGGAGCAATTCCCAGGCCTGCTTTTGGGGGTGGCCTAAACTGTACTCTAGACCCTCATCTAGACCACTCCCAGGGTAGAGGCCGACAACATGAGGCAGTTCACCAGTGGTGTAGGGGAATGGTAGTACTGGAGATGGTGGATGGCTGGCGGGAAGCGAATCCTGGGGCAAAAGAGTACACCTTCTACTTTAATCCACATGGCACTTGGTCGCAGATTGACTACGTGTTTCTTTCGCAGGCATGGTATGGATGGGTGCGGGCGACTCGACATAGTCCTATCCATATCTCGGACCATGCCATGGTGATTATATCTCTGATAATGAATAAGCCGAGGAGGCCTCCCCGGAAGTTCCCAAAATATTTGCTGGGGATAAAGACTTTGAAGAATACCTAGTGGAACAATGGGAAACTTCTATAACAGCTAATGTAAACTCACCCACTAGTAGGGCAATTATTTGGGATGCGGGAAAGGTGTATATTAGGGTGTTGATTATAAAATATGTGGCTAAACTGAAAAAACAAAAGCAAGCTAAGAGAGTGGCGCTAGAAACCAGAGTGAGGGATTTGGAGAGGTGGGTTGCAAATGGGGAGGATGAAGTGGTTTGAGGTGGACTGAAAGTAGCTAGGGAGGCCCTGAATGCACTACTTAGTGGGGAGGCTAGAACGACTTGGACATTTGGCAAGAGAAAGTTATATGAATGGGGAAACAAGCCTGGTCCTTTGCTGGTTCGCCTGATGTGGAGTGGGAGGGGTACAACCCATATTTTGGCAGTCAAGGATAGAAGGGGGGTGTTGCATAAGTCCCCTCAGCAGATACGGGAGTGTTTCCAAAGATTTTATGAAACACTGTATATGACTGAAGAAGGGAAAGGGACTGGGGAGTGTGGGCAAGCCTTTTTGGATGCCCTGCGGCTGCCTGAATTGACAAGGGAACAGAAAGAGACCTTAGATGGCCCTGTTACGAGGGCAGAGGTGCCGGGGGCCATTCAGCGGCTTCAGAGTGGTAAGGCGAGTGGGCCAGATGGCTACGCAGTGGAATACTATAAATGCTTGGCGGGGCAGTTGGCTGTGCCGCTGTGTGATACCTTTCAGCAGCGGGAGGGGAAAGCTTTGAGACTTCTGTAAACGTTTTCAGATGCGGTGATTTGTTTGATTTCCAAGGTGGGGAAGGATGTCTTGGACTGCTCTTTTTTTTGACCAATCTCGCTTCTGAATTGCGATGCCAAGATATTTGCAAAGGTGCTTGCGGGTCATTTGAAAGTGGTATTGCCTGAAGTTGTCCACCCAGACCAGACCGGGTTTATTAAGGGATGTCTCTCCTATCATAATGAGCTGAGACTCCTGAATGTGATTTGGGGTGCGGAAAGAGGATACCTGTGTCATTTCTATGGATGCCAAAAAGGCCTTTGACCGGGTGGAATGGGACTATTTGGGACTATTTATTTGAGACGTTAACCCGGTTTGGTCTGGCGGACACGTTTGTGGGATGGGTGCGTGCATTATATAGATCTCCCTGTATGAAGGTTCTGGTAAATGGCACTCTTTCTGGGGGCTTTGGCCTGAGTAGGGGCACAAAGGAGGGGTGCCCGCTATCTCCGCTGCTTTTTGCTTTGGCGGTAGAGCCACTGGCGATAGTCATTCGGAAGAATGAACTCATTTGAGGGGTGAGGGGGGTCTCGGGGGAACAACATAAACTCACAATGTACGCGGATGACATGTTGCTTTTTGGTACAGAACCCGAGAGTTCCATGAGAGCTCTTCTGCAGTTGGTTGAGCGGTTTGCGCAGTTCTCAGGGTAAAAACTTAATTTAGATAAATCTGAAATTATGAGGCTTCCCAAAATACGGGGTGGGATCAGGGATGGGGTTTAAGAGTGTAGGATGGTACTTTACATACTTGGGAATTAAGATTGGTGGTCCTTGGGCTCCCTTTATGGCCTGAATTACAGTCCATTTCTAAAGACAGTAGAGACTGACTTGAAATGGTGGGCGTCTCTCCTGATTTCGTGGCTTGGGAGGATAAATTTAATTAAAATGAATATCCTCCCCATGTTGGTATATATTCTGCAGATGTTGCATTTGGGGTTGTCTAGGAAGGACATTGAGAGGTTGGAGGGATTGTTCTCCTCGTTTATCTGGAAGGGGAAACGCCCCAGGATGAGCTTGCAACGTGTCAAGATAGACACAGGAAGGGGGGATTAAACTTTCCGGATATAGAATCCTATCATTTAGCAGCTCAACAGAAATCTGTCAGTGACTGGATACATTTGTCCCCAACAGCATGGTGACTGGACCTTGAGTAATGGGGCTGTGCAGCGAGACTATCGGCATACCTTGAGAGACGGGGTAGGGGGACATATCAAAGGCAGGAGATTCGGAACCTGTTGGTTGAAGCAGCTTTGAATAGTTGGGGTAGGCTCCTGAAGTGGAGGGGGGTGAAGGATGCAGATACGTATTTAGTGCCGATTGCTGGAAATCCATACTTTCTGCCGGGGTGGGAAGACCCCGGATTTAAGATGTGGGAGAAAAGGGGCATAAGAAGTCTGGAAGATCTACGTAGCGGGGAAGGGATTAGCCCATTTTTAGATCTGCGTCGAAGGTTAAATTTGGAGGGAGGACACTTATTTCAGTACTTCCAGATTCGGGCCTATGTGGCAGGGTTAGGTAGGGAGGGACCTGGGATAGGGGAACTCAGGAAAATTGAAACACTCATTCAAATTCCAGACGGGATCCCAAAGGTTTTATAGGGAAAGCGGTAAGAGATTCCAGGCAAAGGTTACCAGACCTTTCGGGGAAAACCCGGAGACACTGGGAAAGGGATATGGGTATCCAGATAAATGATTGGAACTGGGCTGAGCTGTTGCCTATGCAGGTGGGGCTTTTGCTCTGTAATAAATTCAAAGAGGCCTTTTATAAATTTATACACAGGGTATATAATCCTCTGGCCTTTGTTCGTAAATTCCACCCTGCTACGTCACTGTATTGTGGGCGTTGTGGGCAAGAAACAGGCACTTATATGCACTGTTTTTGGGCCTGTCGAATCCTACAGAAGTTCTGGAAATCGGTGGCTTTGGAGGTGGGGAGGATGTGGGGTAGAATGATTCTGCTGGACCCATTGGCCTGCCTTTTTGGGGTGGAATTGGATGGAGAGGGGGGATGGGAGCCACTACCGAGATGGGTGAGAATCCTACAGATCTTAGCCAGACATTGTATTCAAAATACTTGGGTGTCCTGTATAACTCCCACAGTGCAGAGCTGGTGCATGTTTGTCTTGTGCACTTTAATGTTGGAGAGACTGACCCTCCTTGTCAAAGATAGGCTGGACCAGTTTACTAGAGAATGGGCCCCTCTCCTGGCGGATCTTACCCAGCAAGAGAGCATGCTTCTTTGGGATGGGCTGGAAATATAGGAAATAAGGAAACTATATCTGAGGGCACCTGAGCACCTAATTAAATTATTTAAAAATTAAAAGGATTTGTAATGTACTACATGTATGTACGCAGACATGTATTGATTGAATATCGTAACATTTACCATCACACATGTACGATTGGGTAAACTGAAACCATAACTCAGGTGTATTGTAACAGGTGAATTTCTATGTGGAAGTGATTGTATGTGTGCATTGGAGTTTGAATAAATTCTTTTATGCAAAAAAAAAACCCCAAAACGGATAAGAGAAAGTATTACTTTACAGTTCATGCATGTAAACTATGGAATTCCCTACCACAAGAGCTTATTGATATCAACAGCTTTCTTCTGTTCAAAAGAGAACTCAATAGATTTCTTCTGGGTAATTGAAATTAAATACCCCCCACAGAGTGTGGGGAAGGCAGTCTTGATGGGCCGAGTGCCTACTTTTGCCTTAATAGAACCAAGTAAACCGAGTACTTCCAGGTCCCTTTCCTGTTTGGTGGTGGTTAATACTACTGCCCGCATTTTGTACTCCACCCCTGGGTTTCTGTGCCCCAGGTGCATGATTTTGCACTGCTTCGCATTGAAACCTAGCTTCCACACCCTTGACCACTCCCCTAACTTTCCTAGGTCACTAATCATTTTTTTCCAGCCCCCCTGGAGTGTCTACGCTATTACAGATTATAGAGTCATCTGCAAAGAGGCATATCTTCCCTTCTAGTCCCTCTGCAGTGTGCCTGATAAATACATCAAAGAAGACTGGTCCCAGTATTGATCCCTGTGGCACTCCGCTTGTCATCCTCCCTTCCTTGGAGTGAACTCCGTTTACCACCACCTTTTGTCTCCTGTCTCCCCACCCAATTTCTCACCCAGTTTACTACCTTAGGACCCACTCCTAGGCTTCCCAGCTTGTTTACAAGTCTCCTGTGTGGAACGGTGTCGAATGCCTTACTGAAATCTAGGTAGGCCACATCCATCACCCCACCATGATCCAGTTCCCTGGTCACCCAGTCATCAAGTATATAGTTCTTTATATTTTATTTTTGTGATAGCTTAAAGTCCAGTCTTTCCACTATAAACACTGCTCAATGTACTGCCAACCTTTCGAGTGGTCCTCTTCCTCAGGGCAAAAGCATGTGAACTATAAAAAATATATACATAACAATTCAAAATTAGAATACTTCAATATATATGTTAGTACTGCACTACAACAGAAAGCACCTACTGTGCACCAGATCTGGCGTAGAGTACCCCCGACTGTCTCAAAAACCCTAATCTAGCATCGTATTACTCCATTGTTTAAAATATGCAATATAATAAGACACTTGTGAAAATGCATAAAAATATATATATATATATATATATATATATTGTATATGTAGGGAGTTGGGACCGATTTGATTCTGAGAGGTACCTTATAGTTTATGAACATTAGCTCCCAAACCTGTAACTGTGGCCAAAACAAATACTATAGTTGCGTCTTTATAGAGGTAGATTTGATAAAGATTTAGAAGTCAGTATGATAGACAGTTGCAGTATATCATATTGCATAACCATGAAAATATTAGTTATATAAAGGGGCTTATATTTATTATTTTGTATTATGATAGAAGAGACAATTTATTTTTTCTGTTATTATAAGGGGAAGGGTTTACTAAAATTAGCTTGTTTCGTTTATTACAGCATTAATTCCATATTTTGGCCACAATTGGAGGTTTGGGAGCTAATGTCCATATTGGCCAATATTATTTTGAATTGTTGTGTATCTGTTTTTTTTAGTTCATATGGTTTTGCCCTGAGGAAGAGGATTACTCCTCGAAATGTTGCCAGTACACTGAGCAGTGTTTATAGTGGAAAGATTGGCCTTGGAAGAAGCAGGATACACCCTTTATGCCTGTAAAGTACACCTAGTTAGAGGCACGGAGAAAGCAAGGTACCAATCCAGCCAGACCCCTAGGTACTTGAATGAGGGGACATCCTCAGTTGCTGCACCAACAGGGGTTTGGAAAGAGGGGAGAGGGCTGAGCCTAGTGGCAGAGGTCATAGAGACTTATTTTCTTGGCACTGAGATGAAGCAGCTTTGCCAGGAGCTAGTGCTGGAGGTTAGTAAAGTTCAGTTGAAGCCTGACCGTGAGGTCAGAGGCAGAGTTGGTGGAAGCAAAGTAGTAGTAATAAAAATCTTATTAATTCAGTAATCAATTGGAAACTCATCTGAGACATGCTCATTTCCAGTGAGGTCCTTGGTACAGAATAGGAGGCAGTATAGGGCAGTGGTTTAAGGCTCTGAGCTGCAAACCTGGAGACCTGGGTTTGAATCCCACAGCCCCCACTTGCATACCGTGTGACCCTGAGCAAGTCACTTAACTTTCTTGTGCTCCCAGGTCGCACCTGTAAACAAGCTTTCAGCTTAGTGTGTCTCTCCTGGTTAAAAAAAAAAAAAAAAGAAGAATCCATGTTTCATGAACAAATAATATGAATACATAGACATAAACAATAACAATGAGTGGTGACTATAACGTAATCAGTACAACAAACATCACTTGACATAACTACAGGCAGACTAAACCAGAGACAAAGAGTATCTTGTCATCTGCGTACATATGGATGGACGCAGAGGAACAGGCAGTGGGGAGGTCATTTAGGAAGATGGAGAAGAGTACTGGTCCAAGGACGCACCCTTGCGCGGGATGCCTGAGCAGATAGGGAGTCGGGGGTTATTTATTCTCCGATCAAGACAGCTTGAGACCTGCCTTCAAGGTAGGAGCGGAACAAACTGACTGAAGTGCTAGGGAGACCAGCTGCCTGAGGTTGTCCAGGAGGAGGGGTTGGGCAACACTGTTAAAGGCTCGGCCAAGTTGACAAAAAATGGTGGAAGTGACCAAGCCCTGATTCATGCCAGACAGAATAGAGCCAGTAAGCCGGAGGAGGGAGGTGGTGTTGGTGGAGTGGGACTTCCGGAAGCAAGGCTGAAAAGGGGTGAAGGAGGATGAATCAAGGAAGGGGGAGAGCTGAGACAGAACAAGGTGTTCTTGGATCTTAGCCAGAGTGAGAAGCAGTGAGATAGGGTGGTGGTTTGCCCGGAGAGGTATCCTTCCAGTAGTGCAGACTCCAGAACTGTGTGAAGTATTTTAGATGCGGTCTTACCAGGGACCTGTACACTGGCAGGATCACATCCTCCCTCTTACTGTACTAGCAAAATCTCTTCCTGTACACCCCAGCATCCTGTTACCCTTTATAAATGCCTTGTTACAGTGAGCAGTAGACTTGAGGTTGTTTCTAATGACAACTCAAAGGTCTCTTTCTCGGACTTCTGGTGACGTCAGCATACTAATGGCAGTTTAACTCTCATAGCTCTGTAGCCCAGATCAAAAATCTAACGGCATCCACCCATAATTCAGCATGCAATCTCCGGCTAAAGCTACTAGATCAAAAGCTATTGCACTGAAGAACAATCAGACCCCAGTACAAAAACTGCAGTTAATGCTACAACAAGATAAACCTGCTTCTTCCACCAGGACATCTGAGGAGGGAGCCAGGATGGTGCTCTCGGATGGAGCAGAGGATAGCTGCTCACAACTGGTGCCTTCAATACTACAAACCGGTCACCAAGATTGAAGCAGGACTAGCAGAACTAAGAGTGGACATCCAAAAAATAGATCATCAGACAGACAAACTAGAGCTGGGCCTGACCAACACTATGGAGCAATCCGACAGACATGACCACCTTCTATTGTATTTAATGGTCAGGGAGAGAGAACTAACTACAAAGCTGGATGATATAGAAGAGTGCAGTCGGCGCCAAAACATATGAGTATATGGGATCTTGGAGGGGGCCGAGAAGGGGTCTGCTGACACAGTCACTTTTTTTACAGAGGGTGCTCTGGGATTCCCTGAAACTTCCAGCAGACTTCGACCTCAATATGGACCGAGTGCACCGCTTCTGGTACAGTGGCCCACTAATCCAAATGCTTGGCCCAGATCATTTGTAGCCAAGCTGACCTTTTACCTGTCAAAGGAGGAGATAATCAGGAGGGCATGGAGAGCATGCTCGATCTCTTTCGGGGCACACTGCATCACAATAGATAATGACTACACAACGGCGGTTCAGGAGAGTAGGTGAGCCATGTAACCGATTTTAAAGCAGCTCAGAGCAAAAAATGTGAAGGCCCAAGTAATGTACCCGGCTAGATTGAAAGTTGAGACTGCCCAGGGAATGAAGATCTTCGAAGACCTTGTGGCCGCCTCCTGCTTCCTGGAGGATCAGGGTATCGTGGTGCCAACACTGATGAAAGAACACCTAGAGAAAGAGTTAATGAGCTTGGCATGGTCGGTGGCAAGAAAAGGTGCCACAATTACTCAGCAAAACAAGCCGCTGCAATAAACCACCTTGAGAGCCGACGTCTGCTCATGCTGAAGAAATATGCATCCATGGTGCAACTGGAAGGAATCATCGCCCGGGACAGGATGGGACAGGGGCTCCAGGAAGAACCAACGACGAGTGCACAGGAACAAAGCACCTGAAAAACTGGCAGAGAATCTTACTCATGGATTTTAAATTTGTGCGTTGACTCCCCTGTGTTTCACCCCCACATGAAAGGTACTAAATGGGACATGGGACTCTTATAGGGAAGGGGTGGAGGGGCAGCGATGATTCGGAGGGCCTATGACTGGGGATCCTGTGTGGGCTGTTTCAGACATTGGGGGAGATGCGAGGGGGAGCACACTTCTAATGCTCAGGCTGCTGTCGACCCTGCGTCTACCAGACATTGGAGGGTTCCACACATCGGGGGGGAATGCTTAGGTCTGAGGGAGGGGGAAGATGTGATTGAGCAAAAGGAAGGGGAATGAGAAGGGGGGAAAGGGGGCCAGACGAACTGCTACACAGTCTGAGTTATTACCAACCATGGATCAAAACAGAAGACTGTACAGAATACTCACAACAAGTGAAGATATGAACTCCTAAAATGAGCTGGTTAATACTACAAGCAACTGCCATAACAAGGGGGAGGGGAAGAAGACCGAGATAGCAAGAAGGTGGATGCCTTTTCATTGTAATAGGTGGGAGCAGGAGCTGAAGGAGGGTCCTCACCTCTAACCACGGTTTGGGCAGGGAAGTGAGGAGGGGGGATTTAAACAGAAATGACCTGTTTACTAAAATTGGTACTGCTGATGTTGGTTTTGCCTGGGGGGGGGGGAGGCCTGAACCCCAAAATCACCCTCTACATAGGCTAGGTCCATACCATCAAAAAGGACTGCGTGTCCCGAAGGAGGCACAAACCAGCCTCTCTGAATACAGGAGGGCTGACCTAGGAAGTACACACACCCGGAGGCAACTCCACAAGAAATATGGAACATTAATTAAGAGGAAGGATGGGGCGGAGGTAAAGTGGACTGTTGAAAGCTTCACTTGGACCCCTGGTCAGTGGACGAGTTCTCCGCCGCGGACTTGGAGGAGCCCCGGGTGGAACTCGCCCCAGACGTTTTCATTCTCTGACACACACAAGTTAAATGGAATGTTTGAGACCTGTTGGTTTAAAAACAGGTCTGAGGTTACAGACATGGTTATACTCCCACCTAGTGGGATAAGTTTGAATTACATTAATGGATTTAGTATGTTTACTTTCCACTGTTGGGATAAAAAATGTTCTGACTATTTGGTATGCATTTGGAGGCACCGAACTGAAATGGAAATGGGGAGGGTCATCTATGGAGAGAGGCATGAGGAAGGAGGGAGAGTAAGAGGGCAGAGTGCTGGGGATACAGGAATCAAAGGGGGGGGGTACACCCCTTTATAAAAAAGAGGGACAACAGATTATTTATGGCAATGGATAAACATGAGGATGGCTCAGGTCAAGACTAAATTGTTGTCCTATAATATAAATGGGATAAAGCACCCTGTCAAAAGAAAGCAGCTACAAAAATTCCTCTGGAACCAGAAGTGCGATATTAACTTCATACAGGAGACCCATTTGACTCCTGCAGAGGCACTGAAACTGAAAAGCAGGAGATTTCCGGGTCTCTATCATTCATCCCTACCAGGAGACAGGAAGAGAGGAGTGGCAATCCTTCTATCGGCCTCCCTCCCCTTTGAGGAAGAGGAGGTGGTGGTGGATGATGGGGCCTGCTACGTGATGATGGTAGGTAAAATCCAGGATGCTTGGGTGACCCTAATAAACATTTATGCTCCTCCGGGGTCCACTATCACCTTCTATTCGGACTTATTTAAGAAAATAGCTGAGAAAGCAAGGGCGGTCATTATAGCGGGGGGATTGGAATGTTCTTCAGGACAGGGAGCTTGACACCACTTCCAACATTCATGCTCTTAACAGTAAGACAGCCAAATTACTAGTCAGGTTAATGAAGGAACTGGGGATGGCGGATGTCTGGAGGGACAAATACCCAAATGCAAGAGATTACACTTATTACTCTCCCAGATATAAAATATACTTGAGGATAGACATGTTCTTCACCTACACCAGGGACCTATCGACTTTTGACTCAGTGTGGGTAGGGACAACAACTTTATCGGACCAGCAGCCTCTCTTGGCAGCCCTAGACTTGCAGATGCCCAGAAAGCCAACACAATGGTGACTAAACACCAGCCTGCTAAAAGATGACGAGGTAAGGGAGGCAGTTAAACAAGTGATAGAACAAACTATTCAAGAGAACCAGAACCTGGAAATCACCCCACAAATATTGTGGGATACTGTAATATCAGTGGTTAGAGGGAAACCGATTTCCATAGCAACACACAAAAAAAAAAGAGAGAAGGAAACAGCTAGACATTCTAACGGAACAACTCAGAACCTTAGAGGGACATCAAAAAGAAAAATTATGTAAAATTCGGGGAATAGAGATAAAAGAGATTAAAAAGAAAAATCAAGATATAAATAAGATAGAGACAGAAAAGGCCCTTTACTACTTAAAGCAAACCTTCTACGAGGGTGGTCTTAAGGCAACCAGGCGACTGGCCTTCCGCTCAAGGCAACAAAATGCCAGAGCCAATATCACGGGACTGAGACACCCGGATACTGGACAGATCTCACACAGGTGGGAAAAGATAGCGAATTCCTTGGTTGCCTATTATAAAAAGTTATATAAACCTCAGGCAGAATGCCACTTCAGAGAAGAAACGGACTTCCTCAGAAGTCTAAAGCTGCACATGCTTACCGACGCGCAGAGACAGATCTTGCTAGCTCTGGTTTCCCGAGCAGAGATAGTGTTTACCATACAGAACTTAAAGGTAGGCAAATGCCTGGGCTCGGTTGAGTTCGGTAGCGAATTTTACAAAACCTTTGCCCATGAGACTGCGCCCTTACTGAATGATATCTACAATCATATTTGGTTAGAGGGAGAGGAGGTTCCCCCGTCCTGGAATTACACCACGATCTCGATCATACCAAAAGAAGGCAAAGACCCACAGGAATGTGGGTCATATAGACCCATATCCCTTCTAAATTCAGACTATAAAATTTTTATGGCCTTAGTGGCAGCTAGACTCAACCCCATCTTACCAGAATTAATACATCCTGATCAAACTGGTTTCATAGAGGGGAGATAAGCCCCAGAAGGAGTTAGACGTACTTAAATATAGTCGACATCATTAATAAACATCATATACCCATATTCATAATGAGCCTGGACTCCAAAAAGGCATTTGACAGGGTCACTTGGGACTTCCTTTTCACAGTCCTGGGCAGAATAGGTTTCCCTCCAGCATTTATGGAGCTATTAAGGCCCTCTGTGCATCTCCACAGTCCTGTGTGAGGGTCAATGGAGGCATCTCACACAGATTTGACTTGGGGAGAGGCACCCGGCAAGGGTGCCCACTTTCACCCCTGCTTTTTGCAATATATATTGAACCACTGGCACAGGCTATTAGGGAAGACCAGGGCATCGGGGGAATTAGGATTGGGGAGGAGGAACTTAAAATATCCCTGTACGCAGATGATATCCTTCTGTATTTGTCCACTCTGGACAAATCTATCCCGAAGGTGTGAGAAATATTAGATAAATTTGGACAATACTCTGGGTATGCCCTTAATAAGTTAAAGACAGAAGTTCTTAAATTCACTTATACTCCCTCCCAGACCGTACAACAGCTAGTCCCACTGAAATGGAATAGCCAAAAGATAAAATACCTGGGCACTCAAATCCTCAAGAATCTCACCTCTCTGTTCTCCCTCAACTTTGAGCCCCTAATGCTCCAATTAAAAGCGGATATTAAGGGATGGGGACTTTTGAATCTGCTGCTATACTCCAGGATTCAATTAGTAACCATGAATATACTCCCCAGATACCTTTATCTATTCCAGAGCTTACCACTGAAGATACATCATAACCAGTTCCAAATTTGGCAAAAACTGTTTCAAAATTGATATGGAACAATAAAAGACCCAGAATTAGGAATATAATAATGTCAGCGCATAAAAGACAGGGGGGAGGAATGTTCCCAACCTTGAAGACTACTATCTTGCAGCCCAACTTAGATCGGCTCTACTGTGGTCAGTGGGTAAATATAAGGCCCACTGAAAAACAATAGAGATGGTGAGTTCAGAGGGTACACCTCTTGGAGCAAGGGCGGCTAATCCAGAAACACAACAGGAGGACACCAACACCTTGCCACTCACAGTAAGGAATACACTTCAGGCCCTAAGAAGACTGTGGCATAAATATCACCTTGCGAAGGAATTGTGGTCACTCAGGTGGCTTGCGTGGGACACATCATTCTTGCCCTCTGGACGAGACCTAACTTTCCATAAGTGGGGAAGACTGGGTGTAACCACACTGCAACAGTTTATGGTTGGAACCAATATACAGGAGTTTGGGCAAATTAGGGAGAAGTTTCAGTTGAGACAGGGGGATCACTATTGATTTCTGCAGGTTAGATCACATATACAGACTTTGCAACGAAGCTTTGGTAGGGACATCAGTCCAGGGAAGCTGGGACAGGTGATAGAGGAAATATTAAGTCTACAGAGAAAGAAAGGCCATATCTCCGCAATATATGAGGCTCTCAGGGACAGGAGTAGCGAGCACACTAAACTTCTCAGGGAAAGGTGGGAAGCAGAACTTGGAGAACAGATACAGGACAAGGATTGGAGCATAATTTGGGCTCAGACGAACAGGACCACGTATTCCCCAATTTGGAGAGAATTCGAGTGGAAGGTTAGGGCAAGATTTTTTATAACCCCAGCAATTAAGAGTAAATGGTACAAAAAAGGGTTGGCCACCTGCTGAAGGGGATGTCAAGGTACACAAGCAAATCATTCTCATATATTTTGGCAATGCTCCGAGCTGTCTCAGTTTTGGAGAGACATAATACAGAGTCTGAAAGACATCTTTGCCATGACAGACTCACTAAGCGCTAGGCACGTGGTGTTGGGTTGATACCAGCGGAAGTAAAGGGGAGAGATAAAATACATCTGTGGAACATTCTAGTGACAGCTGCACACAAAGCTATTACTAGAAAATGGTTGTCCCCTGAGTCTTCTACCCAACAACAATGGATCTCCATAGTCCAGGAGGTGGAGGAGCTGACCTGTAAAATAAACTATAAAGGGCAGAATTTTGTGCTCAGATGGACACTCTGGATGCTATGGAAGGAGACCAGGCACATAGATTTGGGGGGTGACCTGACTGTCAATTAAAAGGTACATGTTAAACAGTGGTTAAAAGGGTAGGCTCTGGAAAATGGACCAGGGGATGAGAGGAAGAGATAAAGACAACTCTTATTTGTATGGTAAGATTGCATGGCAATTCTCTACTTCATTAACTCTGCATGGAATGACTTTCTTAATCTGTAGAAAGATATTTAGCTGTTGTAATGGTGCCTGATTATGCAATAAACTTTAATTTTTTTTTTTTTTAAAAGGTCTCTCTCATTAGTTGTCACTACCATCCTAACCCCAATCCAGTAGTCTGCTGTATTTTTTTTTTTTTTTTTTGCCAGTGTGCATCGCTTTGCACTCCTTTGCAATGAACTGCCAGACCCTGGACCATGTCTCCAATTTTTCCAGGTCTGTTTTCATGTCCTTTATTTCCTACTCGGTGTCCACTCTGCCACAGATCTCAGTGTCATCTGCAGAGTATACAGCTTTTCCTTACCTACGATGAGGTTGGCAAAGGCAAACCAGCTACAAAGAGATGTATCTCTCGCTGGATAGCACATACATTCTTTTTCACTGAACAGATTGTGGTCGAATGGGTTTGACTACCTAGAGAGGTGATTGAAGGCAAGACTGACCGAGTTTAAATATGGGTGGGACAGAGGTTTATTATTTCAAACATTTTACCAGGAAAGACATACTGAGCTGATAACAGCTCATTTCCAGATGTGTCTAGGGGTTATGGAAGATAGTACAAAAGGAGAAAAAGAATAGTATACAAAAATAATAGTCTATACAAGCAGTATAGCATATCAACAAGCATTGGTCAGTGCTGAATGTTTGCTTGTTTGCATTTGCTGTGTAGTTGTTGGTCATAGATAATGGTGCTCAACTCCTCAGGAAAGCTGCAGATCTCTCATGGAGTTCTTCCTGACTGGACAGGCCTGGCTAACAGACTTAGTAACAACTGTCAGTAGTTTTTATTAGTTTTCAGTCCACTTCTTGGAGATGGTCCTGCAGTGCCAGTAGCAGCACAACAAAGGCAGCCTTCTGCCTTTTACTGCCACCACACCTACTGACACTCCTGAGACCCCTGACCCCAATCCATTCTGTATCAGATGACCACAAATAACCATCGGCCTCCTGCAATGGTGTGGACATATAGAATTCCATGTCAGAGCATGACTGGGAAATTAGGAGGGCAAGCCAGTTGGTCTGGTCATGGCAGGTTTGGACAATACAGTTGGGAGCTGCTCAGCAACAGACAGTACCATTCCCTTGCTGGCAATCTTGGCACAATATTTGGGGGAGCAGCTTGGGGCGAGCTGGGTGTGTTGCCTAAGTCCAGCAAAAAGATGCAGAAACTGAGTGATCTTTCACCTCATCTCAGCCCTGTTGTGTGAGCCCAATACCAGGAAGGAAGTCGAGTAGAGCGACACACTGGCTATGGAGGTGGCGAGCTGCAAGCATCCCAGCCCAACACATATAACGGCACATGGAAAACAAGCCCTGAAAGATGTGGAACTGAACTTGCATATTTATCAAACCTATGGACAAGGGTGGGTCTGTTGTTTTTATGGACCACCATAAATATGAGGCAGAGATACTATGTCAACTTTCAGATTAACTACTTTATTGTAAATTGACTTCTGAGCTGATCATATAATTTAAACTTGACATAGATTTGATAATAATATCTGGTGACCCCCTGATATCAATCCATTTTTGAGACCTGTAAAAAGTCGTATCAACCGGCGAGTTGATACAGCAAAGTTGTATCAACTGGTGAGTTGATACGGCTTTTATTATCTCGCACTGGGTTGTCTCTAGCAGGCTAGCCCAACACTCCAAGGCTCCATGAGACGATTCTCATACAGAAAAGCCTCAACGTTCGAAACAGTTCACAGTTCCAACCGAAATGTTATAGGCTTGTTCACTTTGCACCAGTTATTATAAAAAATAAAACATATGAAGGTGTGTGATCTGCAGTTTTTTTTTATACACCCTCGGTGTGTGATAATATATAAACCTCTTGAACTTTGCTCTCGAGGTTTATATATTATCACACACCTTGGGTGTGTAAAAAAAAAAAAACCTGCGTTATCACACACCTATATATGCATTATTTTCTATTTACAGGATGCCATGCTTAACAATTTTATCTCTTCACAGATGTATACATTTTTGCAGGTTGACTTTCCAGTCAGATCAGTAATCTACTGTTTACCTGAGATCCATAAAAATTACTTGGATACTCCTGGCCGACCTGTTGTGGCCAGCATTGGCTTGGTCACTGAGCCTCACACCAAACACATCAATGCACACATAAAGGAGGTTAACTGGTTATTTCTGAGTTTTCTCAGAGACAGCACTGATATTTTGATTGTGCTAGAACAATTTGTGATGCAGGAAGATTGGTTGCTAGTCACTTTGCATGTATATTCGCTGTATACAAATACTCCACCTGGATGCACTGAGACAGGCATTATGTGAAAAGACAGCATATTCAAATCACTTTATTGAATTTTTGATTCTGTTAGCTTAGAATAGGTGTTACTTTGTAATGCAATTTTGTTTATGGATAGAATCTTCCAGCAAATTAAAGGTACTGCTAGGCATATGGGAAATGGAGCATGTGATGTGATCAACATATAATCCTTTTTATCAATTGATAGATTTGTACAAGAGATTTATTGACGACATAATTCTCATTTGGAAAGGTAACACCAGGGATTTATTTAACTCCAAAAATTGATTAGCGTTTTGCTCATAAAAGTGCTAAAACATTGTGAAAATGCATAGCAAGTGCCTCACTGTGTTTAACAAACATAACACTTCTTTTAGAAAATCTATATAAATACTTTCTGTACAGTTAGCATTGTCCCAAGAAAAAAACTGCTAATCAATTATTTAAAACCCTGAACACTGATGAATTGGATTCCTTTGTCGGATATTTGGAGAAAACCAACCCAAATTTAAAATTCATGGTCAGTTGGAGTAAGACACAAATCAGTTTCTTGGATCTTACATTAGAAAAGGGAGAGAGTAGAAACATACAGTCAGGATTATAGCGTAAAGACACAGATCGTAACGCCATGCTGCATTTTGAAGGCTGCCACCCACAGCAGCACATGGTAGAAAATATCCTGAAGACCCAAGACCCAGTTCATTTGCATAAACCATAGTTGCTCCACAGATAAAAATTTGGCAGAGGCCACAAAAAAACTTGAGGCCAAATTTGCTAATTGGGGTTACCATAGAGGCGGAGTTGAAAAAGCAATTGAGTTTGTGGGAGGAGTTAACAGAAGCATCCTACAAGGAGATATGGACAGGAATAGGAAGTTGACAAATACAGGGGTGGACAGTGAATAGTGAAATTTCATTACAACCTTTTTGACACACTCCCATAGGGTGAGACAGATCATTGACAAAATTGTGAGTTGCTGCAGAATGAAAGTGCACTGCAAAAATTGGAAAAATTGAGGATGGTGTACAAAAGGGGGCGCACCATAGAAGAATTGTGCATAGTATGCACACAAATGATAAACAACCCCTGACACGTACACATTTACCAAAGGGTGATTTTGCATGTGGTAACTGCAAATTCTGCAGCAGCATCAAGAGAGGTGATGTAGTTACTCACCCTATTAATGGGAAGGAATTTACAGTGAATCTTTTTATTATTTGTACCGCGCTGAACATTGTGTATAGCTGAATGTACATGTAAGGCATTTTATATAGGGGAACCATCAAGGTCCTTCAAGAAACGAATAGGAGAACATCTCTTGGCAATAGAGAAGGAAAATGAGACAGGTGCATTGGCTAGTCATGTAAAAAGGGAGGGCTGAGGTCATGCCTTTGTGTTTAAAAGTATAGAACAGGTGCAAATATGAGACGTGGGGTAACCTAGACAACAAGATTTTAAAAAGGGAAACATTTTGGCAGTTCACCTTTGACACATGTCCTCCCTCTGACTTGAATGATTATTTTCAGTTAGTACCCTACCTAAAGTGATTTTTTTAAACTTTTTATTTATGGATTTTCATCATACAGATTGTAATATGTACATAAACTTACATACACATTTCAGTACACGATAGAATGCGACCCATTATCTGTACAATCATTATTACATAGAACTATTATGCAAAAGGATTAAACCCAGACATAGACCCTCCACCCCCAGTGGTCATAAAGAGTAAATGTACAGAGAAAATAAGCTCGCAGGATGTCCCACTCTCACCACAGGGAATAACATGAACTATTCACCGAGCTTTTCTCCCACTCGCAGACTTATATGTTGTATTGGGGTGAGAACAAATGCACAAGGGACTCTCTTGTGAAAAAACAGATTGTCTGAGCTCGGTTAAGTTATTATTAGACCCTACACCCTTGGGTCTCCACTTGGGGACCGTGCAGGGGGAAGAATATCATTAAAGGAGATTCTGAAGTCCACAAACTGAGCAGTGTGCATCAGCACGCTATTTGAAGTCCATCCCTATGCAAATAAAGTTAACCAGCAGGCTAGGAAAAGAAAAGCTTTTTATAAACATTGAACATTTAGAATAGTTA
Source organism: Neoceratodus forsteri (assembly GCA_016271365.2). Classification (NCBI taxonomy): domain Eukaryota; kingdom Metazoa; phylum Chordata; order Ceratodontiformes; family Ceratodontidae; genus Neoceratodus; species Neoceratodus forsteri. The sequence continues at coordinate 393,944,558 of CM057449.1, forward strand.
AGCAAACATTCCTGCCTACATATCCTGAGTTCATAGGAACATTCAGCAGGTAATCCAGAGAAACATATCCACAGGGACCTTATTTAGCATCCCTGGGCAGCAAGAGAACAACCCATAGTCCTGCTAGAGTCACTCCAGCTCCCCTTCTGAATCTGGGTCAGAGGCCCTAGAATCCATTTTAGAAATCAAGGGCTCTGCAAAACTAGATGCAATGTTTGGGTCCGTGAAGACATGGGACTGTTGCTGGTGGGTTATGTGTAGACATGCAGGAAAAAGCATCTGAGCCTTTACCCCTTTTGCCAGAAGTGATTTCTTAACAATCTGTAACTTTTTCCTTCGATCCTATGTTTAGGAGGACAAATCAGGGAAAATCCCAAGTGGTTTCCCTCCCAGACAATGTCCTCTTTTTTCTGGCTGCTTGTAGCAGTGGAATTCTTGCTTCTGGGGTAGACAGTAGCGATTGCCATCACTGGTCTTGAGGCTGATCCACCTCGAACCTGCTGGCGCAGGGGTATAGTGAACGCCTGCACAATTCTGATGCCCATGTTCCAATTCATTAACTCCAGATCTTCAAATATCATCCGATCAAGCGCTGACACAAGCTTTGTATGGCTGGCAAATCGAGGAGAAAATCCCACTATTTGGACATTCCTCTGCTGAAAGCCATTCTCCAACGTCTCCACTTTTGATTGTAGGAAATTGACGTCGTGGATTAGGCCTGCACTTACTTCAGACTGTTGTTCTGAAGAGGAAGTAAGGTCAGCAATCGCTGTAGTATTGTCCGTAATTTTATGTTCAAAGTCAGTAAATTTTTAGTCCATGGCAGCCAAACGCTTGTTCATTTCGTCGCTGGTCTCCTGCAGTTTTGTTAACAGTGGGAGAATCTGTGAAAGTTCTGGCAACGAGGAAGAAATTGGGCCTCCAGATTTTGTTGAACCGCTGGTTCCCAAGCCAACAAAGTACGTTTCAAGCCCCGAGGATGAGTGTTGAAGCTGTTTTTTCGGTCCCATTTTGTTCTCGAGCGGTTCCAACGTGCAGCAGATTACAAGATGCCACTAAATAGTCAACGAATATTTAATACTTATAAAGTGTCATTTATGATGGAGCTCAAGAAAGACTGTCCACCCTGTTGAGTGCTCCACAGCCCCACCTAAAGTGATATAGGGGCATGGATAAAGTTATTATTGGAAATTATAGGCTCCCGGTGGAGCAGGGGTCTTATCTGCACTAAACAGTATGGGCAACGTAAAGGCAGTATTGGATTTAATTACTTGTGTTATGGGTCTGGAACATTAATTGTAAATATGGTCTAGTTTATTCTGGGTATTTATCTTGTATCATAGCATATGTACTTAACTTCATACCTATCTTATTATGAAATTGATAATTATGGTTATTTTTATATTTCAGTAGCAGTATGGTGACGCTTGCATAACCAATAGAATTGGTATTTTCAGTGTCTAAATAAATTGTTTTTATCTATTTATGAATGGTGTTTGTATATTTATTATTAGCTTGTCATAATGTATTCTTATATGCATTATGTTTTGTACATCCTTGTAGTTTCCTTTTGGCTCTACAAAAAATATCCTTCCTTTTCGTCTGATAGGCGTTTCTAGATAGTGTGGTAAATGTTGATTTGTGTATTTGGGGCTTTTACATTAAGCTCCATACAGCAGACATTTTGATCATGACATTCCTATCTGGGCAAAAACTGTTGCAGTATTCACGTACTTATTATACTCGTTCCCCACCCCCGGCTGGCACAGATGGTATTGTAAATTGGTTTTATTTGAATATAATATTCTGTAGTGCACTTTCTAACTAGTGGGTTAGTATCTATTGGGACTAATTGACATTTCCACCCCTCCTTGCCTGATTGGGTTATGCATCCTCTAATATGTGTTAGTTTGGATTTCTCCTGAGTAAGTTATTAATGGAAAGTGTTAAATCTATATGGGGATTTACATTTGTATTTGCACTTTCACCATAAGGTCTTATTTATTCATTGTTCTATATAATGTTAATAGTGTGTTGACACTTTTAATCACTATGGAGCTGTTAATGCCACGTGATGTATGTACCAGCTCTTATTGGGCTAGTTTAAGCACATAAGGGTACTTAAATTGAGCCCTACAGGTGGCATTATCACCACGATCAAGCTCTTGGTATTAACGCAAAATGCTGGTGTCTTTTTTTGGTGTGGAATGTGCTGCTGGAGTCATCATCGAGGTTATATATTGCACTGAATAAAATCTTTTTTTTTTTTTGCACTCATCCAGCTGTTAAGACTGATATGTGCTGTTTATGAGTGCTCAGCTTTTCTTTTCAAATTTGGTGGGATATTCATGCTGAGAGCACCATACTTGGGCTGTGGAGCAGCCTTACTTTTGAATTGTTTTATGGTGTAACTTGCTTTATTTTCAGTGTTTTATCCTGTAAGCACTTTTGTTCTGTTTTGGGCAGTGTTTAAATATATTGTATAAATAAAATAGCTCTTATTTAGCACAATAGACAGACTGGTTGTGCATTTTAATAAAAAGGGTATAATTTGTGAATCTCTGTGGTACCCATCATTCCGAAGAGGCATGCTTAATCTAGTTTAAGCAATTTGAAAAACATACTCCTTCCTGATAGAGGGAAAGGAGTGGAGTAAAATTTGATAAGACAGAACCCACGTCACCTGAGGTTCGAGCAGTCAGCCTTAGCTTGATCCAGGGTTACTGGTGACTAGCTTCAGAGGTTCTAGGCGTCCAGGGTGCACCACCTTTGCACAAGGTCACGTGTGGGTGCAAGGACACAGTGAGGAGTGAACATGGGTGATGGTCAGCGGCATCCGGCTACAAGAGGGGTGCTGATTGGGGTGCAGACAGGTGGGTTTGTCACACTGTGCCAGTGATCCCTAGTTGGGGTGCATTATGATGGCATGTAATGAATCCCACCGACAACATTAGAGCTAACAGAAAAAGAAATTAAGGTAATGTCTGCTAGAATTTCTTCTGTGATCACCAATAAAAATAATTCCTTAAAATCAGGCTCCATAAATAATATTGATCTTACTGACTTATTTTACAGTAAAGGAGAAAACTTTCACTTTTGTACTTCAGTCTTATAGCTTTCATCTCTCTTTGTCCTGTACTTTACTATCACTTTTTTTTAGCTTACTGTTTCTATCTCCTGGTCGGCTCCACCTGTCCACGTTTCCTTATCTCTGGCCACCGTCTGGTCATCCCCAGCCTCCTTAAGGCCCTCACCTTCTTCCCCCGTGGTGGGGAGCCCCCTACTCTCCCGCCAGGTCCGGATCCAGTTTGGGTGATGCCCCCGAGGCTGGAGCACCCGTTGAACGGCCATCAAGCTGCCCACGACCATTGATGCCTTTTCCCGCTTTTCTCCTGCTGTGGCACTGCATGCAATGACCTCGTGACGTGGTTGTGCACGCCTCCTGCAAGCATCACATCAGACGCCTGCTGTACTTCCACCCTTGAAGCGACCAGCCGACCCCCTGCCTCCGCTTAGGGGTCAGGTGTACTGGTCACAGGTTCTCCCCCGAGATGGAGAGCAGTCCATCGGACGCTTGATTCATCTCCTCCCTTCTGACCCACGGTGACCTGTGCTCGCTCCCGAACACGGGTCGCCGGTGTGACACGAGGTGTGGCGACCAGTGCCTCAACCCTCAGCACCACCAGGCTGGCCATTTTGTTTATTTATATTATGTCTATGGTCATACGAACATACAAAAATACGTATTCTGTCTCGGGAGAAATATTAGTGTTTCAACATCAGGACTAATGCTACAGTTAGTTTGTTACCAATTAAATGTGAGTAGAAATTATTAATATAATGACTTGTACAATAGTTTTCTGTAAATTACTGTATATATATAAGATTTTTCATTTAAACTCTTAGAGGAAATTTCAAAGATTAGATGATCAGCTTCATAGCTTGTTACCTTAGCCTTGCAATAGTCCTTCTAGCACAAAATTGTAATTGTTAGGAATGTCCAGCAAGGGAGGGAAGGGGTTGTAAATCTAGCCATAGTGCTGGTCAGCTGATCCTTTCCACATCCCAGTCCGCCTGCCCTACCTTGCCCCTGTGGAGAAACATTTGTGACATCAGCCAGGAGAAAGATAGTGCTTCATTGAAGTTTATAGAAGGATTTCGAAAGTTTTTACAGACATTTAAAAAACCTTTGATAAAGAGGAATGCCACCGCTCAAATAAATAGGCACTGCTCAACTAATAGGACCCTGTTAGTTGAGCTGTGGCTTTCATTTTTATCCAAAGTTGCTTAAACATCTGTAAAAACTTTGTGAAATCCTTCCTCATAGGCTTCAATGGGGCAGGGCAGGTGGACCGGGAAGTGGAAGGGACAGGCTGGCCAGCACTTCAGCCCGATTTTACGATCCCTTCCCTCGCTTGTTGAACATTCTTAAAAACGATAATTTTGTGCTAGAAGGACTTTCGCAAGGTTAAGGTTATGGGCTATGAAGCCCAAAAGACTGAAGTATTAAGTTTGAAATTTAATATTTTAATTAAGAAAGAGAAAGACTCTAGAATAAACTTTAATAAGGATATTTTTGTGGCCCTTTTTATTGACTTAAACCTCCTGAAGTTTAGTAGTCTGAGGGGCTAACAGTCTTTTACCTTCCCTTCCTAATGAATTTTGATCAAATTTCTCAGAAACAGCCATCTAAAAGGACTTTGACTTAATGGCTTATGAATTTGTGGCCAGTAGGGATCTGTTGTGTCACATAAGAAGTGTTTCTATGTAATGGATTAACTGTTTTATGGGTTGTGTTGTACTTTATCTGTAACATTGCATTCTTATTTATTTATTGCTTTAAGTGGACTAAAAGGACACCAATGTAAACGAACGCTTACTCAATTATTTTTAACCTAAATATATGAAATGAAAATATGTGTACAGGAGAAGAAAAATAAAACCGTTCTATGTAGAGAAAATAGTCTCCAACAAGTAATGCATATCTCAGTGATGTATGAACATAGAACTGCAAGACAACAATATTTGCTTGATTTCTAACATTTGTTGTTCATAAAATACATGTGAACGCAGAGAAAAATGCTGTTTATCACCCCCAACGCTCCTTGGAAATGCTTGTAAACACAGAAACTGGGCCAAATGCTGTAACCCCGCCCCCAAAACACTATTTATTTATTTATTTAAGAGGATTTGCCAGGAAGGCATGCTGAGCAGAGTAACGCCGATCCAGATGCCTGGGGTAAGGGGTTACAGGAGTGCAGTACAAAAGTGCAAAAATCAGTACATGCAAAATCAGCAGGTAACAACAGTGGCCAAAATTCAGCACATGAGTAATTAGCAGCTAGCAACAAATGGTCCAGAAGGGTGGATGCAGAAGCTGAGATGCATATGGTAGGTACAGTGAAACAGATGAGGAGTATGACAGGCAGTGATTGTATTAGCATGGAAAATTTCTCAATTACATCGTGGTTAGAAATACAATACTGTTTGGGTAGGCAGGCGTATCTACAACGGCAGTTGAGAGGAGTCAGTGGCAAAAAGGTGCTGCTTGCAATATGCTTCCCAAAGAAACCAAACCAGACCCTTTAGAACTGAAGACTGTCTGTTGCTCGTATTGTATCGCTCTGCCGGTGAACTGCTGTAGAACCCTGCTGTCTCTCCCCCGACTGCCTGCAATCTGGCAGTCAGCACCGTGACTCCTGATGTCCCTTTCTCAGTGTTATTGGCAGCCAGGCACAGAAGGAGGGCTGTGAGGGACATCCACAGACACCCGCCACACAGCGAACACTGCCACCTTTCATGTCCTGCTCTCTCCCTGTTAAGTCACTCCCCTTCTGTCCCGATGACCTGTCGGTCTGTCACACTGCTGAGCAGAGCATGGGGAGCAGAGAATGATGCTCGCGGACCTGGAGTTCGTGGGGTGGGGAGGGAAATGCACAATGACAGACTGCATGGGAAAACTACAATTCAGATAGCACTGGCAGCAAAGTGCTGTGTCACTCCACTGCTGCAGGCATGATACTGTGGATCATCTGGGGAGGAATGGACACTGTGGCTGAGTGCGCTGTCACTGCACTGCTTGGTCCTGCTCTGTGTGTGTGTGTGCCTCTGTCTCTCTCCGCAGCCCCATTGTGTCTCTTACTCTCACACAGTCAATGCTTTCAATTTACTGTCTCGCTGAGTGGCAGTGGGGAGGAAGGGTTCTAGGGCAGAATCTAGCTGTGGGACAGATGGGCAGATATTTGATTACACGGAGGACTGTGCCACTACATCCAGCATTACATTGGGAGAAATTTACTGTGTCTCTCTGTGTCTCCTTCACTCTCTGCATTGCCATTTCAGAACAGCTGCGATGTCTATTAATGGCTGCCACTTGAAACTGAGCTTCTCGAAATTAACACTCATCTCTCTTGACAGCTGCTTTATAACTAGCTGTGCATATATCGGGGATTAATCAACGGTCACCTGATGGACGTCTACCATTCGGGTAACTGTATTGCAATACCCCATGTTATAAAACAAAATTATGACACTCCTATCCTTCAGTGCACTGCTCTCAGCCCCAGTACTAACCTTTCTTAAACTGCATCCTGGAGTAATAGAAACATAGAAACATAGACTTTAACGGCAGATAAGGACCACTTGGCCCACCCAGTCTGCCCATTTCCCTACTGATTGGATAAGCTGCAGGTTCTAGTTAACCAACAGCCTACTTCCTGCAACCCCCCACTATAATTGCCTTATATTTGTCCCATGCATGTTTGAATTCCCCCACTGTTTTAGACCCCACAACCTCCCCAGGTAGACGGTTCCATGCGTCCACCACTCTCTCTCCGTGAAAAATAATTTCTAGGGACATGGATATGTTGTTCATCCACACTCTCTGGCAGGTATCCTTGCCGCTTTAATTCTTGCCGGAAGGTCTTCAAGCTGGCTCCTCCCACCCACCCGGGTGGTAAAACTCTCGGCTCTGCCCCATGACGCCAGATCTTCCTTACCGCTTGGAAGCTCAGGTTCCCTCCTTAGCGCTCTCTGCGTTTAGACTGGATCCTAATTCTTCGGTTCGTCCGAAATTGATTTTGAAGTTTTCTAAACTTCGGTCTTCTTTTTCCCTCGTGGCTGCGATGGACAAATCTGTTCCCGGCTTTCGGAGGTGCCCTTGCGGGCAGAAAATGTCCAGGACGGATCCGCACTCCACGTGCGTCTACTGCTTAGGCCTAGATCATGACCCGCAGGCTTGCGAGTTGTGCCATTCTTTCTCAGCCAATGTTCTGAACGATCGCGCTGCCCGTTTGAAGCTTGGGCGCCCCGAGAAACGTTTTCCACGGTAAAATCCAAAGAGGCTCATTGGGCGGTGTCCGTGGTGGCTGGCTCGGCTGAGCAGCTCGAGCAGTTGATCGCCCTCGAGGAGGAAGCGGCCCAGGCTGCATCTTCTTCCTCCTCGGCTGTGGCATTTATCCCGCTCTCTCTGAGTTCTTCGTATACAGCTTCGTTCAAAGAGCTTTGCCAGTCCCTTTCACGAAGGAGAAGGGCCTTGAGTTCTTCTCGCCCAAGAAAGGGAATTGAAGGTAAGTCCCATCATCGGCGTTGCGGGAGCGGGAGAGGTCCTCCCCAGGCAGCTGGACCGCCGACTTCGGTCGAGTTGTGCTGAGGCCGCTGGCTTCACGGTGCCCCCGTCAGGCCAGCTTGCCGAGACTCCCGTTGACGAAGTTGAGATTCTTCTCGATCCGTTAGACGGGCTGTCGACTGGAGAAGCCGACAACCCTACTTCACCCGTGCCCCCAGCGGATACCGAGGATCTGCCCGCTCCTTCGGGACCGCAGTCTCCGGTTAAAGTTCCCGAGCCGAGGGAAGAGCAGGTATCCCCCGGCCCTTCCCAGACCCACCCTCAGTCCCCCCGGGGGTCTCAGTCTTGGTCTCGCACCACCGATTGTGGTGGAACTTCCGCCTCCACAACCTAAGTCGGGGGCATCGACCAAGAATTCTCGGTTGGGTCATGGCCTGCCTCACAGGTTGTCGGTCACCCTCACTCCCGACCGTCCTCGGCAGGTGGAAGGTGGCTCAAGGCCGAGGCAGCTCTTCACAGACTCTTCGGAATCCGACGACGATTCCTCCCTGTTCTCCAGGCAGTGCGATCTGGAGTCCTCCGGGGGCCGGTCAGTGGACAATAGCCCATCGTCCTTCTTGGGTCTGCTTCGACTCATCTCGGAGTCCAACGGGATGCAGCTCGAGCCCGTGTCCAAACGAGCCAAGTATTCCCTGACGGAGATTCTGGACCGTGGGGATTCTCCCACGGAGGCCTTTCCGGTGGCTGAGGCCATTGTCGGCCCAGCCTTGGAGCTTTGGCAGCGGCCTGCTTCCTGTCCTGCACCCTTGGCCAGGATGGCCAGGAAGTATGCGGTCCCTACTGACTCTTTGCCCGGTTTCTCGGAACACCCCTCTGCTGAGGGGTTGGTCACCGACAGCGTTTTCCGGCGTTCCAGTAACGCTTGGGATGTGGACAAGCCCCCCGACAAGGAGTCCAAAAAGCTGGACTTTGCCAGGCGCAAGGTGTACGCTGCATCCTCCTCGGCCTCCGACAGGCCAGCTCGGCCGTGCTGATGACACACTTCTCCCCGCCTCATGGGCTCCTGGATGAGGTCAAGCCTCATCTCCCCGCCTGACCTGTGGCAGGCCACGGTCCACCAGGCGGGACCAGGGTAGGGCGGTGGCGGCAGCAGCTCCAGACTGCTCTGGACATAGGTGATTCCTCGTGCCAGGTCAGTAGCGTCATGTGGCTATGCACGCAGGGCGTGGGCTGAGGATATCCACCTTCACGGCAGATACCCAGCACAAGTTGGCGGACGTCCCCTTCTTGGGGACTGACCTCTTCGGCCCTGGAGTGGAGGGACACCTCCAGAGGATTGAGAAGTCCAGTGCCACTCTGGACTCAGTCACCTCTGCCCAGAGGGACAAAGGCCGCTGTCAGCAGCAGAAGTCCTTTCGTCCTTCGGTCCCTGATCCTCGACCGGCCCAGCAGCAGCACCAGCAACAGGGCCAGCAGGCTCGCGCTTGGCGTCCCAAACCCAAGCCGATGGCTTCCTCCAACAGGAAGCAAGGAGGTAAAGGCCCGGGGTTTGTGTCCAGGTACTTCCTGGTCCCAAAACGGACGGAGGGCTGGCGCCCCATTCTCGACCTGCACGACCTGAACAAGTTCCTAAGGTCTCGGACCTTCAGGATGGTCACTCTGGCTCAGATAATCCCATCCTTGGAACGAGGCACGTGGTTCTGCTCCCTGGACCTCCAGGATGCGTTCTTTCATGTCCCAATCCATCCGTCCCATCAGAGATTCCTCCGCTTCAGAGCGGAGGGATCCCTTTACGAGTTCTGAGCCATGCCCTTCGGCCTCTCCCTAGCTCCCAGGGTCTTCACCAAATGCATGGCAGTGGTGACAGCATTCCTGCAGCGCCGAAGGGTCCGGGTGTACGCTTACCTGGATGATTGGCTGATAGCAGCCCCCTCCAGACAGGAGGTGGAGCGGTCCAGAGATCTGGCCCTCCAGGTTTGCTCTCAGGTTGGCCTCCTCATCAGCGAGGCCAAGTCGGAACTCGTGCCAAAGCAGGTGTTTCTGTTCATCGGGGCAGAGCTCAGCTGTCTGCGAGCCAGAGCACGGCTCCCGGTGGACAGGGCCGAGGTTCTTTCCTCCTTTGCCCAGTCATTTCTGGTTGGGCAATTGCGCCCTGCCCGGGACTTCCTGGGCCTCATGGCGGCCTGCACCAGCGTGGTCCGTTGGGCCCGTTGGTACATGCGTCCCCTTCAAAGGGGGCTGGCCAGCCAATGGTCACAATGCTGCGATCCGTTGGACTGGCCCGTGACAGTGACCCAGGAGATGTGGGCGCTCTCCAATGGTGGATCGTTCCAGCTCACCTGCAGGAGGGTATCCCGTTCATCCGCCCGAGCCGACGGCTCTCTCTCTCTCTCTCGACTGGATGCATCTCTGATGGGTTGGGGTGCCCATCTGGGGAACACCGAGCGCACGCCTCTGGTCCCTCGGGAGTCCATGCCACATCAACCTGCTGGAGCTCCAGTGGTCCGTCTAGCTCTCACCGCCTTCGCTCCGTTTCTATGGGGTCAAGTGGTTCAGGTCCAGACGGACAACACCACGACCATGTACTATCTGAACCGCCAGGGCAGGACGCGCTCCTTGCTGTTATGCAAGGAAGCTCTCCGCATTTGGTCCCTAGTGCGCAGCCTGGAGGTGGATGTCCTAGCCATTCACATGGCAGGAGCCTCCAACACCCTGGCCGATGCCCTAAGCTGGATAGGGGCTGCGTCTCACGAGTGGTCTCTCCTGCCGGAGGTAGTACAAGATCTCTTCTCCCACTGGGGCACGCCTCAGGTGGACCTGTTTGCCTCCAGGGAGAATGCGAAGCTGAGTCTGTTCCATGCCCGGCCCCCTCAGCAGGGCTCGCTGCAGGGGGATGCCTTCTCGAGGCCGTGGACCCCGGGCCTCTTCTCCCTTTCCCCATTTCCCTTGATCCACAAGGTGCTTCTCAAGGCAAGGAGAGACAAGGCACAGGTGATTCTGGTAACCCCAGACTGGCCCCGCCAGTTCTGGTATCCAGATCTCCTCAGCCTCAGCTCCAGGCTCCCGAGGCGGCTTCCAGCCCCCCTGGACCTGCTCTCAGTCAATCAGGGGAATGTATTCTATCCGGACCTTCAATCCCTGCATCTGACGGCCTGGTTCCTGAGCGGCTAGAGTTCCAGGCCTTGAGTCTTTCCGACGAGGTCCTCAACGTCGTTGAGGCGTCCCGTAAGGAGTCGACCAGGAAATGCTACACCTTCAAATGGAAGAGGTTTTCTATTTATGTCAGGGGAAGGGCTTGGACCCTTCCTGACTGCCCCTAAGCAAGCATTCTGGACTACCTGTGGTCCCTTTCAGCAAGGGCTTCGTGTGACCAACAAGGTGCACCTGGCAGCCATCTCTCTGCTTACCGGGCACGGGCGGGAAGCAGATCGATCTAACACAGGAGAAAGGTGGTCAGGCGCTTTTCAAAGGCGCGGCCACATTTCCCCTCAGTGAGAGAACCTCCACCTCCGTGGGATCTACTGCTGTAGTGGCCAAGCTCATGGGCAAGCCATTGAACCAATACACAGGTGTGATCTTCACACATCTGTAGGTGGAAGACCGCTTTCTTGGTGGCTGTCACATCAGCCAGAAGGATGGGAGAGCTCCAGGCTCTTTCCATCGAGTCTCCCTACCTGGTCTTCCACAGGGACAAGGTTGTCCTGCGCCCGCACCCGAAATTCCTTCCGAAGGTGGTGTCGGAGTTTCACCTTAACCGGTGTTGACTCTGCCCAGTGTTCTGCCCAGTCACACCTTGGAGGCCGAGTATAGGCTCCATACTTTGGACCCTGGGCAGGCTACTTCAATATAGGAATGGACGGCTGAAGTTTGGGGAGAGGTTCGTCAGCTGTTTGTCACTCACGCTGAAGCCGCACCTGCTGCAGACTTGCAGCAAAGCGGACGATAGGCAGGTGGATCACCTCCTGCATAGAAGCTCTACTACAGGTTGGTGAGCATGGAGCCTCCCAGAGGATCTGAGCTCATTCTACCCCCATACCGCTGCATCGGTTGCTGCTTGAGGGGCGTCCCTATCAGGGTATCTGCAGGGCTGCTACCTGGAGAGTCGGCACATACCTTTATTACCCACTACCACATCGACCTCGAGTCACGCGGGATGCTGGTTTGGGGCCTCATTCTCCAATCTCTTTTCCCAAGTAAGTATTGGGGTGTGCGCTTTGCCTCCTCCCGGAGAACTGCTAGAGTCTGCAGAGAGTGTGGATGAACAACATATCCATGTCCTAGAAATACAGGTTACTCACCTGTAACAGGAGTTCTAGGAATGGTATATCTTGTTCATCCACATATTCACCTCCGGCTTGGTGCACAACCTATGAGCTTCCAGCAGGCCAGATCTGGCATCATCGGGGCGGAGCCGAGTTTTACCACCCGGATGGGTGGGAGGAGCCAGCTTGAAGACCTTCCGCAAGAATTAAACAGCGAGGATACCTGCCAGAGAGTGTGGATGAACAGCATATATCATTCCCAGAACTCCTGTTACGGTGAGTAACCTGTATTTCCTCACATAACCCTAGTCGTCCCCTCTATCTTTAAATTGTGCTCCTTGTTCTTGCACATCTCTTTTCTGAAGATGCTACCCTCCTGGACTTTGTTGATTCCCTTGAGGTACTTGAAAGTTTCTATCATGTCCCCCGTCCCTCCTTTCATCAGGATATACATATTAAGCTCTCAGTCTCTCTTCATATGATTTCTGATGCAGACCCTGCACCATTTTAGTTGCCCTCCTCTGGACTGCTTCCATCCTGTCTATGTCCTTGCGTAGATGGGATCTCCAAAACTGCACGCAGTACTCCATATGGGGTCTCACCAACTGTCTGTACAGAGGGATAACCACTTCCCTTTTTCTACTTGTGATGCCCCTCCCTATGCATCCCAGTATCCCCCCAGCTCTCCTTACTGACTTTTTACATTGCTTACCCACCTTTAGGTCATCTGTTATGATCACCCCCAGGTCCCTTTCCATTATTGTTGTTGTTAGTACCTCCCCTGCCATTGTGTACTCTTCTCCCGGGTTTTTGTTTCCCAGGTGCATTACTTTGCACTTCTTTGCATTGAATCTAAGTTGCCATACATCTGACCATTCCTCCAACTTTGCCAAGTCCCTTCTCATCCTTTCTAACCCCCCCTTGTGTACCAACTCTGTTACAGATCTTTGTGTTATCTGCAGAGAGGCATACCTTTCCTTCCAGACCCTCTGCAGTGTCACCTATAAAGACGTTAAAGAGGACTGGACCCAGTACTGAGCCCACAGGGTACTCACTGGTAACCCTTTCTTGGAATGAGTTCCATTCCTGTTACCTTCTGTGTCCTGTTGTGCAGCCAGTTTGCCTACGCTACTACACCCTGGGACCCACTCCCAGGCTGGCTAACTGATTATTAATCTTTTTGTGCGGTATTGTGTCAAATGCCTTGCTAAAGTAAAAGTTAGAGACAATCAATGGAAAAAGTACAAACAAACTGGACTGCAGTCAGATCTCATTCTGTATAAACAATACAGAAATGACTGTAAAGATGCATCAGGCAGGCCAAAAGTAATGCTACCAAAACCTGCTGATTAATTCTTCCAATGACCTCATAAGTTTTGGGGTCACATTAAGTCCTTCTTAGGTTCTGCTAAAGATGTCACTCCCTCAGATATGGTCCTACATGGTGTACACTGTAATGATTCTACTACCATTGCAAATGCTTTTAACCAGAATTTTCTGACTTATCTGCTACACAGCCCATCCATCACAATCCTCTGCTTCACAGTTTAACCACAGCATCTGAAGGACCCCAAACAACAACCCCTTCTATTTCAGGGAAGTGTCTAGGCATCAGGTCCTAAAAGCTGCTCAGGTCACTCTCGAAAACACCAGTACTGGCTCAGATGGCCTAGAACCAAGACTACTAAAAATGGCTTTTCTACATCTCTGGCCCCCCTAGCACACATCTCCACCCTATCTCTCTCAATGGCATTGTCCCTGAAGTCTGGAAGGCAGCCAGGTCACTCCTGTATTAAGAAAGGCAGTAAAATGACATATCAAATTACCGGCCTATTGCTATTTTGTCTGTTCTGAATAAAATCCTGGAAAAATAGTATCCATGCAAATCACTGAATACCTTGAAAATTCAATTTACTAGCTCAACCACAACATGGTTTCAGAAAGCATCACAGCACCATGACAGCACTTGCAAATTCCTTCAGATATCGTTACCAATATGGATAGAGGAAAGTTAACAGGGCAGTCTTCATTGACTAACCCAAAGCTTTGATCTGATTGACCATTCTCTGCTACTGTCCAAGCCCTCAGTACCTTGGACTTCTCTCCCCAGTCACTACCTGGTTCAAAGCTACCTCTCCAACAAAACACAAGCTGTTAGTTTAATTCATCCATGTCAGACAGTGCTGTTATCAACATTGAGGGTCCCTCAGGGGATCTGTGCTTGGCCCTCTTCTATTCTCATTAGTCAATAAACTTCCTGAGCTGGTGTCACAGGTCCTCGCCTTTTATACGGATGACCTGGTAATTTATTATCACTCTGATAAGGTCCTGGATCTAAAGCTGCCCTCACTGCAGATTTTGGTGCTGTACAACACTGGTTGAACTCTCAACGCCTGGTTTTAAATACAAATAAAACAAAAGTTATGATGTTTGGCTCCAATCACAAGCTTAGATCCTGTCCTCTGACCATCTCTGTCTCTGATATCGATGGGGACCCTATAGAAACTGTCCTTCCTTTACCGTTACCTTGGCATCCACCTGGATCAAACCTGGACCTGAAAGCACATATACAGGAAACCTGCAAGTCAATTAACTGCAAATTGGGGGCTGCCTATGAGACCAAACCTGCTCACCCCTGCTGCTAAATTGGCGATTAGCCAGAGGCATTCTATTGCCAACCCTTACATATAGGTGTCCCATCCTGTCCCTAGCCACCAAATCTTCACTGCAACTATGGGATACACTTCAATAATGTGTGCAGGTATGCAACCAAAGCACCTCGGCTGCAGCATCATTGTCTCTATATCAGGACCTTGGTTGGCTCTCTCTTCCTCTACCAGGCAGTACTACTTGTACAATTTAGTTGATTCCATCCTAAGGAAGTCCAGCCTACTATCCTGTCTGATCTCCTCAGGCAGCCATTCCCACAAGGAATCTTAGATCGGCTGATCAGACCTTCACTATCCATCCCTTTGCCGGACTAAAAGGGCATGGGCTCCTTCCATCATGCTGCCCCCACCTATGGAACCTACTACCTCAGGATCTAAGAGATGTCTCACTCATGTGACTTTTAAGAGCAAACTCAGGACTTTCCTCACTACTATGGACAAATGTGTTTTGCTTTGACCCTACCTGATCCGCGCATTTGTACTGTTTCCTCATTGCTAGCACTTTTGCCTGTCAAATGGGTGTTCTATACTGTGCCTTGTAATTAATATTTTATTTTGTGCCTTGTAATTAATGTTGCCTTAACCTGTTTCTTTATATGCCTAATGTTGGCTGTTGACAATTGTAAGTAGTATTCTACTCCATGACATTCTTATCTTCATTACAGCCTCTCCTCATTTAACCCCGCTGCTCTCTTCCCCCTTCTTCTGTTATATCCTCTTCCCCTTTTGCCACTCCCACCAAACTCACCTTTACCTGTTCCTACTCATCCACCCTCCTTGGTCCCCACCCTCCTGGCTGTGCTTAGTCACCTCTCTCCACCTACTCAGCCTACTCCCACCGTCTACCGGCCCCTTCCCTGCCTGCCGTCTCTTGGTTCCACTGGCTCGGACTTGACACTTTGCCCTCTGCAGTAACTCCTCTGCCTCCTATCCCCTCTCACCGGCATCCTCACTCTAGCCTGCCGTCCTATCGGTTCACCAGCCCGGCTGTATTTTCCTACCTCCTATCACTGTTGCCGTCTACTGCGCTCCCCTACCACACTCTCTTAGCCTGCCGTCTTTAGGCTCCATAGACCCGACACAGGTTGGTACCTCACCCTGCTGTTGCCCGTATCTGGCGGCACCTCCTTTCATAATCTCTCCCTCCCATCCTTTTGCCATTTTTCCCTTCTTATGTCTTTTCTACTGAGTACCTATCCTCTCTTATTTCTGCCTTCTACTATTCACATTTTGAGTATGTTCCATGATCAAGTGCTAAAGTACATTTTGTTTACTATTATGTATTTACATTGCCATGTGTATTTCTCTCTGCATTTTTTGTACTCGTTGTCTTAATAATCTGGCTGTACTCTTTGTGTGTTGTAATTGTACCTCCCGGGTCGTGCCTGAAAACAGTCACTTGCTGACTAGCGCACTTACCCGGTTAACAAAAACTAAATAAATAAAATAAATAAATAAAAGTCTAGGTAGGCCATATCCACAGCCCCTCCCTGGTCTATTACTTTGGTCATCCAGTCAAAGAAATCAATTAGATTTGTCTGACATGACCTTCCTGCTGTGACTCCAAGCTGCTTTGGGTCCTGTGCCCCGCTGACCTCTAGGTACTCAACAGTTCTTTCTTTCAGAAGTGATTCCATCATTTTCCCTACCACTGAGGTCAAACTAACAGGTCTGTAGTTTTCTGCTTCTGCCTTGCTCCCACTTTTGTCAAGGGGAATCACATCTGCCCTCCTCCAGTCCTCAGGTACCACCCCATCCTCCCATGATTTATTAAAAACTGTGGTCAGTGGTGTCACTAGGTCCCCCCTTAGTTCTTTTAGGAGCCTGGGATGAATCCCGTGAGGCCCCATTGCTTTGACCACCTTGAGTTTTAGGAGTTCTTTCAGGACTCTTTCTTCTGTAAATGGACTGGTGTCAACCGCCCTACCCAGGGTGCTTCTGTTGTTTGGTTTAGGTAACTCACCTCTTCTTCTTTGTGAATCCTGAGCAAAGTGATTCATTCAATATCTCTGCCTTTTCACTGTCTCCCTCTGCCCACCTCCCCTCCTTTATTAATCTTCACTTCCCTCCTTAACCTTTCTGTCTCCTAATATACCTATAAAAGGTTTTATCCCCCTTCTTAACTGAGTTGGTTATCTTTTCCTCAGTTTGGGCCTTTGCTATTCTGACTGCCTTCCCCACTTCTTTCTGCTTTAATTGATACAGTTCCCTATCGTGCTCTTTCTGTGATTCCTTATACTTTTTGAATGCAGCCTTTTTCTGCTTAACCTTCCCTGCCACCTCTTTTGAAAACCATAGTGGTTTTTTTACTCCGTTTTGTTTTCTTTATTTGTTTCACACAAAGTCTTGTTGCCTCCATGATGGCAGTTTTGATTTTTCTCCATTGTTCTTCCAACCCTCCTTCCTGCCAGTTTGTTAGTGCATTCCTTAGGCACTCACCCATTTTGCCAAAGTCAGCCCTTCTAAAGTCCAATATCCTGTTTTGTATAGTTTGTCTCCATGGTTGTGCTTTATTGTGAACCACACTTGTGTGGTGGTCACTTGCTCCTAGATGGCTACTGACTTAAATCTGTGATCCTCTCTCCATTTGAAAGTACCAGGTCTAATATTGCTCCCTCGGTGGGTTCCAACACTAGCTGTCTAAGGCATGCCCCCTGTAGGGCATCGAGAATGACCCTGCTCTTGGATGTGGCTGCAGCACATGTTGTCCAGTTAACATCTGGCATATTCAGGTCCCCCATCAACAGTATCCCCCCTTTTTCAGCCATTTTGAGAATGTCTTCTATCATTTTCTTGTCCATTTCCTCCCCTTGAGATGGGGGTCTGTATACAATCCCTGTGTGGATTGTGATGCCATTTCCTGTCTGCAAGGTAACCCACAGTGCCTCTTGTCTTCCCCCTTTACTTTTTAGTTCTGTAGCTTTGATCCCTTCCCTTATGTAGAGAACTACTCCACTTCCTCTTTTACCCTCCCTGTCCCTTCTGTAAATTGTGTATCCTGGTATGTTGACATTACAGTCATGGTTCTCCGTGTACCATGTTTCTGTGACTGCCACAATATCCAAGTGTTCCTCTTCCATCAGGGCTACAACTCAGGAAGCTTGTTTCCCAGACTACGGGCATTGGTACTCATTGCCCTCCATATAATATTGGCTTTATCCTTTTATCCCCCATCCCTGCTCTTATATCCTTTGCCTATTTCTCCATTTACCCTGTCCAGCCCTCTGTCAACCTCTGTACCTCAGTGTTTACCTTACTACCTGCCATGTTTTGTGGGGGAGGCTTGACATTTCCTGCTTCCTTTCAGCATCTCCCCCTTTGGCTAGTTTAAAAGCTTGCCAAGGGAGCATTTAAACCTATCACCTAAGAGCTTGGTTCCCTTCCTGGACAGATGCAGACCATCGTGCCAGTACAGACCTTCATCTCTCTCCAGGTGGACCCCCAGTCCCCAATGAAGCCAAAGCCCTGTGCTCTGCACCAGTTTTGCAACCATTCATTAAACTGCATGATATGCAGTACCCTAGCATCACCCCTGCCATAGACTGGCAGCACCTCTGAGAAGGTTACCGTGCTTGCTACCTGTCTGAGGACCCTCCCCAACTCCACAAATTCATTCTGCACTGCCCTGATCTCATGCCTAGCTAGGTCATTTGTCCCAAGGTGGACAATGATATCTAGCTCCCTGTCTTGTAATGCTGCTTCTGCAATCCTGAGAATTTGCTTCCTGTCCCTTCAAGCCATGGCACCAGGCAGGCACCTTACTTCCCTGTCCCCTCCATTTTCCAGTTCTGCCCCCGTAACAACTGAGTCCCCTACAAGAAGCTGTTTTCTTCCCCTGTGGTGTCCCTTGCCGCCCTTTTGTGGGTCTCCCTTGTGGATGTCCCCAGCATTCTTCTTGGTCTCCACTGAGGATGTCATCGTAGAGGAACCTTGCTCTGCCATACTGACATATGATTTGTGAAGAGGTACAACTAGAGGGATTCGCCTCTGTTCCACCACCCTCACCCTCCCAGAACCCACTGTGATCCAATTGCTCCTCATGCTTGGCAACCTCTGTGGCAGTGGTTGTGGCACTGGTGCTCTTTGGGTGGGGGAGACCTCCATAGTCCTTGCCAGTTGAGCCTGGAGATGGGCAACCGCCTCCCTCAGAGCTGATAGGTGCCTGCAAATAGGGCAGCAACGCAGTTTCCAGAATGTTTCCTGGAAAACTGCTGCCCCACAGCCAGTGCATTGCACCACTCCTTATGTCTCTCTCTCTGTTACAATATGCAATATATAATTTTTTTTATATATATTTTGTTGTGTACTTGCCCTTTATGCACTTGCTGAGTTAAGAATATGACAGTTCTGTCCCAAGGCCTGTTGAGGAAGTGATGTCGGAACTTTGGCTATAAAGGAAATGCCACGCCTGGGGCAAGTGGTGTGAGGGAAGGGTGGGTGGGTAGTCCACAACCACCAGTGACTGTTAGAAGCAATCAAACACACCACTGCTCCGCCACCGTGGTGAGTACTGCCCTTCTTTACAGTAATTCAACCAACACCTGGATCTGAAACTGGATCACACCAGTAGTTTATAGTAATTAATCAATGCTGCAGTGGTCCACCCAGAACAATTGGCTATGATGCAGGCCTCCCTGACTAGTGAAGACAACTTCCCCCACCTGAGACTCTGTCTGGCTTCAAATTACAAACTGTAGCCTTTGCTATTAGACGTAAACAGCCACCACCAGTAAATTATATCAAAATATTTTGATGCAAACTGTCACAGAATACAAGCATACAGTCCAGTTAAGTTACCCACAAAGGAAACTCAAACATGCAGTTATTTCAACCCTTCTGAAGTTACTCACAAGATAAGCAGTTTTGTGAAAACCCCCTTCCTGATTTAAAACCTAAAATAATTAAACACAAAGCAATACCAATGTAATACTGTAAAGTAAGGAAAACCTCCCTCGGATGTAAGCAAGAGTGAGATTTGTTGCAGATTTCTAGTCCAATATAGTATCTCCTATGCAGCTCTCAGTTGTTTCAAAGCTCTCCCTGTTAACACAACTTCAAGAAGATGGGCTTCTGTTCTACCATGGGGCATGGTCCTTCTCATCTTTGCACTCTTGGAGTTTTGGTTGTAAAGCCTCACCAAGGAACATATGAAGTACAGACAAACTGACCTTCATATTGAGTAGTTGGGTAGGGTTTCTGTGATTTCTCTTTAGCACCCTGGGTGGAAGGAGCTGGGAACTGCCAGAGAGCAGTAATGTTAGGGGTGGGGTGTAAAGTGCTGAATGGTGGGAGGGTTTACATCCTTAAACCACAGTAGCAGCCTAAAGGAGCACCTTCAGCTGGCAGCAATTAGGACAGTTCTGTTTGGCCCTGTCATGGGATTGAATTTCTCAGTTTTTCCTACTTATTTTAAGGAGCGAGTAACCCTGGCCTTTCTGTCTGGGTGGGTCATGGTGGCCTGGATTCTGACCCTGGCCCTCAGGGCAGACAGAAGATTTCTGCAGTAGGTCTGTTATGGTTAATCCTCACTGTATTGAAAAATCCCCATTCCCACTCCCGCCAAGCTGATTGGAGGACTCCTAAATTACAAATCCATCCTGCTTTCCACCCCAGACACAACGATTTAAAATTGTACACCAGTTGAGCAGCCCCAAGTTGCAAGCGTGCACTTGCCCCAGTAGCTGCAGTTGCAGGCCTTCCTACCATATAAAATAAAAATCCCAATCCCCCCTACCCCAAGCTCAGTCACTACACTATGAGTAGGTAGGAAAAGATAGGATAATAACTTATGTGGCGTCCTTCTAAAAGACCCAGGGTGCCTAACGTAATATACCTAAATATATATATATATATATATATATATATATATATATGGGTATGGCATTGATGGTCAGAAATGACGTAGTAGTTAGTGGAATCGAGGAGGCAGAAGGAGATGTGGAGGCAATTTGGGTAACCCTACAAACGAAGGGGGTAAAAGATTAAAAATAGGGGCGGTGTACAGACCCCCCGCAATGGAAGCGGAACTGGAGGATGATCTGGCTGAGAACATCAGGGGTCACTGTGGCCTCAGAAAGGGCAAAGTGGTGATAATGGGTGACCTGAACATGTCCAGCACGTGGGGGAGCCTACTAGGCAGTATCGGATCCTGGACATTGTCCTAGCAGATGGTGAGCAGCCCCTTGGCAGGCAGTGACCATGCCACGGTCTGGTTTCTTATGTTCCTAGGGGAGAGGAAATTTGCACTAACACAGAAGTAATAGCTTTCAGGGGGAAGACTTTGAGGGCATGGGAAGGATTCCTAAAGGGTGCTTGGATGAGATAAGGCCTGGCATGGTTGCTGGTAGCTTGTGGGAGACCATTAAGAAGGGGGTGCAGGAGGCTTCGAGGGCCCGCGCAAAGGTAAGGTGCAAGCAGTGTAGGGCCAGTAAGCTGTGTTGGTGGATCCGGGAGGTGCAGGAGGTGGTGAGGGAGAAAAAAGGATGCCTGTGTGCCCTTAACGCACTCAAGGGGGACTAGGGAGAGGGGAGAGTATGATTTCCTGGCTAAGAGGGTCACCAGGGTGGTAAGGGGGGCCAAGAGCGAAGAAGGCGCTTAACCTGGCCACAGGGATATCCGCTGGGGTTCTATAGATACATATGGGAGAAAAGAAAAGTGAGGGCACAGATTAGCAGGATTAGGGACGGGGGATGGGCGAGGCAGCTGGGGAACAAGCAGAGGTGCTAAATGAGTACTTTGCCTCTGTCTTTACTGGGGAGGTAGGGGATCTTTCCAACCCGATGGGAGGGTAGAGGAGCCCACTGAACCAGGAGGTCAGTTGGAGACTGAAGGACTGGATGAGACTAGTGCAGGGGATGGGTCGTATGTAGAAGGGGAGGAGAGGATGTATGAGATGGGGGGATGGCAGGGCGAAATCACAGCGGATAGGGTGAGAGAGGCCCTCCAGTCACTAAAGACTGAGAAGACGCCGGGGCCTGATGGGCTGCATCCAAGGGTGCTGAAGGAATTGGCGGATGTGCTGGCAGCTCCACTGGCCTCACTGTTCAACATCTCCCTGATGACAGGGTGAGTGCCTCAAGATTGGAAGGTGGCTCATGTGGTGCCTATCCACAAGGGCGGGTCCAGAGAGGAGATGGGGAATTATAGGCCCGTTAGCCTAACGTCTGTGGTAGGCAAAGTTATGGAGGGCATTATCAAGGAGAGGCTGGGGGGGGCAGCTGGAAAGGTTGGGGCACCTCGATGACCGGCAGTATGGTTTTGTTCTGGGGAGGTCGTGTCAGACTAAGCTGGTGGAGTTTTATGACTGGATGATGGGTGCCCTGGACCAACATAGGCCGGTGGACATCCTCTATCTGGATTTCAGTAAGACGTTCGATTCGGTACCCCACAGCGGCCTACTAACAAAGCTGGGGGATGGGGTGGGGGCAGTTGCTCAGGTGGGTGGAAAACTGCTACAGGGGTTAACACAGTGAGTGGTGGTTGGAGGGATAGTCTCCTCCCAGGAGGGTCATCAGTGGGGTCCCCCGGGGTTCGGTCCTGGGGCCACTCCTGTTCAATTCCTATGTCTTGGACATAGGGTGGGGTGTTAGGAGTAGGTTGAGTCTCTTTGCGGATGACTCAAAACTGGTAGCAGTGGCAGACGGGCAGGAGGGGAGAGAGGCCCTGCAGGGGGATCTTGATACCCTGGGGGGGAGGAGTGGGCAAGGAAGTGTGGGTTGAAGTTCAATGCAGGGAAATGTAGGGTGCTGCATCTGGGGGTCAGAAACGGGGCATGCATACACCCTGGGGGGGGGGAGGGACCACACTGCAAGTGACATTGGGTGAGAGGGACTTAGGGATAGTGGTGGACAGCAAAATGAATAACACAGAGAATTGTCGAAGAGCTGCAGCAAAAGCAAACAGGATACTGGGCTGTATAACCAGGGGGAATACCTCCAGGAGGAGGGAGGTGATCCTCCCTCTGTATATTGCCCTGGTTAGGCTGCATCTTGAGTACTGTGTGCAGTTCTGGAGACCCCATCTTAAGAGGGATATAGCGCTGCTGGAGAGGGTCCAGAGGAGGGTGACCAGGATGATTCAGGGCATGGAGGGTAGGACCTATGAGGAGAGACTGGACAAACTCAATCTGTACACATTGGAGGAGAGGAGGGACAGAGGGAACATGATAGAGACTTTCAAGTATGTAAAGGGGATAAATAAGGGCGAAGCCAGGGAAGTGTTTAGGCTTAAGAAGGGGGAGAAATTACAGGGGGCACGAGTGGAAGCTGGAAGGGGGGAAGTACAGGGGGAAGTGCAGGAGACACTTCTTCACAGAGAGGGTGGTGGAACCATGAAACGCACTGCCCAGGAGTCTGGTGGAAGAGACCACGGTGGAAGGATTCAAGAAGGGTTGGGACAGGTACAAGTGGAGGCTGAGGCCAGGGAGGGCCATCTCTGGGGCTGGGGGGGGGGGTGGAGGAGCGAGCTCCCAGTAGGAGGCTAGCATCAGAGCAGACATGATAGACCATGGGGCCTATTCTGCTGGCTTTTACTATGATACTATGAAATAAGCCCCAGGGTAGGGTATAGGTCACCCAAGGATGTTGCCTGGCTAACTGATCCATTGATGAGAGGATCTTCACCTTCATTCCTTGCTCCCCTGAGCCCATCCTTTCTTAAGCTCATTGCTCTTTGCATCTCCAAACCCTTTACCTTTAACTTAGCATTGGCCGCATCAACCATGCCCGCCTCATGGAAGAATGCTATGGTTGTCCCTATCTTTAAGGCTGGTGACCCCCATCCTCCAGTAGCTGCTGGCCTATCTCTATCCTCCCCCACCTGAGCAAACTCGTGGAAAAGATCATCCACCACCAGCTCTCCGAACATACAGGAAAATACAACCTGCTTTGCCAACAACAACACAGGTTCCAGAAACACCACAGCACCACGTCAGCCTTGGCCCACTTCACCAGTCACGTCCTCAGGAATGGCACTAGATCAGATCAGTACCTGCATGGACAGCGCTGTCAAGAACAGCGCAGTCCATACATCGCTGATCAGAATAGCGGCAGTACACAATGCCACAAGTGAACACAATGCCAGTGGTAGCGATCGCAAGTGTGGTATGCGACTGTTACCACTTTTACAATGTATTTTTCCGTGGCTTTGCCCTCTGCACCCCATTATTAAAATAATCAACTCCAAGTCAGAGTTGGATTATTGGGTGGGGGTGATAATGTTTGGGAGACCAGGATTAGAACCCTTGCCTCCACCACTATCCCGGCCGAGCTGCTCCTGTACTGGCGCTCCATGGGAGCAGCTCAGCCAGGCTCCTCACTTCCTTTCACCTTCTCCTGCATCTAGTACCATGCACAGAGACCTGGGGAGCGCTCAGTGTATAACGCACTTTTTCCCCAATCGCTGTGCGTGATGGCGCAGTATAGACCATGATTTTCTTACTGACAGTAATCTTGTAGCGCTGTTATGACTGGGTAGGCTGAGGAACATGGACACGGGGAACGCCACTGGTGCCGTATTCGTAGGCCTGACAATGGCCATAGACCTTGTCGACTACAACCTTCTCCACATTAAACTCCTGCACCTTGGTTGCTCGACTGAGACATCAGTGTGGTTCCAGAGCTGTCTCTCGGGCAGATCCCAATCTGCAAACATCAGTTCATCCACCTCTCTGGCCATGTAAGTTTCCACTGGAATTCCCCAAGGCTCCATCCTGGACCCTCTGCTGTTTTCCCTCTTTATAATTTCCCTTCCTGCTGATAGCCTTTCATGTGAAGCCTTACTATACGCTGACTATCTTGTATTGTATCTCAGTGACAAATCCCTAGCAAATCTATCCACCACTCTTTCTCAAAACTACAGGTTGTAAATGGACTACAGGTCCCAAGGCAGCATGGTTTCACCAGGGGGAGGTCATGTCAGACCAGCCTTGTTGAATTTTTCGACTGCGTGACTTGGCACTGGACATGGCCTATCTGGATTTCAGCAAGGCTTTTGACACGGTGCCACATAGAAGACTGTTACACAAACTGGGGAATATAGGTGTGGGCAGGACAGTAGTGTGGTGGGTAGGTAACTGGCTGGGTGGCAGGACACAGAGGGTGGTGGTAAATGTCTGTCACTCTGCAGAGAGAAGAGTGACCAGTGGGGTACCACAAGGATCAGTGCTGGGACTGGTCCTATTCAACATCTTCATCAGTGACATTGCGTAGGACCTAGAAGGAAGAATTTTCCCTGTTCACTGATGACACAAAGCTCTGTAACAGAGTAGACACACCAGAGGGTGTAGACAGAATGAAAAGGGACCTGCAGAAACTTGAAGAATGGTTAGGGGTTTGGCAGTTGAAATTCAGTGCAAAGAAGTGCAAGATGATGCTTATGGGGCACAAAAACCCTGGCATAATATATCAGTTGGGGGGTGAGGATATAGCATGCACCAAGCAGGAAAGGGATCTTGGGGTTATCATCTGTGATGACCTCAAGGTAGGGAAACAGTGTGACAAGGCAGCAGGTAAAGCAAATAGGATACTGGGATACATTGGCAGGGGCATCACCAGCAAGAAAAGGGAGGTCATAATTCCACTATACAAGACATTAGTGAGGTCCCACCTGGAGTACAGTGTACAGTTCTGGAGACCTTACTTACATAAGGACATAGACAGGGTGGAGAAGGTTCAGAGGAGGGCAACAAAGATGGTACATGGATTGCATCACAAGTCCTATGAGGACAGGTTGAAGGAACTGAATATGTGCTCCCTGGAGGAGAGGAGGGAGAGAGGGGATATGATAGAGACATACAAGTATCTTACGGGGAGGAACAGGGTGCAGGAATACACTATATTTAATCGAAAAAGATGTTCCAGGACTAGAGGGCATGACATGAATTTGGAGGGAGGACGATTCAGGGGAAACGTGAGGTAGAATTTCTTCACAGAATGGGTGTTGGACAAGTGGAACACCCTGCCAGAGGAAGTGGTGGTGGCTGAAACAATCACGGGATTTAAGAATGCATGGGATAGACATAACGGAATTCTGGAGGGCAGGGTTAAGAGGCAACAGACTTCTAAGAAAACATAAAGTGAACTTACAAGCTCGAATGGGCAGACTGGGTGGGCCGTAGGCCCTTATCTGCCAACACTGTCTATATATCTATGTATCTACAGGGCAGCCCACAAATGATTTCTGCCCAACAGGCTCCTAGTCAATGAAAAGAATACTAAAGCCATGCTCCTTGGGTACAAACCTTACCTTTCAAGTGTCACCAAATCTAATTCCTCCTTCACTGTATTTACACCTGAAGGCCCACCCTGCATAATGTCCCCTGTTTTAAATATCTTGGCGTCACCCTAGACTCCTCCCTTACTTTCTTGGAGCATATTAACATAGTATGACAGGTCAGACAGAAACTAGGGGCTAGTTTCAGACTCAAACACTACCTGACCCTTGAGGTGCGCCTAGCCATTGCCCAAGGCAGCCTTCTCCCCCAATAGATAACTGTGCCCCAATTTACTCCTATGTCTCCTCCTCTCTGCACACCAGACTTACCACTGTCTACAACAGTATCTGCAGGTTCGCATTCCTGTCACTTTACTCCACACATCACTGCACCTTATACCAGTCCCTAGGGTGGTTCCCACTACGAGAACAACATGAATATGCCCTTGGCTGCATCATTGATAATGCCATTAGAGGTGGCAAACTGTAACGTTACTCATCCCTGCTCAAACACAGAGTCATTCCCAGGTGCCTCTGTGAATCCTCTGTCTTTCTGCTGGAAGTTCCCAGGATTTCCACTGTTCTGGGATACAAAGCTCTGTCCTTCGCGGCTCTGACACTGTGGGATAAACTCCCTGCTTCCCTCCACTCACTAGACTCACACCTTACTTTTAAAACTAATCTCAGAGCCTGGCTGCTATCTGAAGCTAAATGTGCCTGCTTATCCAGGTAATTTACGGAGGTGAATCTTCACCTCTACTCCTGGGCCCTACCTGTCCCTTCCTCTGTTAGGGTACACCATAGACTGTAATAACATTACCTTCGTTCAACTCACACTTGCTCCTAACTTATGGTATTGCACTTGATTTATGTAACTGCATTCCTTGGACTGTATGGTATTTGTATTTCATTTGTGTATCTTGCATTTCCAATGTATTTTGTACCTTCTTGTATGCCGTGTGTAAAAAGCATTTTAATATACTTTTTAATTACTTGTAGACTTCTGCACCATTCTTAAGTCATGCAATCAGTATTTGTCTGTATTCATATGTGCCATCTTCATGGCCCAGGTCGTGCCTGAAAATGGTGCATGGGATCAGTGCATTGACCTGGTCAACAAATAACTAAATAAATAAATTCAAGGGGCTTAGGTAAGTTTAAATGAATTATAACTCCTCCCCCAGTATTCTGGCAGACCACTGAATGTCAACATGTAGGTAGAGGTGGATGATAAAAGCATTATGGTGCATTATGCAGTTTTTACCTCCCTCCTTTTCCTCCCTACATACCAGCATTGGTTGATTTGTGGGGCTACAATGGCAGTGGGTTACTTATTTGGACTTACTGAGTCCTTCGGGTGACCGAGCTGGATGAGGGGTTGGATGAGCTATGGAATTGTTTTATTATAGTGACATGAGTCTGCAGTGGGGAGGTGGGGTCAGGGGTACCAGATTTTGGGATGCCAGAAAGAGGACACTTGGTCCCTCCCGCGATGAGCCCTTCTGCCTGATCCAGAGTAAATAGGTTTAAAGTCGCCACTGCCTTCCCAGCTCATTTACAAGGAGGTCCTGGATAGGAGAGAGCAAACAAATTATTAAAATAATAACACAACAGGATAGAGAAGGTACATGAAGAATATTTAGCAGCTGGAAAAGAGGACATGTCTTCGTAAAAGAGGACATCTGGTAACCCTAGGTGGGGTACAATTCAAAATCTTTGTTGCTGGGGGAAGAAGCTCTGCATAGAGGCTGGTGATGCCAGACACCTTTTTTTCTCTCTCTCTAGTTATCCTGTGCAAACTCTCAACTGCCAATATGCAAAAACTCTTTATTTGTTACAGTCTTAGAGTTTTCTGTCTCGTTTACTTTCTGTTTCTCAAATGCAGAACAGCAGTTCGTGAGGGTCAGTTGCATTTACAGTACTTTGGCATTGTAGTGCAATTTCTGCTTGTCTGTGTGGTGAGCAGTAATGCAGCAGTTTTGGAGACCTCTGCACATGAGAGCTGGGCACTGTTGTAGGTGGAGGGGTGGACAACACAGAGGACAGAGTGGTCCTGGGCCTGGACACACATTGGCAGGGCTGTAGGTGGTGAGGACTGTCAGCACAGGAGCAAAAAACTGCAGCGTTTGGCTCCTTGAGCTGCTAAGTGTTCAGAAGATTGGCGCCAAGCATGTCCACACTGCTTCATCTGTAATGGGAGCAGCCATTATGCACTCCTTGAAGTGGTGCAAAATGGTGTGTCCGAATATGCCTTTTGTTTCCCTCTACTGTTGTCAAAATACCTCTTGACCTACGGCCACATAAATCAGGGGCGAGGCTTAAAAGAGTCAGAGACGCATCTTAAAAATTGATGACATCGACTTGGGAAGCTGGTAGATTAAAGGGCTTGGTGTAAAATGCATTTTCAGAAGAAGAACAAGCCTCTAACACTAATGTGTGACATTATTTTGTGCTCACAGTCCCCATTGTTCAGTCACAGACACCCCAGTTTGGGAGGAACATAGGAAAATTTTGAGGCAAAATCAGGGACAGTTGAGAGTATGGTGTGCCAACAGAACAAATGCTTTTTTGAATTGCTGAAGATGAAAAGCTGTGAAAATGCAAGCATCCACCTAAAGCTTGGTATCTGGGGGGGGCGTGGCTAGCTGCTAGACATAGCAGACGTGTGCTAGTTAGCTCTTCGGGGCATCGAGTTTTAAATTGTCTACAAAGCTGTATTACCATCTAAAATCTTTTCTGGAAATCATTGCCTGAAGTATTTAAGGTACATGGCATCAGGAAAGCAGAAAAAATCGCAATTTGACGTGGCGAACTCAACCAGAAATGGGAAAGCTGCAGAGGC
Source organism: Neoceratodus forsteri (assembly GCA_016271365.2). NCBI lineage: Eukaryota > Metazoa > Chordata > Ceratodontiformes > Ceratodontidae > Neoceratodus > Neoceratodus forsteri. The sequence continues at coordinate 393,973,109 of CM057449.1, forward strand.
CACTCCAAAATCGCAGGCCCTAAACTTGGAGAGCGTGGGGAGGAGCGATCGAATGGAGATGGAGGAGCTATAAAAAACATCAGCAGGTGTTCCATCCACCCTGCTACAAATGTAGCAAGAGATGAAGTCAGGATTCATAAACCTCACAGCGCAGCTCACTCATCTTCAAGGAGTGGTCACTGGGCTATCTGAGACCTCTGCGGAGCACATCTCCCAGATTACTGAACTGGAGCAACGAGTAAGTACCCTAGAAGATTCTCTAGCTGCAGTTTCAGCTGAAAGAAATGGGCTAAAAACATCCCTGGAGGAACTGATGGCGAGAGTTGACGACCAAGAGAACCAGTCACGGAGATCGAATATCCGCCTAATAGGCCTACCTGAAGGGACTGAGGGCAGAGACATGGTGCAAGGCCTTCAAAATTGGCTGGTGAAGCATCTCGATCTCCCGGAAGAATATGCAGATTTTGAAATAGAATGTCTCATCGAGTGGGCCTTCCACCCAAACCGGGGGAGCGAGCGAGACACTGCTTAATTAAGTATCTCCACTTCATGGATAAAGAGAAGATCCTTCAGAAAGCCAAAAAAGCAGGTCTTATAGCATTCGGCAATGGCAAAGTACATGTGTATCAAGATTACAGTAGAGATTTGCAGGTGCAGCGACAGAAGTTTTCCTAGATTAGAAACAAACTGCATACTATGGGATGGGCCTTTAGCTTTCGATATCCTGCTTGACTGCAAATTGATTGGGCCAAACACCATGTTTTTTCACATGCCCTAACGCTGCCGAAAAAGTGGGTTGGTGAAGAGGAGACCAGAAGAGATAAGGGGCAAGCTGGTAACACCTGAGTTGAATTAAGCTAAGTACTATCTTTTACTTCTATTTGCTCCATCTTTCTGGGGATCTTCTGTCCACAGCATTCAGTTTAAATAATGAAGATACTTTGTGAATCTCTGTGGTCAACTAGGTCGAACTATATCCCCGCCACTGTTAGTGGAGGACACTTGGGGAATCTGCCATACCGATGGTTGAAGAGGGCCTCCCTACCGTATCTTGGGATCGGGTATTGGCGGGCAGGCTGAAACCCATATGTAAATCCACATACAAAGGGGGCTATTGAACATGCCCCAATCCTGACTGTACAAGCTGAGGAACTCTAATTGACTAATACTGTTTTCTTGTTCAAAGACTTAAATGGGACAGTTGTTCTTTTTTTTTTTTTTTCATCTCTTCTTGTGGGGTCGGTTTCCTTAAGCAACCAGCCACTGATTGATTGTTTTTGACAACTTGTTAGAAAAGTTCCAATATTATGCTTGATGAGTGTTACAGCTTTGATCATATATCACGTTAAGCTATGTGGTGCCTCATGTTACGGTGTTAGCAATGGAAATCATTTTTTTCTGACAAATGTTAGTAGTGGGGCTTTGGGCAGTTTTTTTTCTGTCGGTGGAAATGGGCGGTGGGCTGTGGGAAGTTTGAATGGGTGTAATTTTGGAAATTTGATAGGGAAGGGAGGAAAGGGAGTTGGTTGTTAGGGGGAAGAGGGGGGTGATAGTGGTTGGTCTGTTCTTTCTTTTAATAGGGGAAACCATTCAGTTGGTTGCAGTGGGGGATTTTGTAGGGGGTTTGTAAGTTTAGGGGGGGGCATGGGAGTTGTTCAGGTTTGTTATTTTATGGTAAAAAAGTTGGGTCGGTGTGTGCTGCTACAGTCTAGTTGGATAATGCCTTATTTAAACAGCTGCGATGGTAGCTGAGGTGAAGATAGTCACTTGGAATATAAATGGCTTAAAAACAGTTCTTAAGCGTAGGAAAACTGTGAGTGAAGTAAAACGAATGAAGGGACAAATATTGTTATTGCAGGAAACGCACTTCTCTGTTGCTGAAGCCCGCAGGTCCGCAGCATTTATGGGGAGTTCGTGGGTATCGTCTGTGTACTCGTCCAAGGCCAGGGGCGCCTTCATTTGGCTACCTAGGAGATGCCCAGCAGAACTAATGGATTCGCTGGTGGATGCAGCAGGGCGGTATGCACTTGCAAAGGTGTGCATGCCTGGGGGAGGTACCCTTTTGCTTGGATCTGTATACGCCGCTAACATTGAAGAGCCCGTTGTTTTTCAAAAGCTAGCATTAGATATGTCATGATGGGAGGGAACATGGGTTGTTGGAGGAGATGTCAATTGTGTGTTAGATACTGTGCTGGACCGCTCCAACATGGTTACAGTTCCAATGTCCAAAAATGCCAGAGCTCTGGTGCAAATTCAAGGGGATTTGGGGCTTGTAGATGCCTGGTGTCACTTTCACCCTACAGACAGGGATTATAGTTGTTTTTCTCACTCTCACCAGTCATACGCCAGAATTGACAGACTATTAGTGTCCAACTCACTACTATTGGGGATCAGAGAGGTAAAATATCTCCCAATTTTGGTGTTTGACCATGCTCCCCACTATATATCTCTAAGCCTGGAAGGCTCCTCCACGTCTCCTCACTGTTGGAGGTTAGACCCGCAGCTTTTAAAAGATCCAGCATATGTCGAACGGATGAGGGGGAATATACAAGAATTGCTGCTACATAATGCCAGGGGCGATACTTCCCATGGGACTCGGTGGGAGGCTCTGAAGGCCTATATTAGGGGCCAGACTATATAATTTTCTTCTCATCGGAAACATGATGAGGAGAGGGCCTCATATTCCCTCTGGACAAAAATTTCAGCATGTGAGATGGCACATAAATGCAAACCCTCTAAAGAGCTGTATTGTATTATTCAACGGCTTAAATACCAATTTAACGTTTTAAATAGTGCCAAGTTGGAGCGTTCAATATTATTGGCAAATGCTGGTGCCTATTTTGATGGAGACCATGGGAAAAATTGCTTGCATGGCAGATTAAATGTAGAGAAGTAGAAAAAAGAGTTGGAGGGATAACTGACGAGAAGGGGGGCATGGTATGTGACACAGATGGTATTGGGAAGGCATTTGTGGCCTTTTACAAAGATTTATACACTTCAGAGTGTCAACCGACTGGTGATGACTTTGCTTCTTTTTTTAAGCAAGCAAATTTGAATAAGGTAAGAGAGGATGTCTCTAAGAAATTGGACAACCCTTTGGATAAGCAAGATACTAGAGGCAGTAAAGGCATTGAAAGAAGGGGAAAGCCCCTGGCCCTGACGGTCTCCCTATAGACTTTTTCAAAACTTTTGCCCCTTTGTTAATGGACCCTCTTTTTGATATGTTAGAGGAAGGTCTGTCTCAAGGTGTTCTGCCCCCCTCCACATGGTCCGCAGTGATTACCATTTTGCCAAAACCTGGGAAAGACTCAACTAAATGCGCCTCCTATCGGCCTATCTCCTTACTAACAACGGATTATAAGATATTGGCCAAAGTGATGGCTACCAGTTTGGAACCCGTATTGCCACAGTTGATACACCAGGACCATACGGGTTTTGTAAAGGGATGGCAGGGAAAACACAATATCAGAAGAACCCTAAATATAATTTACAGATGGGGTGGACGAAAAACACTCATGGAGCAGCCGTGGTGGCGTTAGACATGGAGAAGGCCTTTGACCTTGTGGAGTGGGGCTACCTCTTTGAGACGTTGCGCAGGGTGGGGCTGGGCTCAAATTTTTGTCACTGGGTACGCACTTTATACACTAGCCTTCGGGCTCAGGTAGCAGTGAATGGCTGTTTATCTAATCCTTTTATTCTGGAGTGGGGCATACGGCAGGGGTGTCCTCTATCCCCTCTCCTGTATGTCCTTTCTCTGGAGCCTCTGGCTGCGGTCCTGCGGGCAAAGTCTTATATAGCTGGGTTTCGGGGGGGGGGCACAGAACATAAGGTATCCATGTACGCAGATGACCAGCTACTATACTTACAAAACGCTGCGCAGGATTTACCTGTAGTCACAAGCTGATGAAGGAGTTTGGAGTTTTATCTGCTCATAAAGTTAACTGGACAAAGAGTGAACTACTACCCATCGGCACCTGCAATAGGACTTAGTTAATTGCTAATCTGGGGGGCCTACAATTAGTTGTGCAGTTAAAATATTTGGGGATTCACATCTCGGCCACAATTGGTCATCTGTATGCCCTCAACTATAGGCCGTTACTGACCAGGCTTCTTGATGATTGCGACCGCTGGACGTCGCTCCCTCTCTCACTGATGGGCAGGATTGGCATTATAAAAATGACTATTCTCCCACAATGTTTATAACTGTACCAGTCATTGCCCATCAGAGTGCCACAGAGTCACTTTAGGTGTATTTATACAATGGTGCATAGACTTACTGTATATGGAGGGAGGGGAGCGCAAGAATTCGTAGGGCACTGCTTTTTCAAACCCCTGGAAGGGGTGGTGTGGGACTGCCAGACTTCAGGGCTTATTACTAGGCTGCCCAGCTGGCATTTTTACCACAGGGACTTGGAGGGGACAACCCAGCCTGGGTGAAGTTGGAGGAGGAAATGCTGGAGGGTAGTTTTAAACATGACCTACTGAGTGACAGTCTCACTCCACAAAGTGAGAAACTGGTTCCCAACTTTTTTACTAGCAATGCCAGTGGGATATGGGTGCGTGCCCATCAGCATGTTGGCTGGCAGGGGGGATTCCTCCCCATATATAAGTTTGGTATGTGCTATGCGGCAGAGGGGACCTTACTCCTTGCAATTAGTACAGCAGTTGTGGAGTTGGAGAAAACTGGGCCTGCTTTATGTAGCTCAGCTCTATGAGGGAGGCTTGATCAGCAGCTTTCAGATGCTGTGCACATGATGGGGCATCCAACCTGGGGATTTCTTTGTGTACCTGCGTGTCTGCCAATTGCTTGGGACCTCCTTATCGGCAGCGGAGGGGTGGGCTTTACCCTCACCCTTTGAAGAAGAGATGTATAGGCCACAGCCAGGATGTAAACCATTTTCCATCTTCTATCGTATAATAATGGGAAGAAGTGGGGAAGGCTCTGACATAAGTAGGCAGTGCTGGTCTAAGGATCTATCTATAAATATTGACTTCCACACTTGGAAATTGGCTTGTTCCCACTATGTACTCTGCTTACACAGTAATTGCGGCAAATACAATTTTATTTCTTACATAGGGCTTACATTACACTGGTGAGGCTTCATGATATAGACAACTCTAAGTTTAAGCTGTGCCCCAAATGCAACGTAGAAACTAGAGATTTTCTCCATATAACTTTGACACGTGCAAAGGTTGCCCCGTTCTGGCATAGTGTGCATAGAATTATGTCCTGGGTATTGGGTTATGCCCCTTCGAAGTCCCCTTTGGAGCTTTTGCTGGGAGCGGACCCAAGACACCCCAATAGGTCCTTGAATAACCCAGTATGGAATATAGCTTTAATAAATGCCAGAAGGTCTGTGGCCCAACTATGGATGTCTCCGACCCCCCCCCGAATGTAAGTAGATGGTCTAACAACTTGTTTTCTTGCATGGCCCTTGAAAAAGCACAAATGGGTGCCTTGGGCCAGGTTAATAAGTTTCAGGAACTATGGGGCCCCCTGATCAAAGCAGTGGAGGAATTCTAGTTTCCTATATAGTTATGATATTGTAGCAAGATGGACATTTTTAAACAATACCCTTCCGGAGGTGTGTGGAGTCTGTCCCTTTATGCTTCCAGTGTTTCCAGCGTGACGAAAACCTTACTATTACAGATGGAAATGCTACTGCTTACTAGTTTTATAATGATATGTGATTTGAACAATAGACTGCAAAGAATCAATTAAAATGAGAATTGCTGTTAGAGTTAGAAAATTTTACCAGTAGCCCCTTGTACTACCTGTTAAAATATCCAACTTATGAATATTAATTTTGTCAGTTTGGTGGTGTTATATGCTCGAACAGTATCTATGTTAGCTGTCTGTATTTTAGCTATGAGCTTGTAAGTCATTAAGATTTATCATATCTGTACCACCTGAACCATACAATAAACTATTTTGGAAAAAAAAAAAAGAAAAGCTTGGTATCTTATTTTGTTGAAAATGGTCGTAGTGTTTTTTTAACTAAATTGCATAACAGATACATGCAACGATCTATACAAGAACATATCAGCCACAACTTCAGCACTCACACTGCACACACAAAATTAATTTCAGAACGTTCTACATATCAGTAATCGGATATATTAAAGACTGAATTAATGTTAAGCAAGCACTGATTCATAAGCAGCACCCCCTTATTCTCCATTTGGTATCTTTGTTAAAGTGAAAAGCCATTCATTTTCTGGTTGTATTAAGTAACTAGATAAGGTACAGAATTTCCCACTGGGAAAGATAAATATGTGTTTGACCTCACGGCCTTGTTATTTGTATTTATTCTAGGAAATGTGATGTCCTAAATCGTGGTTTGTCTGGATACAATTCCAAATGGGCTAAAATAGTTCTTCCCAGGCTATTAAACCAAAGTACAGACCCCCAAAATATTGCTGCTGTTACCATTTTTTTTGGAGCCAATGACAGTGCCTTAAAAGGTAGGATTACTTTCTGTATCAATTGTATTATCATAGAAGGGCCTATTTCTTATTTCCTAACAGGCACTTCTAACTGTATGCAAATAAGTAAATACGTATGTGTTTAGATTATGTATGTACAGTGTTCAGAAATTAAGAACATCTTCCCTGTAAGTATTTCATTATGCATTTCTGGCCTGTGATGAAAATTATTGTTTGTATCTCATTTTCTCCCTCTCCCCATATCCTAGTCTCCCCTGTGTCGTCAGGTGGTGGCCACAGCCGTGTATGGCCGTGGTGCTCAATTTCCATGGAGACTAATGCCAAGTCTGGCATGCAAACTGGCCACTAGGAGCTATAGTTAAACAATTCATGTTAGGACCTTCCCATTCTCTTTACAAGGCATCCACTCTCCACTACTTCAAGGGATGAAATATCAAATGTGTCTCCTGAGCTAAGTGTTCTTGTTGCCACTGCGAAACCAGGCCAGCTGGTACTGTAGACAGGCAGAGAGTGGTTGTGCAGCGCAACCGCCTCTGGAAGGGCGGGGGAGACTTCAGGAAGGTTGTCAGAAAGCATTTCTTAATGGAGCAGGTGGCAGATAAGTTGGTACATTCTCCCCAGGACTGTCTCATGGTTCAAAATCCAGTGTAAGGCTGGCCCATCAGTGCAGCAGTAGCGCTACTGTTCGTAATGCCAGTGACCGGAGTCCGGGAACAAGCATGGGTCATTGGGGGGCTAGCCTGGGGGTGGGGGGGATTGAGCATCTTGCCACGTGGGTTACCACAGGTGGCAGTACAGTCGAGGGGACCATGGAAGGGAGGGACTTAGGCCGAGATCTGGTGCGGCAGCATGCTTATGTGTGCACACACGTCTAGGATTGCTGGTGCATGTCAGCATCCTTGGAGGGGGGGGAGAAACAAGGAAATGACCCCACAGCTGGCGTAAAGACAGCCCATGGTGAAATGAACAAGGACCAACCCGGAACCCTCGTCCACCAGCCTGATGAAGACTTGTTCAGGTAGGAAGGTCTCTCCCTGGGACCCTGAGGGATAGGTTGACTGTGGCACAGGAAGGGGAATAAAAGAATTAGAAAAAAAATAATGTAACATGTTCATGGCGGTTATTGAGGACAAAAGGAAGGTAGCTAGCTGGTGAGCTACAGAAGGGCAGAGTAAAACCTAGGAGCACCTGGGCAGACTCTGTGGACTCGTAGTGTTTTTCTGTCCTTCACCATCTATATAAACCAGTCAGTCAATCTTTATTTTACCAGGCGAAAACTCATTTACAAGGTGGACCTGGGCGGATACACAACAGTTCAATGCAACTACACAGTTAAATACACAGAAGAACAATTTAAACATAATAAGCAGTAAAGGGTGCATGTCAGAGGAGGGTAATAAACTAGTACAGTACTGAATTTACATATATAAAAAAAATGAAATATACAATATGTAGAGGATATATGTCAGAAGATGGTAATGAACTAATAAAATCACATATCTTGCACCGAGCATATATACAATAGAATATGTATAAGGGAACCACATGGGGGGATTGAGGGGAAGCTGGTCCAACTGATACGTACATGAGTGCAGCAGCAGGTCGCACAGACAAGCCCCTGAATTTACAGTGCATCAGTGGAAACAGTTACAGGATTCCTTAAAGGAACGAGTGAACATAGTTTTGAACGTGGGCACTTTAACGGGAAAGTCTAACTTAAGGTTTTTTTGAAGGTTATTCCACAGTATGGGAAGTGCATGACTTATAGAGGATCTACCAAAACGGGATCTAGTTTTAGGGATAATAAGGGTGATGTAGAAGAGGCTTCTTTTTTTTTTTAATACTTTATTTTTATTGTTACACATGTATACATACATACATACATTAGATCTGTATCTGGGACACATCATATCTCAGTAATAAATCTCCATATGGAGAAACAAAAAACATTTCCCCTTAATATTTAGGCTAAAATGCATCCCCGATATATTGATACTACATTGAGGGGTAGCTAAACATTTACATTTACTCAAATTTATATCATAAGCAAGATTGAACTGTGAAATGAGCCCATGAGCAATATGACTGTGTCCATACAACTTAAGTCCATAAAAGTCCCGAAAAATCCATGCCCCTCCTGAGGGCTTTTGGTGTCATACTATTTAACCTAAAAGTTTAAATTAGTAGCGAGTTTGTACCCAGGGCAGCAATATCTTACTGCTTTTACACAGCTTCTTTTACAGATAACATTCAAAATTTACTAATCGATACACTTTGTATTTTTTTTTTGAGGAACAAAACCCAACAGCTATTAAGCTTTTCAGAAAGTCAGGTCCCCATATTTTAACACAGGAGCTGGTGATAGTACAATGCTTTAGTGCCTTCAAATTTAGAACAAAGCTAAAGCTAAGAAATATCAACTTGTGGCTAAGTTACATTACAGTTCGTTGAACTTCAGTCCTCTGCATCAGAATCAGCCTCTCCAGGTTCACGACGGTGGTCTCGAACTGAAACAAATCGCGAGGCTCATTTCCCAGCTTCAGTAGGGTCGGAGAAGGCCCATACCTTGCCCTCGTGTACAATTCGCAGTCTGGCAGGAAAAACCATAGAGTGGATAATTGAAGCTTCTCGTAGCAATTTTCTAACCCCATCAAATTTTTTCTTCCTGGTACGTGTAGCATAACTTAAGTCAGGAAACAAGAAGATGTTCCGGTCGTCCTGCGTTATTGGGCTTGCTTGCCTAGCGAGTCGAAGGATTCTGTCCCGAGAACCATCTCCATCCGTGACTAGGAGCAGTGTCCTGGGATTCTCTGAGTCTTCTCGATATCCTCTTGGCGTGATCCGGTAGGTCTTCTGGAACAAAATTTTTAAGCTCTGACCCTCTGACATTAATTTTGAGTCCAGCCATTCGCGCAAAAACATAAGAGGGTGGTCTCGCTCTATCCCCTCAGGTAGACCCAGAATTCGGACGTGCAAGGAGCGAGCTTGATTTTCTAAAGTTTCTAGCCTGGCTGTCAAGTGGTGATTTTCTTTCACCAAAAGCGTGGTTGCTGCCGCTGCGGAGTCTGCCTGACGCTTTGCATCTCCCATCTCTACCTGTATCCCTGCCGTTGAATTCTCCACAAGAGTGACCTGGGTAGCGAAAGTGTCCGTTTAGGAGCTTAAATCAGAGACGGATGTCAGTAATCTTTGTAGCTTAAGACCGATAGAGGACATGGTCTCCTCAGGCTCCCAATGAGATGCGGCCTGCTCCTCTGTCCCATGATGCACTGCCTATGAAGTTCCAGTAGATCTAGCACTTGTACCATCACCTCTGTCTTTTCTGGGATTACCCATATTAACTTTATGAGGTTCCTTGTTATATCCATTAGGTTTATTTCTTTCATTAGCAACTTAAAATAGCAAATTTTGATCCGTTTTAGAGCTTTTTATATAGAGCTACTCTAAGTTGCTGCCTGTCAGCTTGGGCTCCACAGCGCCCCCCGGAGAGGCTTCTTAGGGAGTAGGTACCAACAGTACAGGTAGGTAGGCAGTCTGATATGTACTGAGGAAGCATGTTTGGACTTTTAGAGCAGTTACTAAGGGCTCACCCTGTTGTCTGGCAAACTTCACTCCCCTCTCCCGAAGCAGGTTGTAATGTAAATGTCCCTCGCTGTATGTGAGGGATGTTTAACACGTAAAGCTTCTCCCTTTGTCTGCACTCCATTACTGGGCTAATGGTGTCTTCACGAGACTGACATGGTATATGAAGGTACTCCACCAATTAGCATGTTTCAGCCTCCTCACTTGTGCGGAACGTTGTAGCCAGACTGGCGCATGGAACTCAAGTTAATTGTGAGAAGGTCTAGACACAGAGAATCACAGAGGTCTTGAAGGATAAGTAATCCCGTGACCAGACAGATATTTTCACCATAGAGGTTTAAACCTAAAGAAACACGGCCTTGAAAAAGTAGTTGTTGGGGCCACAAGATGGCTTAGCAGAAGTGCATTGTGCTTTTATGCTAGTGACCTGGGCGGAGCAGACTGTGGGAGCTGGGATTGGAGCTACTACTGTTGGGGAATGCTGCCAAGCGCAGTGTGCGCCAGCCAGGGGAGAGAAACATCTGGGTTCCAGCGTCGAAGTTGCCCCTCACAGTGAGTCTGCTCCAGTACAAGGAATGGAATCTAAACCATGCATCGACATCCGAGGCAGCCGGAAGCATAGCTCAACATCGGGGAAGGGGGAGGGACTTAGAGGTGTGGCAACAGTGCAGCATATTGGCAGCAGGAGACTGGCATTTGCTTACGAACCAACAAATTCCACACGGGGGCTGTCTGAGGTGAGGCACTTAATTTCCACAGGGTGAGGGAGGAAGGGGGTGAAGTGAGGAGATTGTGGATCACCCCACAGTTGCACCCCTCCACCCGTGCTGACTAATTATGGAGCAGCACTGATCATGTCTGCTACAAAGGCAACCACTTATGCACCCTTCTGGAGGGAGGGAGGAAGGGTGTAGCAGCAGTGCTCTGGAATGTTGGGCCAGCAGTAAGTAAAGGAAAACTTTAAAAAGAATGAATAATAAAAAGAATGGAAAGGATCTATATGACAGGAAAATTCAATCAATACTTCTGTAATTATCCTTTTTGCGAGAGTTCTAGTGTATCTTTTTTAGAGTTTGGTACTGTGGATTTTTGGTGACTGGAGGAAACCCCACAGTGTCTAAATCCTAGAAAGATGCATTGACAAACAAACGAAAAAAAAAGTTTTAATTCCTTCTGTTCCACTCCACTCGCCTGCTCTTGTTTTTCGTCAGAGATGTATAGCTTGCACATAATTTTCTTCTTCTTCACATTTCAAGTTTACATAGTCTTGTTGGACAGTGTGAAACTTTATATTGAACCATCATATATAATGTACATAGATGTTATAGTACACAACCTTCCAGGGCCACATAGATTCTTGTTTCAAGTGCGATTAATGTTGTTCCAGTAAAATAGGGAGGTGCATGGTGGCAGGGCCGTGGATGCTGTCTGTCAGGAATTCAGCAAAGCCTTTGCTACTTTAGCGAATGACAAGCTTCTGGGCAAAAAATGCTTCTGCAGTATACCTGAGATGTACTTAGTGTAGATTGCTGTCTGACTTGGGGGCAGGAAGCAGAGGGTGGTGGTGATGGATGGGCACGTCTTTGGAGATGTGTACTCAGTGGCATCCTTCAGGGATTGCTGCTGGGGCAAACAAGAAGGGTTAGCTGCACTCTGAAACCCAGGGACTGCCAGTCGAAAGATCCACGAATATGAAAGACAAAGAATCCAAGCACTCAGCTGAGGTTTGGAAATAAATGCTTTTAATGTTTTTAATTTTTTCTGTAGACCATGGGGTGCTGCTCGAGCGCCTGAGGTCCATCTGTGGCCTGTCTAGTACATTGCTTAGATGGTTACATCTTTCCTAACTGGTAGAACACAGAGAGTTGTGTTGGGGAATTTTTCTTCTGACTCTTTCTCTCTGTCTTGTGGGATTCCCCAAGGCTCGGTGTTGTCCCCCATGTTGTTTGCAGTGTATATGCTACCCCTCGGAGACATTGTAAGATGATATGGGCTGAGGTTTCACTGCTATGCTGATGATACCCAGCTCTACCTGTCTTTCACCCCTGACCAGGTTAGTGTACTCTCAGTATTTAATAACTGCCTTGCTGAAATCCAAGACTGGATGAATTTGAGCTGGTTAAAGTTGAATGCGGGAAAGACTGAGGTTATGGTTGTGGACCCGGGTCGCAGGATAGAGGGGTTGAGGACTGATCAGCCCTCTGGATTATTTCTGGGGGGCGCTCAGATCCTTACCTCAGAATGGGTGTGCGACCTGGGAGTGGTGCTTGACGACGGGCTGACCCTTCGTTATCAGGTGTCGGCAGTCGTTAAGTCAGCCTTTTACCATCTTAGGAACATTGCCAGGATCAAACATCTTGTTCCGTCTAGCGATCTGCCTGTGTTGGTCCATGCCTTTGTGACCTCTTGCCTTGACTGCTGCAACTCCCTTTACTTAGGGCTTTCTGGGATTGATGTCCACCGCTTGCAGCTAGTGCAGAACGCTGCTGCTCGATTGCTGACTGGGGTGTCTAGGAGGTTGCATATCACCCCTGTGTTGCGCGATCTGCACTGGCTGCCGATTCAGTGGTGGATCACCTTTAAGATAGGTTTATTGACCTACAAAGCCCTACTTGGACTTGGCCCCGACTACTTGAAAGAGCTTCTGATTCCCTACACCCCTGTGCGACAGCTCCATTCGGCTGATGAGGGGTTGCTGGAGGTTCCGAGGGTTACTTTGAAATCTCCGGGGGCCTGTGCTTTTATGTTTGCGACCCCTACCCTCTGAAATTCTCTGCCCCATTAGCTCTGGGAATGCATGACCATGGGGAGCTTCAAACAGGCACTTAAGACTTTCTTGTGGAGTCAGGCCTTTTATGAATTGTCATGATTTAATTGATGGTCTATTTTTTAACTGTAATATTTCTATGGAATTTGTTTTAACATTGTAAAGCACCTTGGCATTTGAAAGGCGCTCAACAAATAAAGTTTATTATTATTATATAAAATAAAATGCACCAAACCATTGCAGAGGAGTGTTTGCATCATTTTTAGCCTCACTTGTTTGCATTGATGCTTTGTCTTTTGGATTGCTGCTGTGGCAACTGCTGCTTTTTTTTTTTCTTTATATAGTTTATCTTTCTTTATCCAGGGATGGCTAATCAGCCTCACCCCACCTCTGTGAGCTGGCTCCCACCTCCCCGGTACTCACTGTGATCAGGTTCTCGGCCCAGATTCCCCCTCTAGGTGGAGCCGGAGAAGGGAGGGCCACCCTGCTCCCCAGTACAGTGATCCAAGATGGACCTATGGTGAGCGCCGGGTGGTGGTGCAAGTTTGGGGACAAGTGGGCGGTGCTTCACTGAGCCCCCTGACATTCCTTGTTATGTCTTCTCCCATCCCCTCACTGAGGTGTGTCAGATTCGTGTGTGGAGACACACCCGCCTGACATTCCCCACAGTGTCCTCCCTACCTTGCTGCCCACACTGCACCACTACCAGGTCTCCACCTGGTGGCAGTCTGAGGCTGGGCAAACATGTCTTTCCTTGTGGGATAGGAATACTGTTCCTGGAATGCTTGAGCCTCTCCCACCCAGGCCAACTTCTGGTGCCCCAAGTCCATTCCCAAACGCGGATGTTCGACATGGCAAAAAGTAAGGCACTAGCGCCTCAGAGCTTCACGCCTCTTGGCTGGGACGGGGCCACTGCTGTTTAGTATTTTCAGGCTGCTTAAGTTTGCTGATGGTACTATGATTACCAGGGTGGTGGATTTCCTTGAGAATGTAAACAAATTTATGGAAGACTTGAACAAAAGTGATTGGTCAGACTTCCGGAGATTCCTGTTCAGTGTAACCAAATGGAAGGTGCTACACTTGAAAAGGAAAGACAGTTGTAGGACCTGCACGTTCTAACATACAAGGGGCTGAAGCAGGACAGTGTGCTGCTGCTGTCTGGAGGGGCTGGCAGAATGCTGGTGAACAGGAAAAGGGCAGTAACCAACAGAGCAGGGGAAGTGGTCCTTCCACTTTACAAGCTCCTTTGTAGGCCGCATTTGGCTGGGAATGCAAAAAAGAACATTGAGACAGTTGAGAGGTTGCAGTGCAGGGCCACCGGAATGATTGGCGATATGGGGGTGGGGCTGTGGGGAGAGGCTGGAGGCTCTTAACATGTTCACCCTGGAAAAAAGGAGGCACAGAGAGGACATGCTGTCTGTCGTCTGCATTTTCAAGTGTATTGACAGGATTGAGCAAATAGAAATGTTTGATGTGGTGTCCTCCAGGAGGACCTGCCTTGAAGCTCAGACGTGGTAAATTTAGGGGTAATTTGAGGACATACTTTTTTCCCCAAAGGCTGGTGAACCTCTGGTGCAATCTACCAGCAGAGAGAGTGGATAGGAAGACAGTACAGGTCTTCGAGGTGCATTAAAATCCTGGGCTCATTTCTGCTTACCAGTGGAATCAGCGGATGCCCTGCAGAGTAGAGTGGATAGAGAACCCCTATGAATTTGTACGTGTTTGCAAAAAAAATACTTTCTTTATCCCCGCTTGTGAACTAAGGGGTACACACATCATGGACCTAATGTAAAAAAGGGTCATACTACAGGTCTAGTTTTTCAGATGAAAAAGCACAGAGGGTCCTCTGTGTTCATCTCCTGCCATCCAGACAGCTGTAGTATTTAGTATTATGAGAAACAGCTATAACTTTTGTTTAATGGAAATTAGTACAGTGCCAGTAAATGTTATGGACTTTGACACCATGAAGAGAAAAACCGCCAGTGGTGAAAACCTCTGGGAACCCAAGGATTATTTATTTGATTTATTCATTTGATTGATTGAAAATTGATAGCTGGGAAAGGCACACTGAGCCAGAGCTCGCTTCCAGGTGCGACCCAGGGGAGGGGGAACATAGGATACAAAGACATTGAGCAAATCAGCAAGGTGCTCAAATGACAAGATAAATACGATTCTGAGATTTGTTGGTACAAAAAAATAAGATAATTAAACAGTAGTAGTAGTAAAAATGTCATTCTGATTTTCAGAAAAGGATGACTCAGTTGAGCCAAGACTCATTTACAGTGGGGTCCCATAGGCATAAAACTAACAGACAGTTACACAAGTAAAATATACCAAAACTATGCACAGTTTACAGGATAAAGGATCCACCTGCAGTAAAGCACCACAGGGGTTCCGAGCTCTGGCAACAAAAATGGAGATAGGTTTATAGATGCTAAGAACTAATGGGAGCACACCAGCAAATTCGACAAGCTGTGCAGGAGCAGTGCAGAACAGGTTGGCACTCCTGTTTTGTAAAACCCTGTGTTTACCATTTGTAATCACTTCAGCGGTGTTTCATTGGGTGGAAAAGGGTTCATGTAGATACATTAGGATACTCAGATTTATTTATTTATTGAATATTGGTAACTGAGAAAGGCAAACTGAGCCGAGGCTCATTTGCAGGTGTGCCCTGTGGGAAGGGGTAGGGGAGTACACACAGAGCAGTACAGCGATGACACATCAGTGAGCAATTCAGTGACAGCTTAATTGCAGGGCACAGGAGCACTAACAGCAGTGACGACTGGAGGAGGTATAACAGGCAGTGATTACTAACTGGCCAGGACAAGGACATGCTAAATACAGTATAATTTTACAAGTATAGAGTAAAGTGCTTAGTGTCAGTGGAGGCGGTTGTAGTGCCATAACCTGAAGTCTGCCTCTGTTGCAGTCAAGTACAGGGAGGAGATTTCAAGAGGTAGATAGGAGGTGGAAGGTAGAGTCAGGAGGGGGGTTGACAGAGACTGTTGAGACCAGGAAGGTGCCTTGGGTGGTATCTAAGGGCTGTGGCAGAGGAGGGAAAGTGGATGAAAGAGGGGAGCAGGTTCCAGTGGGAGGGGAGGTGGTAGAACAAGGTAGCTTGCCCAGTGGAGGTTTGAGGGTGGGGAATGGAGAAGGTACATGGATCTCTAGAGTGGGGAGAAAGAGAGGAGGAGAGGATGGGAGAGACAAATGAGGAGGGATTGGAAGGGAGGGACCCAAACTAAAATTTAGATGTGAATGAGATGCAGTGGGAATGGCAGTGAGAGAGGAGAGGGTTGATAGAAAGGGAGGAGTAGAGTGAGCAGTGATGAGTATGAGGGGATGAATTAATAGCAAACCGGATGGCTGTAAACTGCAGGCAGACACAATGTCTGCAAAACGTAAACAGTCTCAGCTTTTCCATTAATGACCTTGGATTTACCTGGGTGATCTCAGGTTGGATAGTCTAAAACAGTGGGGCGAACAACCTTTTTTGAAGATGTCTTCTGTGTAGAGTCACATGCTTTAGACTATTGAGCCATTGACGTCAGGACCCCATGGGAGATTATTACAGCTAAGACCACTCACATTACCATGTGACTGATACTGTATGTTGGCACCGCCAATGTAACATGGGCAAGGCTCATTCATTTCAGTTACCCACTGTTGAGTAAACAGTGGATCCAGCAGAGACTCCATTTTCCGCAACCTTGTTGTCCAAGTAGATTTTGCTGCCGTTATCATATTTTTGCTTTTTGCTTTTGAGTATGAAGTGTCACTCCACTGGGGTCATTGCTGCCAATGTTAATGTTTCTCCGGCGGCTTATTCTGTTGAAGCCACTTGCAGCCAAGAAAGGGACACTTTTTCATTGTCATAACTATGGCAGCAAGGTTGAATGCACTGATATGAAACAACCAGTCTGCCAGAACTACACAAAGGTCACGTGGAAGAGCAGAGGGAAGGCATTGGCTAAAATCTTTCTGAAAAAGGATGGCCTTGCAGAGTCTTGCTCTGCTATTGTGACTTCTTCAGGTTAAGAAGTCACAAGCGAGAAAGTCAAAACTGCATACCAGCAACAAATCTCCCTCATGGCATCATTCTTCTAAGTGGAAGCATGAGGGCACCATGGAAGCCAAATCAGGTTGCGGTCACAGCCTTGCTAGAACTCCACAAACTTTCTCTTCGACTGTGTTTGCAGTCCTTTCACTGAAATGTGCTGCCTAGCCTGGTGATGAAAAGGCGGTATGGCACCAGGCTTTGCCTCCAGGAAAAAATACTGATGTAAGGCCTGAATAGCATTCAGTGCAGGCACTGAGCTCTGTGCCAGTAGTAGTCTTGACTCCATTGCCATTGATGTTTTTTTTTTTCCAATTATTTTTCCCTCTGGTCATGGTCTGCGGGGCCTCTCTCTCAGGCATCCTGCCTGTTCCTACCCTGCCTGAAGTCCTCTGACCTGTGCCTCCTGTGTCCTCCTCATCTCACAGTTGGCACCCCCAGCTCAACCCCTCTGGGGTGGGGCCGTCCCTCCTCTTGGGTGCTATTTTACAGTCAGTCTCTGCTTGTGGGTGAGGGCCCTGGCGGAGGAACCTGGAAGGCCAGGCAGGATGGACCCGGCCGTGGGCATGGGGGCAGGTGCCGTCGCCTACCCTGCAGACCGGACTTCTCCATGTTCTGATGCTCGCTCCACCCCTCCTATGCATGGTGCACATCCTGTTGCAACAGCGCATGGCAACCCTGCCAAGTATCAGCCACGCTAAGTACGTGCTGCCCTGCGTGCTGCAGCCCGTGTCTGTACCAGGGCTGCTGGCACGTGGGCGATCCCAGCCCCTCGGGAGAGCAGGCCAGCAGGTGCTCAATCCGCTTCTGCTCGAAACTGCCCGAACTCGGGTTGCCGGCATAGCGCGAGGTGTGGCATCCAGCGCCTCAACCCTCAGTGCCACTGGGCCGGCCTTGACTGTGATGTTGATAGTTAAAATATCATTGGCGGTGGTGTTCATGCTGTCAGATTTCATGAGTGGAAGCTGGCAGGAGGTAGATTCAGGGGGATGTCATGTGTGAAAACTAGCAGGAGGTAGATTCAGGAGGGATGTGAGAGGTTTATTTTACAGAGAGTGTGGTTGAGCCATGGACCAGCCTACCAGCATAGGTGGTGAGTACAAGAACTATTAATGGTTTCAGACATGGCTAGGATGGAGTAAAAGGCTCGATAGTTACACAGGGTAAAGCAATAGGGCAGGGGTCGGGGGGAGGCTAGGGCAATAACCCCAACTAGACATTAGGTCCCTGGGTCAGATAGGATAAAACAGAACAGACTGGTAGGACAATTATATATCCTCTCGGTGACAGTGAGGGGCTCATACTAAACTTTTTCAAACCTATATATCAGGACTTATCCAGTAGGTAGGGAAATGTGCAGACTGGGTGGGCCAAGTGGTCCTTATCTGCTGTCAAAGTCTATGTTTCTGTGTAGGACTTTATTTTTTGTTTTCATCCTGTGTTTATTCTCCTCTCCCATGGCAACCCCTTTTTCCGATGAACACTCCCCGCCATCCTCACCCAGTTCCTCCGAGGCTTACGTTTTTGCTACCATTGTCCTCTGCCACAGGACTGTGGCTGATACCCGGCCACCAGTGCAAGGCCTGTGAGGGGTGGATCTTCATCCTCTCGTTGAGGGTGTTTTACCTCCATTTTCTCCCTTATCCCCAAGGTCTTGGTAACATGGTTGCGCATGTGTGTGGAGGTGTACATGCGCTAGGAGGCCCAAACAAGCCCAATCCTCCAACCCAGCCTAGCACCAGCCCCCCCTCCTCCCCGCCTGACACTACCATCGAGCCTCCATCCAGTGGGGTAGTCAAGGGCTGGTAGGGCTCACTTCCCTAATCTGGGAGAGGAGAGCTTCCTGGCAGTTGCTCAGTCTTCTCCCAGCCGATTCCTGGTGGCCCAAGCTTGCTTCCAAACTCGGGTCGCTGGCATGGGAGAGGTAAGATGCATGGCGCCTCTGCCCTCTGCGCCAGTGGGCTGGATTATATGAGGACTTCATTTATTTATTCATTCAGTTATTCATAAAGTACTTTTGAGCACAAGTGCTCATTTACAAAGGTTCCATGTCAGGGTCATTATAATACAATTAGGGTACAGTACATACAATGGCAAGCAACATACAGTGAGATACAATCCAATGATGGTAATAGAACAGCGAGCCAAATCCCCAAATAAGGCAAAAGCTACACGCTAGTTTATCTGCATTTACAACAGCATTGTAAAGACAGAGATGACTGCAGAGATCTTTTGAAATGTACAAGATTGGGAAGATTAAACATTGAGTTCAGCAGTTTGTTCAGCCAGCCAGTAACCCATGCCACAAAGGAATGTGGACCTACTTTTGTTTTCCAGAAGGGCAGCTCTAGTGCATTCCTAGACATACTCACGGTATCCTATCAATTAGCAACATAGCAGAAACAGTTTCTCAAAGTAGGGAGGTAAGTCCAACCAAATGGAGACTTTTTTGCTAGCAGGCAGGATTTATTTTTATTTCTTTCTGCCCCTGTCCTGGCCGGCACCTCCTTTCCACCGATCCCCCCAGCCCCATTGCCCTGACATCCCCCAGGACTTACCTTCTCCCATTTATCCACCACGGCTTGCCCTCTGTGGCAGGTGGTGGGGAGACCCCTCAACCTGCCAGACCGGATCCAGATGCGGGAGGCACCTGAGTCACTGGGGCGTGGTGCCTGCGAGGGCCGGTGATCATTGTGAATAGTCATGATTTTCCCCATTTTCTCCCCTGGCTCAGAGGAAGGGTGTGCAGTGATGCCAGTGGCCGTGCTGCACACGCTCCCACGTGTGGCACGCCAGGCATCTGCCCCGCCTCTTCCCTATTCTGCAGTATCGATGTGCCAACCCCCGGCCTCCGCTAGGGGCCAGGTTAACACCAACTGCTGATGCCCTCCCTCCCCGTAGGAGGAGAGCTGTACTTGGAATGCTCGATCCTCTCCCTCCCTGGCTGACCCACTCACACCGTGAACACAGGTCGCCGGCATGGCAGGAGGTGAGGCATTGATGCCTCAGCCCTCCATGCCACTGGGCCAGCTCGCTAGCAAGCAGGATTGATACTTTATTCCACTTAATAGCAGGCGCCAGTTTGTTTGTATGTACAAGGAGCAGATATGGGTATGTTTGTCAGCTCCAAACACAAATCTGCAGGTCTCGTTACGGATCACATTAATTTTGTTTGATACAGTGTTACTTGCAACTGAGTAGACAGTGAGGCCATAATCTATTAGTGACAGTATAGAACTGGATGCAGGCAGATGTCTAGCTTCCGCCGTGAGGTTAGTGAGTTCCTATACACTGACCCCAGTCTGTTTTTAACTGTCAGGACCAGGTTGCCCAACTCAATCAATCAATTATCTTTATTTTACCAGGTGAAACACCATTGAGACAGACTCCTTTAAAAGGTGGACCTGGGTAGGTCATAACAAAAACACATGAGCTAAATGATGCTATAAAACAATGAGACAATAATCCGCGTAGAGCAAATACAAGCTAGGCATAAATACCAGTGCATACAATGTGGCAAACAGTACAGTAGACCTTAAAAACTCAAAGACAGCATGGATAGGGCAAGAGCAAAAAGTATGTACAGAATAATACATATCAGTAATTACAATATGAAAAATACATGCCCAGTCACAGCAAGACTTATAGGATAGATGGGGGGCTGGGTATCAGGTAAGGGGAAGTCGGGGGGAGGGGGGAGGTGTGAAGGGTAGGACAAGATGAGGGCTGAGAAGTCAGAGATATGGTGAAGCCAAGGGGAAGGCAGTAAGGGGAGGACAATAGGGTATTTAAGAAGAGGAGGGTACTAGTTTGGCAACAGGGTGGACAAAGGAAGATTAGCAGGGTGCGACAGGTTGAAGATGTACAAGGGGCGGACAATGTACAAGTGATATACAGGGTACATGATATAAGACTTGGCTAGTTAAAGCAGTCGCAGGACTCCAACAGAGTCTTAAAGAAGGCCCAGTTTACTGGTATAGCAAGCTTTAGAACCTTTTGCAAGTTGTTCCATATCACTGGAAGGGCATGGCTTATAGCTGTTGCTCCAAAGCATGTTCTGATCTTAGGGATAACCAGGGAAATCAGAGATAGGCTTCTCAGCGCATAGCAGCCAGTGGGGGAGATGCGCAGACAGTCAGAAATGTACTGTGGAAGTTTGTTGATTATAGCCCTATATGTCCAAAAGACTGCATTCTTATGGCATCTGGTACTGAGTGAGGACCACCCAACTGAGGTGTGAAGAGTGCAGTGATGGGTACGGTGTGGCGCATGCATGATAAATCTGATCTCCCGATGATAAATGTGTCTAATTTAGACAAGGTAGAACTCGAGCCTTGCCCGTAGATAAAAATTTGCATAATCCACAGGTGGCAGGAATGTAGTTTGGACTAGCCTAAACTTTGTTTCTTGTGTAAGAAGGTTCTTAATCCTGAAGAAGAGACCAAGCCTCTGTTTCAGTTTCTTTGCAAGCTCCTCCACGTGGTCCAAAAATGAAAGTTTGTGGTCAATCCACAGGCCCAAATACTTGAATTTAGTCACAAATTCAAGGGGCTCGCATAGTAGGGTGGTGACCTGCAGGGCCATAGCAGAGATATGCAACTTTGATACAAGAACAAGAGGTGAAAACAACATTTCCTTGTTTTTTTTTGGCATTGAGTAATAACTTCAAGTGCAGAAGGTTTTTCTGCAGTTTGTTGAAATCATCTTGCAGGTTTGCACATGCTGACTCTGGGGTGGGCCTCACTATGTACAGGACAGTGTCATTAGCGAAGAGATGTATATTGGCCAAATTGATCCCGGTATCAATTTTGTTTATATAAATTGCAGATAATAGTGGGCCTAAAATGGACCCTTGAGGGACCCCCCTTAAAAGGAGTTTTAGAAGGGGCGAAGGATAGGCTATCATCAAGTACTACCCCATGGTATTTAAAAACTTCCACCTGCTCTAGTATTAGGCCTTGGCAGTAAAGATGTCGGAGTGGGGGGTGGGGGGTTACCTTTTTTTGTTTAGTTGTGGGCAGGTGAAGAGCATTGTTTTAGTTTTTTGTAGTTAAGGGCCAATTTTTGTCAGAGAACCATAAGTTCAGAAGCTAATCTGCCGATGCCAGAAATTTTAATATAAATTACTGCATCGTCTGGGTACAGTAGTACCTTTGCAGACTAGCAGCCATCTGGCAGTCGGTTTACAAAAAGACAGAACAGGAGGGGGCCTAGAAAAGAGCCTTTGGGCACTCCAGTTGACCTTTCCTGTGGCCGAGGCCATCATTGGCCTGGCCTTATAACTCTGGCAGCGCCCTGCCTCTTGTCCAACGCCGTCTGCCGACATGGCCCGAAAGTATGCGGTGCCCATGGGGTCCCTTGCGGGGTTCACAGAGCACCCTTCGGCCAAGAGCCTAGTGACTGCCTCTGTGTTCAGGCATACTGGCAGTTCTGCCGACACTGACTGTCCTCCTGAGAAAGAGTCCAAGCTCTTGGACCATTTGGCCAGAAAGGTCTGTGCGGCTTCTTCCTTGGGCCTTCGTCAGGCAAGTTCGGCCGTCATCATGGCTCACTTGTCCCATCCCCTCTTGGGCTCCTTGGATGAAGTCCTCCCACATCTCCCCGCAGACATGCAGACCATGGTCAAGCAGGTTCAGGATCAGGGCCGAGCTGTTCCGAAACAGCAGCTCCGGACTGCCCTGGACATTGGGGATTCTTGTGCCCGTTTGTTGGTAGCCGCAGTTGCCTCTTGTCACAGGGCTTGGCTGAGACTTTCCTCCTTCCCGGCGGATACTGAGCACAAACTAGCTGATGTGCCTTTCCTGGCCACCGACCTTTTCGGCCCAGGTGTGGCTGGTCACCTTCAGCGCATTGAGCAGTCCAGTGCCTCCTTGGATGCTACTTCTGCCAAGGGTTCTTCAGCAAGAACCAGCAGAAGAAAAAGAAGTAGCCTTTTTTCAGCACTCTTCCCCTGCAGCTCAGCAGCCCTCCTTTCAAGGAAGACAGCAGCATTAGCAACAGCAGCAGGCTCGAGCTTTGCACCCCCGGCCCAGGCCCGTAAAGGAGGCCACGTTCAGGCCCTGGATCCTCCTCCTCCAAGCTTGCTCAGTGACGGGGCGGTGGCTGCCTCCCTCTCTCCCATCACACCAGCTCTGGATCCTCCTGTGGGGGTCCGGCTCCGCCACTTCCTTTCCACCTGGTCTGTTGGCACTCCGGACAGGTGGGTTCTTGAAGTAGTCGGTCAGGATCTGCCTCTGGAATTCGAGCAGTACCCCCCAAGCCGAGCCTGCGCCCTCGGGAGGAAAGAGTATCCTCCCAGACTCAGTCAGCTCTCTGAGCGACATCGCTCAGCTCCTCCTCAAGGAGGCAGTAGCTCCAGTAGCAGATCCTGCCGCAGACCAGGCTTTGTCTCCAGGTACTTCCCTAGTGCCCAAGCGGACGGGGCTGGCACCACATTCTAGATCTGCACGACCTGAGTCAATATCTCAGGTCACATACCTTTCGGATGGTCACTCTGTCCCAGGTCATACCATCCTTGGAGCGAAAGATGTGGCTTTGTTCACTGGATCTACAGGATGCGTCCTTTCATGTCCCAGTCTGTCTGTTTAGTGGTTCCTCCACTTCAGAGTTGAAGAGACCCTGTATGAGTTCCGAGCCATGCTGTTCGGCTTGTCATTGGCCCCATGGGTCTTCACCAAATGCATTGCAGGGGTGGTGGCCCATCTCAGATGTTGGAGGGGGTCAGGATTTATCCCTACTATGAAGACTGACTCCTAGCAG
Organism: Neoceratodus forsteri; assembly: GCA_016271365.2. Lineage (NCBI taxonomy): Eukaryota > Metazoa > Chordata > Ceratodontiformes > Ceratodontidae > Neoceratodus > Neoceratodus forsteri. The sequence continues at coordinate 393,996,721 of CM057449.1, forward strand.
GTTCCACCCAGCAGGAGGTGGAGAGATCCAGGGACCTGGCCCTCCAGACCTGCTCTCAACTCGGCCTCCTGATCAACGAGGCCAAGTCGGAACTCATGCCTTCCCAGGTGATGGGTTTCTTCGGGGCAGAGCTCGACTCATCAAGCCAGAGCTTGTCTCCCGGTGGACAGGGAAGAGGTTCTGTCCTCCTTTGCCCAATCATTTCTGGTTGGCCAACTGCAGCCTGCCTGGGCCTTTCTGAGCCTTCTGGGTTACATGGCGGCATGCACCTCAGTTGTCTGTTGGGCCCAGTTGCACATGCGCCCCCTTCAGAGGAAGCTGGATGCCCAGTGGACTCGGCGCCATGGTCATTTCGACCAGCTGATCACTGTAACCCAGAAGATGTGGGATGCTCTGCACTGGTGGACCGCCCCAGACCAGTTGCAGGAGGGGGATCCCTTTGTCCGCCTCTGAGCCGGGTCGTTCTTACGACCGATGCCTGTCTCATGGGCTGGGGAGCCCACATTGGGGACAAAAGGGCCCATGGGCTCTTGACCTTCGAGGAGTCCCGATGCCACATCAACCTGTTGGAGCTCAGAGCAGTCAGACTGGCACTGTCAGCTTTCGCTCCTCAGCTCCGGGGTCAAGTGGTTCAAGTCCAGATGGGCAATATCATGACCATGTACTACCTCAACAAACAGGGCGGCACGCACTCCCGTCTGCTGTGCAGAAAGGTGCTCTGCATCTGGACCCTCGTCAGCCGTTGGGAGGCAGATCTCCTAACCATCCATGTGGCAGGAGCCTCAAACCATCTGGCGGATGTGCTCAGCCACATAGGCGAGACATTCCATGAGTGGTCTCTCCATCCAGAGGTAGCTTACAGCCTGTTCTCCCACTGTGGCAAACTGATGGTGGATCTGTTTGCCTCCAGGGACAACACCAAGCTGAGGCTGTTTCATGCCCGCCCCCCTTAGCAGGGCTCACTGCAGGGGGATGCCTTCTCGAGGCCGTGGACCACAGGACTCCTTTACGCTTTCCCTTCATTTCCCTTGATCCACAAGGTGCTTCTTAAGGTGAGGAGGGACAAAGGGAAAGTGATCCTGGTAGCCCCAGACTGGCTGCGCCTGTTCTGGTATCCAGATCTCCTCAGCCTCAGCTGCAGGCCCCCGGAGCTGCTTCCAGCAGACCCGAACCTGATCTCTCTCAATCAGGGGAAGGTATTCCATCTGGACCTTCAATCCCTGCACCTTACAGCCTGGTATCTGATCGGCTAGAGTTCCAGACTTTGGGTCTTTCCGAGGATGTCTTCACTGTGGTGGAGGCATCCAGAAAGGATTCGACCAGGAAATGTTATGCCTTCAAATGGAAGCGGTTTTCCATTTAATGTCAATGCAAGGGCCTGGATCCTTTGTCCTGTCCAGTGGCTGACATTCTTGACTACCTTTGGTCTCTCTCCAAAGGGGGTCTGTGGTCATTGACCCTTAGGGTGCACCTGGCAGCCATCTCTGCTTACTGGGCGTGGGCCAGTCAGCCGACGTTGGCGCAGGAGACAGTGGTCTGGCACTTTTTCAAAGGCCTGGATCACATATACCCTCCAGAGTGTGAACCTCCATCTCTGAGGGATCTTCTGTTGGTACTGGCAAAGCTCATGGGCAAGCCATTCGAACCTATGCACAAGTGTGCCTTGTCACACTTGTTGTGGAAGATGGTCTTCCTGGTGGCTATCACATCTGCCAGAAGGACAGAGGAGCTCCAGGTGCTTTCGGTACACTCCACTTATCTGGTCTTCCACAGGGACAAGGTTGTCCTAAGCCCCCAGCCGAAATTCCTTCCGAAGGTGGTGTCAGAGTTTCACCTTAATTAGGTGTTGTCTCTGCCTGTGTTTTACCAGAACTACACCTCAGATGCCGAGTACAGGCTCCACACTCTGGACCTGAGATGTGTTCTCTCCTACTATAAGGAGAGGATGGCAGAAGTTAAGGGAGAGGGTCACCAGCCGTTTGTCACCTACGCTGAAGCCGCACCTGGCAGGCCTGCAGCAAAGCAGACGATTGGCAGATGGATTACATCATGCATTGATCTCTGCTATAGGTTGGCGGTCAAGGATCCTCCCAGAGGGATAAGAGCTCATTCTACCCACCATACCGCTGCATTGGTGGCTGCTTCCAGGGATATCTCTATCCAGGAAATCTGCAGGGTTGCTACCTGGAAGACAGCAAACACCTTCATCATCCATTACTACATCGACCTTGAGTCACGCCGGGATGCTGGTTTTGGGGCCTCAGTTCTCCAATCTCTGTTCCCCAAGTAGGGGGTGTGCGCATTGCCTCCCTCCGCCCGGAGAACTGCTAGGAGTCTGCCAAAGAGTGTGGATCAACAACATATCCACGATCGTAGAAAAACAGGTTACTCACCTGTAACAGTAGTTCTAGGAGTGGTATACGTTGTTAATCCACACAGACCCACCTGACCTCCCCGGCTGCGGATGCACAACACCTGGCTTCCAGCAGGCTAAGATCTGGCGTCATGAGGCGGAGCCGAGGGTTATACCACCCGGGTGGGTGGGAGGAGCCAGCTTGAAGACTTCCAGCAAGATTTAAAGTGGAAGGGGACATGCCAAAGAGTGTGGATGAACAACATATTCCACTCCTAGAACTACTGTTACAGGTGAGTAACCTGTTTATTCTTCCCCATTCTCCTTCAATTAAAATCATATAGTAGTCTAAACTCTGTATGTATTATGTCTCCGCTCTTTACACTAGAATGTATAAACAACTCTAAAGTCTCTGAGTGAAATTGTTGTTTAGAACCTTGCCAAGTGACTTTGTAGTTGATTCTTGTGACACTGCTATTTTTCTGTATTGTATGTCCTGTCTAGACATGGAACCTTTGTAAATGAACTTCCAGCTCAAAGGCTGTGTCTGAATCAATAAATTTGAACTTGATACGGTAATCCCCGACACATCTGGAAATTAGCTATTTTAGCTCAGTGTGCCATGCCTTTCCTGGTGAAACTCTACAAATAAATAAAATAAATGAATAAGAGTGTGTCTGAATAACCAAGTCTACAGTTTAGATTTAAAGGGAAGGTGCCGTCTGTGGGGTCCAGAGTCACTATTTTATACCCCCCATTAAGACGCCTTCCCTGGGACATAATGTATACCTGCCAGTAAACAAATAAAAGTTCTAAATTACGCTGGCCTTTTTTTTTCTTCTAGTCGCCATTTTAACCCATAATCCCAGCTACCCCAGAGTTTTGTTCCCTCGGTGACGTGAGGAGGTGATAGACCCAGAAGTCACAGTGAGAAACAGACAGCAGAGCAGATTTTATTTACTCCCAGGCATACTTATTTATTATGAGATATACTCTTTGTCATCCTTCCTTCCCTAATGAATTAAAATGCATACAAACATGCAAAGTAGCCAGCAGAAGACCGATTTCGGGTCTGTCACATCTACTCTATTGCAGACGGGATGGGCCTAGTGGTTCTTATCTGCTGACAGTTTCTATGTGGAGCCTCTGATCTAGAGATTACAGTAAGCCCTGACCCACTCTGTGCCAGCGCTGAGCCTCACCTTCTCCCTGTCCCACCCTCTCTTGAACCCCCCCCCATGTTTGATGACCTTAGATGGGAGCTCATTCCACCCTGACACTACCTGCTCTGTAAAGAAGTGCCTCCCTACTCCTCCTTGAACCGCCCCCCATCAGTTTATAACAGTACCCCTTTATTCTGTTTTCACTGAGACAAAAAAGGTCCCTGATATCCTTGTCTTGTTTATACCTTTCAGATACTTGAAGTTTTCAGTGATGTCCCAACCTCTACTCAAGTGAGTACATATTGAGTTTTCTGTCTATCCTCGTATGCCCTGCCCTGCTGTCCCTGAACCATTTTTGCCACCCTCGTCTGAAATGCCTTGAGCTGGTTGATATCCTTCTTTAGTATTTCACGTTGTGCTCCAGGTGAGGCCACTCCCAGTTTCCTACATATCCAGATCCCTTCTCCCTACACCATTCCATCAGACACCCATTAAACTCATCAATACTGTATTTCCTAGCTGTGCTGGCTCTAGGCAACTCCTCCAAGAAGGTTACCAATCTAGCCCCCTCCCCCTTCCACAGACCTGCCCCACCTCTCTGAACCTCTCCTGTACTGTCCCTACCCAGCATCTGGCTAGGTCATTAGTACCTAGGTGAACTCACATGTGGCTCCCCCATCCCCTTCGTGAGTGAGCGCACCATCGGGCTTATGTGTTTTGCTTGCTGTTCTCCCCTCCTCCTAGCCCATCCTCTTACCTTCATAGAAACATAGAATGAATTGGCAGAAAAGGACCAGTAGTCCCATCTAGCCTGACCCATTTTCCCTGCCTATTACTACATCCTGGACCCTATTCAGTCACACGTGTCCCCACTCCCTTTTTTTCTACCTATTATGGCTATATGCCTGTCCCATGCATGCGTGAAGCTCCCCCACTGTCTTCGCCCCTACCACCTCTTCTGGCAGGCTGTTCCAGGCATCCACCACCTTTTCTGTGCAGAAGTATTTCCTCACACCCCTCATAAACTGCCCCCAAACTTCATAGCTAGTCCCCATGTTCTTGTGCTTCTTCTCTGAAAGAGACTACCCTCCTGCACTTTGTTTACCCCCGTGAGGTACTTATAGGCCTGTGAAAGAGACTTCCATCCTGCACTTTGTTTACCCCCTTGAGGTACATATAGGCCTCGGTCATGTCCCCGCTCCTGTCTTACAGGGAGTACATGTTGAGCTCCCGAGCTTCTCCTCCCAAATGGTTTCTTGTGCAGTCCCTGCAACATTTTGGTAGCCCTTCTCTGGACCGGTTCCACCCTGTCAACTTCTTTGCAGAGGTGGGGTCTCACTAGTGAGTGATACAGTGGCAACACCACCTCTCTTCTCCTGCTAGAAATCCCCTTTCTTGTGCAACTCAGCATCCAGCTAGCCTTGCCTGCTGCTCTGTCCTACTGCCATGCCACCTTGAGATCATCAGATATAATCACCCCAAGTTCCCTCTCCTGCTTGGTAACTGTTAAGTACCAGGCGTAGAGAAGAGAACCTCAAATCCCTAGAGCCTTGTTTAAAACTTAGAAATGTGGCTAATGGGGATGCTGTTCCTAGGATTTGTGGACTAGAGTGCCCATGTTGAGGTCATAGCAGGCCTGGGGGGAGAGCCACCCGAGAGAAGCGTATAAGAAGTATCGGAGGGTCCGAAAGTGGAGCTAGGAATATGAAACGACAGATAGTGTCCAACCTGATAAGTTTTATGCTGTTAGTATCAGCCTGCAAATACTCTCTTTAATCCTGATACACTCACTTCCTAATTCTAGCCTATCCCGATTATCTAGCTACGGTTTATGTTGTAGCAGGTTATCTCTATGTATCTTTATACAGTTCTACATACGCTTTTTATCAATCCTAGCTTTGTATACTATGGGTGTGCTAGATCCTCAGTTGTTTATTGCTTGCCAAATCCGATTAATAGTGCTCCTGTTTCCTGCTACTCTGTGTTACTGTACATTTTCTGTTATCATACCCCAATGTACTGTTAGACTGTACCAAATATGCATTTCAAACTCTCTCTACTGCAAGTTTCGTATTAGCCCTCAAATTGTATGGTATGTTCATCAGGACTCTTGTATAGTTTCACACGTTAGCACTCTGATGCCCTGCTTGTTATTCAGGACTTCTATATCTCATTTTATATGTCAGCATTTGGTTGCGCTGTATGGTCTCTCTACTCACGTCATGTTGCCTTTTTGCATATGCCATCTTTATGGCCTGGGCTGTGCCTGAAAACAATCCCTGGGATCAGTGTACCTACCTGATCAACAACTATTAATAAAATAAAGTACCTCTCCCCCTATCTTATACATAGCCCCTGGATTTCCCTGCCACAGGTGCATGGCTTTGAATTGTTTGGCACTGAAACCCAGCTGCCACTCCCTGGACCACTCCTCCAGTTTCCCAAGATCCCTTTGCATTCTCTCCACCCCCTACTGGGTGTCTGCCGTGTTGCAAATTTTTGTGTCATCTGCAGACACACACCTGCACCTCCAGTTCCGCAGCAGTGTTACTTATGAAGACATCGAAGAGGACAGAACCCAGTTCTAGCCCTTGTGGTTCTCCACTGGTCCCTTTCCTGTCCCGAGTGACTGCCATTTACCACCACCATCTGCCACCCATCTTTCAACCAGTTAGATACTCCGCTTACCACCTTCTCCCTCACCCCTAGGTTACAAAGTTTCTTAATCAGCCTCTTGTGTGGTACAGTGTCAGAGGCCTTATTGAAGTCCAAATGGGCCACATCCAGTGCCCTCTCTTAAAGGTGATGGAAAACAGCTTTTTACACCTCTGTGAGGTAGATGCCCTCCTATTGTCCATCTAGTGTCCGTCAAACATTCTAATATGTTTTGACCTTTTATGCTAAATTTATGTTTTTTTTTTCCTTTGTTACTGCCCTGAATCCTTTTCTCCTCAGCAGTTGCTGCTGTCTCATTTCATGCTACCTGAGCATTCTATGACATTAATAACACAATTCCAGGCCATTCAGATGAATAGCATGGAATGGTGATATTACTGTTATGTAATGTCTTAGAAATATGAAAAGAAAGAGCAGTAGCTGCTGAGGAGAGTGGATCTCTATGTAGAACAGAGGGCACCCCAAAGTTAATTATGTATTTATCAAAAAGTGGTCAAAGCAAATCAGAATACATAACTGGTATGGAATGGAAGATGGGAGGGCAGTTAAATATAAAAAAATTATTTCCGGTCTCCTTTCATGCACCTCCCTCATAAACCAGTCAAAGAAATCTATGAGATTTGTTTGACATGACCTCCTTTCTATGAAGCCGTGCTGCTGGTGGTCCTGCAGCTCATTTGCCTTCAGGTGCTCCATCAGTTTCTCCTTTAGAAGGGTTTCCATTAATTTCCCCACTGCTGATGTAAGACTGACTGATCTTTAATTGCTAGCCTCAACCTTACTGCCGCTCTTGTGTAGAAGGACCACATCGGCCCTCTTCCAGTCCTCTGGAACTACACCTGTCTCTAATGAGGTACAGATTAGTGTTGCCAGAGGGACGGCTAACTATTCACTTTTGAATCCCCAGGACTGTGACTCTACCCCTATTCTTTCCTTCCACCGTCCCCTCATCCTGTATAAACTACCGATCTTACTTCGAGCTGGAGCTCTTGCAGCAGACAGTAACCATCAGGACTAAGCCGCCAGGCGCCAGGACCCCACGTAAACATTCTAGCTAGCAGGCTTCAGTGGGGACTGCCCCCTGATGTTGGCCCATCCTGGTGTCAGCCAGTGGTATAAAGGGGTGGTCCCCAGCACCACCTCAGTTCTTTTCCCGCCATTGACCCGTTCACATCGGTTCCTCGGACGCCTCCTGCTACAGTCAACCGCCATTGTGCATTTCTGCATTTTTTTCTTTATTTTCACTCAACCAAAGTTATGTTTTCCTGCATGTCTTCATCCCCGGCTTCTTCCGTTTCTTCCATCGACTGAAGAAAATCCAAGTGTGTGCTAGGCAAGCAGCTTCCGTCGAAAGATGGCCACGAGGCCTGCCTTCTGTGCTTGGGCCCAGACCATGACACTTTGGCCTGCCAACATTGCCAGCGGTTCAACCAATGGACTAGGATCTGCAACCAGAAGGCCGAAAAGGCTCGCCTTCTAGAGCAGCACTTTCCCCCATGCAGAAACAATCCTCAGGGGGAAAAACCCTTCCTCCTCCTCTGTCTCGGGGACCTCCTCGTTGTTGAAGACCCATCAGGAGATGAAGAAAGCCTCAGGGAAGTACAAGTCCCGGGACAAGGATAGGGAGAAGGCCTGGATTTGCTCCCGTTCCCGGTCTTCTCCTCAGCAGAAGACCTCTTCGGGTTCTTTCTCCCACAGAGGGTCAGACCCCTGCACCCAGCCTGCCCTTACTTCTTCCGGGCAGCTGGTGGTAAAATCTCCCGCCTTCGTTCTGGCGACAGGCAGAAGTTCGTCAGGGTCCAGGACTTTGGTTTCAGCCCTGCAGCCCCTGAAGGTGAAGGCCGTGCCTCTGTCATCCGCCGCCTCCTCAGGTGGTGAGGCCGGGTCCAAATCGCGTGGTGATTCCTCTCTCGCCATCTGTCTGGCCCCGACATTGGGCTCTGTCTCTAAGTCTGCGGACAAGGCACCCAACGTCAGGAGCAAGTGCCCGCCTCTAAGGCCTCTGCCTGCTCCCCGGTGTCTATGCTGTGGGCGCCGGTTAAGCCGGCAACAGCTTCCTCCCCAGACCGTCGCCAGCAGTCACCTCCCTAAAGAGACACCGGGTACCCTGACGTCAGACCCGACGACATCCTTACAGTCGCCGGACCGTCCGAAGTTGCCTGGAGACAGGAATGTCTCCAGTACTCCAATGAAGGAGGACCACACGTCCACTACTCCTCGCATTGATGAGCCGCCCGGGCATTCGACCCCGTCTCCTCCAACCCCAGGTACACCAATGCTGGATACTCCGACGCCAGCTCGCCCTTCAGGTCCTCAAATCCCTCTCAGTGAGGTCAGAGACACTTCCCGCTTTTGGTGGAACGAAATCAAAGGTGACTGACTTCCTCCAAAACCTGCAGAACCAGCAAGAGTGGGCGGAGCTGGACCAGTCTCCAGAACCTAAACAGCCGACTCTAAACCCTAGAAACCCTTGTCCGGATCCAGATGGCAGGCACTGGTGGAAGGCCCAAGCACAGGGTACGGAGACACAGGCACTCCTCATCCCGGTCGTCAGGCTGATGCCAGCATTTTTCCCATAGCGGACATCGGCTCACCTCTTCTTCCTCTTCTAACTCAGAGGATTCCAGCCTCAGCTCATCCTCCTGTGCTTCTGATGAGTCCGAACCCAGGGGTTTCCCTCTTTCCTCGTAAAACAAGGACACCTCTAGATCAGCTCCTGACGACCAATCATTTATGGATGTCATGAGGCACATTTAAGCCATTAGCAGCTGGGAAATGGAGGACCTATACCCGGAGAGATGTAGACTGACCAAGTACCTGAGACAGAAGGAGCCTAAGCCTCTCATGGTTCCCCCATAGATAGATACCTTCCAGGATCTTACTAGGCTCTCCTGGAAGCACCCACCTTCCTCCTCCTCAGCTGTCTCCAAAAAATCAGACCGGCTCTACAGGGCATCCAGTGACGAGCCCTTCCTAGTGGAACACCCTGTAGCTGACTCATTGGTCATTTACTGCAGCTCATGACATGTGCAAGAGGCCGAGGCATTTGAGCTCCCAGCCTCGTGACCAACAATCCAAGCTCACAGACCAGCTGGGCAAAAAGGTCTACACCTCCTCTACTTGCTCCATCAGTTCTTTGAACTTCCTCACCCACATGGTACAGTACCAAAACACCCTGTGGGAGAAAGGGTTGGAACTGGCTCAGGCTTTGTTGGACTCTGCCCAAAGAACGGAGCTTCTAGACCTGCTGAAATCTGGTTCGGATGTCGGCACCCATGTGTTGCGGGCCTCATTTGATACTGCAGAAACAGCTACCAGGGCAGCTGCCATGGGCATCTCCCTCTGGCGCCACACATGGCTTCAGGTTTTTTGGTTTACGCAAGAACTGCAGGCAGGTATCTTGGACATCCCGTACAAAGACTCGGTCCTGTTTGGAGACGAGGCATAAGAATTGATCACTCACCTCCAGGACTCCGGTAAGGCCATTTGGTCAGTACAGAGAATGAACAAATCTAACCAAAGGCCTTTCAAGAAGCAGCCATTTTGTAAGCCCTCAGGTCAGCAGTAAAGAAACCATCCCAACAGAGGGGAGGGTTTAAACACAAAACCACCTCCCAGACTCCTGGGGGTTCCATGTCCAGAGCTGCCAAGTCCTCCCAGGCCGCTCTACCCACCCCCAGAGCCTTAGCCTGACTCCCTGCCAGACCCCTCTCCCCAGTAGAGTTCCTGGGGAAAGCGGTAGTGGGTCGCTTCTCTCTCTACCATGAGGGTTGGAACAAGATAACAACCGACATATGGGTCCTTCAACTAATAGAAAGAGGACATACTTTGGAGTTCCTAGAGAGGCCACCGTAAAATCCATCCATGTCCTCCCATTGCCCTCCATCTTATGTCACCCTTCTCGAAGGGGAGATTCAGGCGTTGCTTCAAAAGCAGGCCATAGAGCCAGTCCCTCAAGATCAGAGGGGAAAGGGATTTTATTCCCACTTTTTCCTCGTTTCCAAAAAGACTGGGGACTTTCGTCCCATCCTAGACCTCAGTCTTCTGAACCAGTATATCGAATGCAAGAGATTCAGGATGGTCACACGTCTGGGGTCTGATTCCCCTCCAGCACCAAGGAAACTGGCTCTGCTCTCTGGATATGCAGGAAATACCAGTATGTGCATACCCTCAAAGGGTCAGCTGCTACAAACTCTCGGAGACACCTTTGCCCTCTTCCGAGAGTTGGGGATTACCCTGAATCTACCAAAGTCGTCCCCATGGCCCAGCCAGAGACTCCAATACATCGGAGCAATCCTCGACTTGGTGCAGGGCAAGGCCTTCCTTCCTCTAGACAGGGCTGATTGCCTTCGGGATCAGGCTCAAACTTTTTCCATGACTCATCAGATACCAGCCGGGGTATACCTCAGACTCCTCGGCCATATAGCGGCAGCCATCCCAACCGTTCCTGTGGCCTGTCTGCACATGAGGGTCCCTCAGTGGATACTCAGGGTGCAGTGGGACCAATGATCCGATGACCAGGATCAGCCTGTTTCAGTCTCTGACCCAGTTTGTCGGACCCTGTGACAGTAGATCTTTGAGAGGAGCTCTTTCAGCAGGCGCTGCTTTCCCTCCCTCCTCCTCCCTGATTTTTTCTTCTGCCTTTTTTCATTGGGCGTGAACCTACCCGGTTCAACTTCCATCCTAGACTCTGGGTCTCCGATGGGAGAACTGAGGTGGAGCTGGGAACCACATCCTTTATACCACTGGCTGACGTCAGGGCAGTCCGATGTTAGGGGGCGGTCCCTGCTGAAGACTGCTAGCTAAAAGGTTTCCATTAGGGTCCTGGCACATGGTGGATTAGTTCTTATGGTTATTGCCTGCTGCAAGAGCTCCTCTCGAAGATCTGCTGTTACGGTAAGTTCTTACATAACTGTACTTTTCCTGCTCTAACCCTCTGTTGGCCCCCTTCCTGCTGCCTTTCCCTCCACTGCCTGATGTCTACCTGTCATCCTCTTCCCCTTCTCATCTATGACCCCTTGCCTCGCCATATCCAATTGGTCTCTGTCCTCCCTGGCTCTCCACTTCATCCTCCATCCTACCCCAAGGACACCTCATTTTCTTCCATTATCATTACCCTGTCCCCTTAACCCCCTCACCTATTAAGGAGGAGGCTCTGGGTGATCTTGGGTTTGTGCTCTACCTGCTGTATGCTGAACTGTGGGCCTACCTGGTTGGTCTTGGGCTGTTGGGAACTTCTGGGCCCAGTTATCACTGAGATTGTTGGGTGTTCCTTGAGGGAGGGAGTTTTTCTGTCTGTCTTTAAAAGTGCGATGGTTAGACCCCTCCTAAACAAACCATCTTTGGACCCTGATGCACTAGTGAATTACAGACCAGTCTTGAACTTTCTCTTTTTAGGGAAGATTGAGAAGGTGGTGATGGTGCAGCTTGATGTTCCCCTGGAACAGTATGACATCTGCAGGCTCACCCACTTCCCTGCCCTCTCTTCCCCCAATACAGCAACAAATGATTGTTAGGCCCAAATACAGGGCCCTTCTTAACCCCATGCTGCCCTCCGCACCACAAGGTCTGGTAGTGTATCACCCCTCCTTGGCGCCACCTGTAAAGAAAAGAATGGAACCAGCAAATGCTCCTATGTTAATCCTCTGTACTCTTCCCGCCGGTGGCCTCTGATTGACCAAAATGCACTGATGCAGCCTACATGGCCCGCCCTTGCCACATAAAGCCTGCTTGCTTCCCAATCCCATCTTCCACCAACACAGTAGCAAACAGTTGTTGGGCACAAATACAGGCCCCATCTCACCCCCTGGCCGACCTCTGCTCCACAAGGTCTGGTGCTGCATTACCCCTCCTCTGTGTCACCTGAAAGAGGAAAAATGGAACCAGCAAATGCTTTTACATTAATCCCCTAAACTTCTGCCTAGTGGCCTCTGATTGATTGAAATGCACTGACATGGCATACTTGTCCTGCCCTCTTCACACATAAAACAGTAGCAAACAACCTCTCAAGCCACACTTGGGTGCTTGGCTCAAAATGTCATGAAGAAAAAAACACCAAAAGCCAGCACTCAACGATCTGCTGTGTTTAATACACGCCACCATGGACAGCCAGATAACACAAAGCACACAAGCTCCCTGACTGATTTCGAACCAACTGTTCGTCCTCAGAGGGATGATTTCCACCAATTATAACAGTCCTTAAGTATGCTGCACACTTAAAGAAACAGTGTCACTAGGAAGTTCAATCAGTGCATATGTTTTGTGCAATACATATGTGTGCAACCTATATAATTATAAAGTGCATAGTTATAAATAAATATTCTAGCATAAAAATACTTTTTCATCAGCTATATCCAAGTACAGAATTTTTTTTTTTTTTTTTGAAATGACTATTTATTCCTCCTCCCCAGCCTGCCACCGCCGACCCTTCAGGGGGGACAACTGGACATCCCACTGCCCGGAACCCTACCCAAGCAGACCCCTAGGCCCCATGGAGCCGCGGATTACCCGGGCGGGGATGAGGTGGGGGCTCAGACCCCATTACTTACATTTCGTCGGTCTGTGGTCTGCTGGGTGGGCACAGGCAAATCGTGGGCACAGCCATGGTCCTCTCATCTTCCCGGCTGAGGCAGGCTTGTTTCCGCGTTTTCTCCCTCCCCGAGGAGCAAGTAACCTCCCCTGACGTCATGACGCGCGCGCCGATGTCCATGCTGCTCAATGGCCGCCCATCCCCAAATGGAGCTTGCAGTTCCTCGAGCCTCCGCTCGGGGTCATGCAAGTGTCGGGCACCGGCTGAATCCCTCCCCGGAGAAGGTGAGCTGTTGTTGGACACTCAAGCCTATCTCCCCCCGGCCGACCCTCCGATGACCCGAGTCCGCTCCCAAACCCGGGTCGCCGGCGTGGTGCGAGGTGTGGCGTCCAGCGCCTCAACCCTCAGCACCACTGGGCCGGCTTAAGTACAGAATTTTATGTACAACATTCGCTTATAGCTTTTGTTGTTATTTATATTTTCATTTTACCCATCAGTAGCCCTCATTCCCCAAATAATGGTCTGTATTAGCCCATATTTTTTGCTTACTCAGATACCTGTGGGGAGAACAAGGCTTAAGTGAGAAAAATATCTTCGTACTCTGGGAGCAGCAAGAGTTGATATATTAAAAAATAGTGCAACAAATCACAGCATCTCTAGTTATATTTACAGATACAGCTATTGCAAGGGGTAGTTGGGAGGGGTTTGGGGGGAATGGAGTGTTTTGGAGAGGAAAGGAAAGAGGGGAAGAAGGAATAAATCGTTCGGTAGGATAACACTTATTTCTAGGGATGTGGATATGTTGTTCTTATCCACACTTGTTACCATGTCCCTTTCCCCTTTAAATCTTGCCGGACGGTCTTCAAGCTGGCTCCTCCCGCCCACCCGGGTGGTATAACCCTCGGCTCCACCCCATGACGCCAGTTCTTCCTTTCCGCTGGAAGATACAGGTTGTCTCCTCTCTGCTACCTGGTATTATAGGCCTGGCTAAAAAAACTTCAGACCTGCTGAAGATTACGCTCTTTCGAGTTAGCGATTGTAGTAGCTGCTTCTCGATAATGGAAGATAAATCTTCCTCCGGTTTTCGCCGGTGCCCATGCGGACAGAAAATGTCACTCACAGACCCACACTCTGCATGCATTTACTGCGTAGGTGTGGCCATGACACCAGGCTTGCAGTTTTGCCTCGCATTTTCAGCGAGCGATCTCGTGATCGTCTCACACACTTGAAGCTGAGCAGGCCCGAAAAACTGAATCTACCGGTGAAATCCAAAGAGGCTCGGTGGGCGGTCTCCGCAGCTGCGGGGTCCGCCGAGCAATTGGAACAGATGCAGTCCCTAGAGGAATAGGCGGCGCATGCTGCGGAGCGTTCCTGTCGGCCGCTATTCGTTCTGCTCAACCTGGGCTCCATTTTCTTGGGCTCCTTTTGGGAGATGTGCCTTTCTCTCTCTCCACTAAGGGTGAGGGACCTGCGGGCTTGCATCTCTCCTGGTCCCGTAAAAAGGACAAGGAACAGAGAGATTCTTCATCTCGGCGAAGACATTCTTGGGATCAAGAGCGATCTCGGTTCCAGGAATCTCCACCCTCGACCTCAGTCAAGATTGCGGCTTTGGCTGCCGGCTTCTCAGCCCCACCGTCGGGCCAGCTGGCCGAAGTCTTGATCGCAGACGTAGTTGAGTTAACACTCAACTCTGTCGATCGGTTGTCAGTCGAGGAGGTCGACGACTCTCTTAACAAGACACTGGTCTTGTTTTTCCCTGATGAGGAGACCCAGCTTGCTGGGAATCCTATCGAGGAGCCAGTCCCAGATCCATGAAAATCACCGGTGTCTCCCGAGCGACCCAGTTGGCCAGTCCGGTTGAGGTCGACATCTTGGACTCCTTTGACTGACAAGCCAAGGAAGGTGCATAAGCGTGCCAAAGAGAGGCGACGTCACTGCTCATCTTCATCCTCCTCGGATAAGGGGGGGCTTTGGCGGAAACTCCATCGAGGCTACGAAAATTTGATGTGGCAACAGTTCATTCTGTCCGGATCGGTTTCTACCCAAGCCATTACATGGTTCTCGCCTCCTAGGCTGAAGCTGACTCCCTTGGAATTGATAAAATCTGTTCCCCTGCCCGAAGAGCTGGTAAAACCTGCCCCGGTTTGGCCAAAACCGATAGTGGTGGAGCTGCCACCAAAACAGCCCTTGGGATGGGTGCTTGCGAAGGATTCCCGAACGATCCCAGGTCTTCCTCGCAGAATATCAGTCACTCTTACACCTGATCATCCCAGGTGTGTTCAGGGGGATCTTGGTGATCGACCGATTTATCCGGATACCTCGGATTCTGAAGACACCGACCTTCACTCTCACCGGCTGGATGATGAGTCGGTCGATGGCGGTGGGCCCTTTGTCTTTTCAAGGGATTCTCTGCCTTATCTCAGAATCCACGGGGATGTCCCTGGAACCTGTCCAGAAACGGGCAGAGTATCCTGTTACTGATATTCTCAAAAGAGGGAATACTCCTACGGAAGCCTTTCCTGTGGCCGAAGGCATTGTTGGCCTGGCCCTGGAATTTTGGCAGCATCCTGCCTCCTGCTCAGCGCCGTCTGCCTGGATTTCCCGCAAGTATGCGGTGCCCATCGGGTCCCTCTCGGGGTTCACGGAACATCCCTCGGCTGAGGGGTTAGTGACCGCTTCTGTGTTCAGGCATACAGGCAGCTCTGCTGACACCGATAGACCGCCAGACAGTGAGTCCAAAAAACTGGACCACCCTGCCAGGAAGGTCTGTGCAGCCTCCTCTCTAGGCCTCCATCAGGCAAGCTTGGCCATCATCATGGTACACTTCTCCCATGCCCTTCTGGGGTCTTTGGACAAAGTTCTCCCGCACCTCCCCGCGGACCTTCAGACTACAGTCAAACAGGTCAGGGACCAGGGCCGTGCTGTTGCCAAGCAGCAACTTCAGATGGTTTTTGACCTTGGGGACTCTTGCGCCCATTCAGTGGTAGTCGCGGTTGTCACATGCCGCAGGGCTTAGCTGAGGCATTCCACCTTTACGGCGGATACCCAGCACAAACTCACTGATGTTCCTTTCCTGGGCACTGATCTCTTCGGCCCAGGTGTGGATGGTTACCTTCAGCAACTTGAGCAGTCCAGTGCCACCTTGGACTCATCCACTTCTGCTCGAAGCGCTCCTGGCACCAAGAAGTAGCAGACAAAAAAAAAAGCCTTTTCGGCACCCTGCTCCTGTGGCCCAGCAGCCTTCCTTTCATGGTGGGCAGCAACAGCAGGCACAGGCTTGGCGTCCTCGGCCCAACTGCGGGCCTCCACCGGCCCACAGGCAAGGAGGTCGGGGTTCAGGCCCTGGACCCTCTTCCTCCAGGCCTGCCCAGTGACGGGATAGGGGTTGCCACCTCTATCCCCATCATGCCAGCTCTGGGTCCTCCCGTGGGGGGTCAGCTCCACCACTTTTTTTCCGCCTGGTCCGCTGTTACCACGGACAGGTGGGTCTTAGAAGTGGTTGTCCAGGGTCTGCCTCTGGAATTCGAGCAGTACCCTCCGAGCCGAGCCCGCTCCCCATGGGAGGAGAGAGTATCAGCACACTCGGTTGGCTCTGAGAGGCGACATAGCCCATCTCCTCCTCAAGGAGACAGTGGTTTGAGTGGCAGATTCTCCAGTCAACCCAGGGTTCATTTCCAGGTATTTCCTGGTCCCGAAGCAGACGGGGGGGGGTGGGGGCTGGTGCCCCATTCTAGATCTGCACGACCTGAATTAGTATCTCAGGCCACGCACCTTCAGGATGGTAACTCTGTCCCAGATCATACCATCCCTGGAGCAAAACATGGTTCTGCTCACTGGATCTCCAGGATGTGTTCTGTCACGTCCCAATCCGTCTGTCCCACCAGCGGTTCCTCCACTTCAGGGCAGAGGGAACCCTATACGAGTTCCGAGCCATGCCATTCGGCCTGTCATTGGCCCCACTGGTCTTCACCAAATGCATGGCAGTGGTGGCAGCCCATCTCAGGCGTCGAGGGGTCAGAGTGTACCCTTACCTCAATGATTGGTTCTTGGCAGGTTTCACCTGGCAAGAGGTGGGGAGGTCCAGGGACCTGGCCCTCCAGACCTGCTCTCAACTTGGCCTCCTGATCAATGAGGCCAAGTTGGAGCTCTTGCCTTCTCAGGTGATACACTTCATCGGGGCAAAACTTGACTCTTGCCTAGCCAGAGCATGGCTCCCGGCAGACAGGGCGGAGGTTCTCTCCTCCTTTGCCCAGTCATTTCTGATTGGGCACTTGCGCCCTGTCCGGCACTTTCTGTGCCTTCTGGGTTACATAGCGGCCTGCACCACCGTGGTCCAATGGGCCCGGTGACATATGCGCCCCCCCTTTAATGGGAGCTGGCTGCCCAGTGGACTCAGCACCTAGTAATTTCAACCAGCTGATCACTGTGTCCCAGAAGATGTGGGACACCCTCCAGTGGTGGACCATCCTAGACCGGTTGCAGGAAGGAATCCTGTTTGTCCGCCCCAAGCCGACGGTCGTCCTCACGACTGATGCCTCTCTCACGCATGGGAACAGCAGGCCCCACGGGTTCTGGACCCACGAGGAATCCCGACACCATGTCAACCTGTTGGAACTCAGAGCGGTCAGACTGGTGTTGTCAGCATTCGCTCAGCAGTTTCGGGGTCAAGTGGTTGAAGTCTAGACGAACAATACCACAACCATGTACTAGCTCAACAAGCAGGGTGGCACGCACTCCCAGCTGCTGTGCAGGGAAGCGCTCCGCATCTGAACACTTGTGAGCCGGTTGGAGGCGGATCTCCTAGCCATCCATGTGGCAGGAGCCTCAAATTAACTGGCGGATGCTCTCAGCTGCATAGGCGGACATCCCACGAGTGGTCTCTCCATCTAGAGGTAGCTCACAGCCTGTTCTCCCACTGGGGCAAACTGATGGTGGACCTGTTTGCCAGGGAAAACACCAAGCTGAGGCTGTTTCACGTCCGCCTCCCTCAGCGGGGATCGCTGCAGGGGGATGCCTTCTTGAGGCCATGGACCCCAGGCCTCTCTATGCCTTCCCTCCCTCCCTTTCCCTTGATCCACAGGGTGCTTCTCAAGGTGAGGAGAGACAAGGCGCAGGTGATCCTGGTAGCCCCAGACTGTCCCCGCCAGTTCTGGTATCCAGATCTCCTCAGCCTCAGCAACAGGCTCCCAAGGCATCTTCCAGCATGCCTGGACCCGATATCAGTCAATCAGGGGAAGGTACTCCATCCAGACCTTCAATTCCTGCACCGGACAGCCTGGTACCTGTGCAGCTAGAATTCCAGGCTTTGGGTCTCTCTGAGGATGTATTCACAACAGTGGAAGCATCCAGAAAGGAGATGACCAGAAAGTGCTACGCCTTCAAATGGAAAAGGTTTTCCATTTGGTGTCAGGGCAAGCGCCTGGACCCTCTGTCCTGTCCTGTGGCGAGCATTATAGACTACCTTTGGTCTCTGTCCAAAGGAGGTCTTCGACCCTTAAGGTGCATTTGGCAGCCATCTCTGCTTACCGGGCGTGGGCCGGTCAGCAGACGGTGGCACAGGAGAAGGTGGTCTGGCACATTTTCAAAGGCCTCGATCACATATCCCCTCTGGTGCGTGAACCTCCACCTCTATGGGATTTACTGCTGGTTTTGGCAAAGCTCATGGGCAAGCCATTCGAACCAATGCACAAGTGTGAGATGTCACACTTGTCGTGGAAGATGGCCTTCCTGGTGGCTATTAGTCCGCCAGAAGGACTGGGGAACTGCAGATGCTTTCGGTAGAATCTCCTTATTTGGTCTTCCACAGGTACAAGGTTGTCCTGTGTCCCCACCCAAAATTCCTCCCAAAGGTGGTGTCAGAGTTTCACCTTAATCAGGTGTTGACTCTGCCTGTGTTCTAGCGGAACTACAACTCGGATACCGAGTACAGGCTCCACACTCTGGACCTGAGACATGTTCTCTCCTACTATAAGGAGAGGATGGCAGAAGTTTGGGGAGAGGTTCACCAGCTGTTTGTCACCTATGCTGAAGCCGCACCTGGCAGGCCTGCAGCAAAGCGGACGATTGGGAGATGGATTACATCATGCATTGATCTCTGCTATAGGTTGGTGGTCAAGGATCCTCCCAGAGGGATAAGAGCTCATTCTACTCACCATACCGCTGCATTGGTGGCTGCTTCCAGGGATATCCCTATCCAGGAAATCTGCAGGGCTGCTACCTGGAAGACAGCAAACACCTTCATCACCCATTACTACATCGACCTTGAGTCACGCCGGGATGCTGGTTTTGGGGTTTCAGTTCTCCAGTTTCTGTTCCCTAAGTAGGGGGTGTGCACCTTGCCTCCCTCCTCCCGGAGAACTGCTAGGAGTCTGCCAACAAGTGTGGATAAGAACAACATATCCACATCCCTAGAAAAACAGGTTACTCACCTGTAACAGTAGATCTTACTTCGAGAGGGTTCCTGCAGTAGGTCTTCACAGCAAACTTGTAGATATTAATCATCAGCGGGACCTCCCGGCGATCGAGGCGGCGTGGCGTCAACCCGACTATGAAGGGGTGGTCCAGCGCCGCTCTCAGTTCTTTCCGCCATCATCTCAGTAACGTTCGGCTCGTGTTTAAACAGCAATCTCAACGCCTGCGTTGAATTTTGACAAAGTTTTCTTCGCCTCTTACTAGTAATTTCTCACAAAGTTTTCTTCAGTTTGATGTCTTCTAGACAGAAGAAAAGTGCTCTAAGTGCTGCGCCCAAATTCCGCATGGGGATGACCATTCCCGCTGCCTCCTTTGCCTGGGTTCTAAACACGACGTCCAGGAGTGTTCCATCTGCCAGGCCTTCAACCAGGCAACGAGAACCAGGCGCAAATGGTCCCTGAAGGCCCATCTTCTGACCCGACGCTTGGCGTCTATGGAAAAGGAGCTTCAAAAACTGAGGGAAAGGTCGTCGTCACCGGCCCCTAAAAAGAAGAAAAGCAAAGAGAAGCACCGGGACTGGAGTCTGTCACCACACGAGAGGCCTGCAACTGTGAGTACTTCTTCGGGCGCCTCATCCACTTCTTTGGTACGGGTGCCCTCTCCCCCTCCTGCTGAGGTGAGCGGGCAGCCAGGGGTAGCCTCTTTGGAGGTCATAATCTCTTCGCCTTGTCCTGCCGGTAAGACACCCCCGGGCCTCTAGCGAAAGGTGCGCGGCCCCTGCCGATCAGTTTAGCGGCGGCCTTCCAGCCATATCTAGCTCGGCCGGATCTGTTGTGTCGGACGCTGGCTCCTCCAGCGCCCGCCAGGATCCATCCACTCTCCCATCAGGCTCCAGTTTGGCCTCCGACGTCAAACAGAGTGAGGGACAAGTCGACCCATCGTCCCCTAGGGTTCTTCATCCCAGGGACTCGCCACCCGATCCTCTGCTTTTTGCACTAGCTAGATTGCATTTGGACCTGCTGTCGGGGGCCCCTCGGGTTCCCCCCCTTGCCAGGCCTTCCACCGTCCCCGGACAGGTGTCTGTCACCGGCTGGGGATCCTGCCATGGAGCCTCCACCCTCTGGTACTTCAGGCGCGCTTCCGGAACCTGCGCCATCTGCTGGCGCTGTAGCGCTACCCCCTGCGGGCCCTTTGGCTGGGTTCCAGATCCTGAACCCTCCTTCCCGCCTCCAGGTGGCCCTCCATCGACCACTCAGCGTCCGATGCCGGGTCATGTGCCTCCGATGCTGGGCCTCCCGACGCCAGGTTACCTGACACCGGGTTACCTGACGCTGTCATATCCGACGCCAGGGTATCCCACACCAGGACACCCCACGACGGGTTATCCCGGGTACTCCTTTTATTATCCATCCTGGCAGTACCCTCAGTATCCGAGCTTCCAGCCCCCTCCTCTGCCACCTCCGGTACTGGACCCGAGTCTGTTCCCCTTTGGTGGAAGGACGCCAGAACGCAACTTCTGTCAGAGATAAGACAGTCGGTGGGAGAGGCACCCACTTCCAGGGTCACCTCTCCACCGCCTTCTCGGACCAGAGCTTCGGGCTCCCTGACTGTTGGCACCATGGAAGCAGACCCATCAGTTCCTTATGGTTCTGAGCCCTCTAACACCAAGTCCGACTCAGATCCATCGGACCCCAGGTCTCCCGTAGAGGTCCCCCCCAAAGACTCTCCCAAGTCTCCACTGGATGACCCCTCTTTCGGAGACTTGCTGTGTTCCATTCAGGCAACTGGCGGCTGGCCGTCCAAAGAGGTGGACCCGCAAAGAAAATGCCTTGTGGAACACCTGGATCTGGCCACTTCTGACCCTATCCGCATTCCCCTGTGGATGGGGCCCCATGAGGACCTAGTGACCGCGATTTGGCAACAACAGTCCTCTCTATACCAGTGGTTTCAGCGTAAACGGGCCGTACACCAGTACCCCCGGAGAATCTCTTATAACTCCCATCATAAGGCTGCCTCCATGGTCATCACGGCCGCTCACAACCGTTCAGCCCAGCCCAAACACTTGAGCTCTTCACCTCCTGGCAAGGACTCTCGCCAGCTAGATCAGTTTGGGCGTAAAATCTATTCTTCTTCCTCTTGTGCGATATGTTCCCTTAATTATGTCTCGCGTATGGTCGACTTCCAAAAAGCCTCTCTTTTGGATCTAGAAAGAGACCTCCAAGAGGTTCAGGCTGAAGCCCTGAGAAAGAAGTTATTGGATAAAGTTAGGATGGGGAAGTCATCGTGGCGTCATGCTCTTCAGGTGACTTATGACTCGGTGGACTTGGTGGTTAGAGCATCAGCCTTGTGGATCTGTCTCCGCCACCTCTCCTGGCTTCATATAGCAGGCCTGGCACAGGATGTACAGTCCTCCCTCCTGGACGCCCCCTTTAGGGGTTCCGTCCTCTTTGGCAGCGATGCCAAGGATATCATTACAGGCTGCAGGAGAGCGGACGCTCCTTGTGGGACGTCCATTCCTTGTATAAGACGGGCCAGAAAAAACAGTCTTTTTGCCGCCAAAGAAGGTGGAACAAATCCCAGGCTAAGCGCCAAGCAAAGAAAAGCGCCCCTGGATCTGGAGCTCAAACCCCACAGGCCAAATTTCTCAAACAGGCCTCTGGGGCAAAAGCTTCCCTCCCCTCGGAGTCCTGACTCCTTTCCCCTCCTTCTGCTTCCTCCAGTAACACAGGAGGAACCGGTCGGAGGGAGGTTCGGCCTCCACCTGGACGGTTGGAGGTACGTCACCGCAGTCGCTTGGGTGCTTCAGCTCATCCAGTGAGGTCATTCGATAGAATTCAGAGAGATTCCAGCCCCTCTACCACTGGGACGGTCCTTCTATCCTTGGGATCAGGTCCCCATTGTCTCTCAGGAAATTCAGGCTGTTCTTCTCATGAGGGCCATAGAACCTGTCCCATCGAACCAAATAGGAAGGGGATTCTACTCCCACTTCTTCCTGGTACCGAAGAAAACGGGCGACCCAGGGTTTTAAATAATTGATTAGCAGTTTTTTTCTTGAGACAGTACTAACTGTACAGAAAGCATTTATATAGATTTTTTAGAAGTGTTATGTTTGTTAAACATAGTGAGGCAAGTGCTATGCATTTTCACAATGTTTTAGAACTTTTATGAGCAAAACGCTAATCAATTTTTAGAGTTAAATAAAGCCCTGCGATCTAAGACCGCTCCTGGACCTCAGCACACTAAATGTCTTCGTCGAGTACAAGAAGTTTTGTATGTTGACCCTTCAGGGGCTCCTCCCCCCGCTCCACCCAAACTTGCGGCTGTGCTCCCTGGACATGCAGGATGCTTACCTGCATATTCCTATCCTCCCAGCTCACCGCCACTTTCTCCGTTTTGTTTTTATGGAGAACCATTTCCAATTCAGAGCACTCCCATTTGGCCTCTCTTCGGCACCCAGAGTGTTCACCAAATGCCTAGTGGTAGTGGTGGCATTTTTACGCCGTCAGGGCATTTATGTCTTCCCGTACCTGGACGACTGGCTCCTCGCAGCACCCTCTCCTACCAGCCTGAAAGAGTCTCTCTCTTTCACTCTGAACTTGTTTGGTTTCCTGGGCATAACGGTCAATTTTCCCAAGTCCCAGCTAGTACCATCCCAGAGACTCCAGTTCATTGGAGCTGTACTAGACACAGTTCAGGGCAAGGCTTTTCTGCCATCGGATTGTGCCGAGACCTTAGCTTCTCAGGCCACTCTCGTGGCCCAGGCCCGATGGATCCCAGCACACTCTGTGCTCCGTCTCTTGGGACTGATGGTGGCCGCCATTTCGACAGTTCCCATGGCCAGGCTTCACATGAGGGTCACCCAATGGTCTCTTTGAGTCCAGTGGGACCAGAGGACGGATGGACGACATGAACCAAAAGGTCATGATCTCCAACAGTCTTCAGAGAGATCTTCGCTGGTGGCAGGATCTCTCAAACCTATCGAAGGGAATTTCTTTCCAGCAGTCAGTTCCAACCCAAATTCTCACCACGGACGCCACAGATCTGGGCTGGGGAGCCCATCTGGGGACTCGCAAGACACAGGGGTCTTGGTCCGAACAGGAGCTTATGCTTCACATTAATAATAATAATAATAATAACTTTATTTATTTAGCGCCTTTCAGAAACCAAGGTGCTGTACAAATAGAGCATAAAATCAAAATATACAAAAAAAATCGACAATACAAAACAGCTTCAATCAGTAAAAGCCTTGTTCCATAAAAAAGTCTTAAAATCCCGCTTAAAGGCTTCCACGTTTTAATGTCCTGGAGACCAGGGCGGTTCTTTACGCACTCCAGGCATTCCAGTCTCTCCTGGTTCCGGGATCTCTTCTAGTCCAGACAGACAACATGTCCACAGTCTGGTACCTAAACAAACAGGGAGGAACCCGATCATATCCTCTTTGCAGAGAAACAATGAGGTATGGGACTGGGCGATTCAGCACAGCCTTTACTTGACAGCAGTCCATGTTCCGGGCATAAGCAACGTCCTGGCGGACAGTCTCAGTCGATCAGTGGCCAGGGCCCACGAGTAGGAGCTAAAGTCAGAGGTGGTTGAAGATCTCTTTCTTCGATGGGGTCGGCCAGAGATAGATTTGTTCGCCTCCCCATACAACACAAAACTACCCGTCTTTTGCTCGCTCGTTCCCGGGCATGGTGCTTTTTGGTGAGACGCGCTGTCTCTTTCGTGGACAAGGAGGTTTCTGTACGTCTTTCCTCCCTTTCCTCTCATTCAGAAGGTCTTGGTGAAACTACAACAGGAGGGAGCTCACGCCATCCTTATTGCTCCACTTTGGCCTCGCCAAATTTGGTATCCTCTGCTACAACAATTACCACTCTTTTTTTTCTTTTCTTGTAGTAACCTTAGAACCATTTTAGCCCTCATTTTGTTCAGAAATGCTGCCATTTTACTTAAACCTTGCAAGGGCTCTTACTAGGCTCCTTTAGCAGGCCCTGCCGCTATGCAGCAATCTCCTTTATTGCTCCAATGGCTGAAATGTGCAGCAAAACATTTAATTTAGCCCTTTCCTAAACCCATTTCCAACCTTTGGCTATTTCTTTGATTTATCAGCCCAGTTACGACATCTCTGGGCTGTTTTCTTTGTACATGAATGTTTTATTCTTTATCTAGACACTTCTGTTTTGCTCTGGGCACTACTGCTAAACTGGGAACACTCCAGGAAACTCAGGAGTGTTTTCACTATTTAAAAGTAAAGCACTACTCATGTTTGGACATATCTTCCACTAGGGAGAGTGCTTTACATTGCACTCAGCCCTATCTGGTGCACCGTAGGAGGTTTGAGAAAGGGATAGTAAAGTAAGCAATGAGATATGTCAGGTTGACCACCCTGACATGAAAAAAAAAAGAAAAGGACAGAAGAAAAGATGAGGACAGAACAGTGTGAGAGATAAAAAGGGGGGGGGGGAGATCACCTTTTTATTTTAGTAAGGGAGTAAACCTTACAGGGAACAGGGACCCTGTTACAAGGTCTCCGATGGAAAAGAACTGGAGAGCGGGCGCAGGACCACCCCTTTTATAGTCGGGCTGACGTCATGCCGTCTGACGTCGAGGGCGGTTCCTTCTGATGATTGCTATCTCTAAGGTTTGCGATGCGGACCTGGCGCCAGGGGGCGCAGTCCTATATGTGAAGACCTACTGCAGGAACCTCTCTTGAAGATCTACTGTTATGGTAAGTTCTTACGTAACTGCAATTTCTGGGAGTGGTATATGTTGTTCATCCACACTGACCCACCCGACCTCCCCGGCTCCGACGCACAACCTGGTTTCCAGTGGGCTAAGATCTGGCCTCATGGGGTGGAGCCGAGGGTTATACCACCTGTTATACCACCTGGGTGGGTGGGAGGAGCCAGCTTGAAGACCTTCCGGCAAGATTTAAAAGGGAAAGGGACGTGCCAACAAGTGTGGATGAACAACATATACCACTCCTAGAACTACTGTTATAGGTCAGTAACCTGTTTTTTCAGAGGATTACTTTCTTTTAATACTTTCATCAGCTCAATTTTATCATTTAGACCAGCAGCTTGTAAAGCTCCAAATGTATAGATCCAAAAGGACTCCTTTTCCATCAGTTTATCATCCAGACTTCCTCCTCTTGATCCTATGCAAATTTGTTCTACACCACAAAATTTAAATTCATGGTTACCACTAGTCTGTCTCTTGCAGTGTTGCGTGAGAGAACTTCTGACATCTCCTGCTGTGATGCTTCTGAGGTGTTCACCTATTCTGGATTTGAATGTTCTGGTGGTTCCCCCACATAGAACGCTCCACAGTCACATAGTGCTAGATATACTAAATACGTAGTGGTACAACTGAAGAAGAATCTACATTTGTAAACCTCTGTGGAGTTAACTGTTGTGAAAGTGGTAGTGTTTAATATAGATGGGCAGAACTTACAGTTCCCACATGGATAAGTTCTATGTGGGCGATGGAGCCAGCATGTAACTTGCTCCTTTTTATCTGCTGGTGTGTAACTGTCCTGCTGCTCTCATAATACTAAGATATTTTTCTCTCTTAAGCCTTGTTCTCCCCACAGGTATCTGAGGAAGCAAACGATGTGGGCTCCTACAGACCAATATTTGGGGTTTGAGGGCTACTGATGTGTAAAATAAAAATATAAATAACAAAAGATGTAAGAGAATGTTATATACAGAATTATGTACTTGGAGATAGCTGATGAAAAGTATTTTTATGCTAGAATATTTATAACTATGCACTTTATAATTATATAGGTTGTACATATATGTATTACACTTTAACATAAGACATATGTAATGACTGAACTTCATAGTGACACTGTTTCCTTAAGTGTGCAACATACTTAGGGACTGTTGTAATTGATGGAAATCATTCCTCCGAGGATGAAAATTTGGTTCGAAACCGGTCAGGGAGCTTGTGTGCTTTGTGTTATCTGGCTGTCCATGGTGGCATGTATTAAACACAGCAGATAGTGAGTGCTGGCTTTTGGTGTTTTTTTTTTTCCTCTTCGCACATAGCCTGCCCGCTTCCCGGTCCCCTCCTCCTCCAACACAGCAGCAAACAATTGTTGAGCCCAAATACTGGTCCTCCTCCCCCCAATGCCAACCTCCACTCCATGAGGTCTGGCACTGTGTCACCCCTTCTCTGTGGCACCTGTAAAAGAAAGAATGGAGCCAGCAATTGCTCCTACATTAATCCCTCAAACACCCACCCAGTGGCCTCTGATTGGCCAAAATGCACCAACAAAGCTTGCTGATCCCACCTTTGCTACACAGAGTCCACCTGCTTCCCTGCCCCCTCTTCTCCCAACACAGCAGCAAATGATTGTTGGGCCCAGATACAGGCATCTTACCTCCACGCTGCCCTACACACCACAAGATCTGGCAGTGCGTCACCCCTTCTCGGTGGCACCTGTAAAGGAAAGAATGGAGCCAGCAAATGCTCCTACATTAATCCTCCGAACTCCTGCCCAGTGGCCTCTGATTGACCAAAATGCACTGATGCACCCTACTTGTCCCAACCTCTCCACACAAAGCCTGCTCGCTTCCTGATTCCCTCTTCCCCAACACAGCAGCAAGCAGTTGTTGGGCCCAGATACAAGTCACCACTTACCCCACACCGAACTCTGCTCCACGAGGTCTGGCATTGCATCACCCCTCCTCAGTGGCACCTGTAAAATTAACTTTAACCTGTAATGTTAGTCTCCATGAGAAACTGATCAAACTTGAGTTCAGGAGATTTAACACTTTGTGAACACAAGTGGTGTGGCACCTGCACTGCCACAGGACAGTGCGAAGTGGACATCCGTGTGGAAGGTGGATAGAGGAAGGGCAGAAAGAAAATGGGAAACTGCCCACTCTGGTACACAGTGTGGTGGTGTTCTTGCCCCCCACATCATCTGACCCCTCAGAGTGCTGACTCTACCACCCCTGACTGCTGCCTCGACATCCCAAAGGTGTTTCTCTTTGGTAGAACTAGGGGGGTTGAAATGGTATGGTAACAACTTGATTTTTCAATTAGAATACGCTTATTAGGACATTGTCCTACTGCCAAGATCATCCTGAGTTATTAATTTTATTTTCCCCCTAACAGCAGAGAACCCTAAGCAACACATCCCACAAGATGAATATGTACAGAACCTTAAGAGCATGATTCAGTATTTGAAATCCATAAGTATTACTGAGGACAAAGTTATTCTTATAACGTCTCCTCCACTTGAAGAAGCAGCTTGGGAAAAGGAGTGCATTGCAAAAGGTAAATAAGGAAATTATAGGTTCTAATCTGTAAAGTACTCTGAATCTCACACAGTGGGCTCCAGTCTCTTATGGGTAGCTGCATTGGATTTTTCTTTTTTGTAGATGAGTCACTGACGTGCTGGAGTGTGGTGACCTTGTGTTGTTTTAGGCCCTTCCTTTAATTCTAGCACCATCTTGGGCCGCAGTACATGATAGGTTGCTTTCTCCTTCTGTCCCTCCATCCCCAGCCAACTTGCTTTTAAAAAAAGCAGATAGATACATTATAGTAACTTTAAAGCATAATTGGACAAGCACTGCATTCTAAGATTTAAAATAATTAGGTTCAAAACAACAATGTTTGGGTTTAGCTTATGTCATGTAACTTTACAGGGAAATGTTCATGTACAGGGCTGACATAGTTTGAAAGCCCATGAAAAGAAGTATTAGGCTCATCTGTAGCTGGAAGTATTCCAGAGATAGAGATGACTGAATCTGTTCAACCTTAATACTACATTGCAACCATTTGTAGAACATTGTGATGACATTGAGGAGCAGGCTGTGCTTGACTTAACATAGTTAGGTCCTTACCTCCTGCCACGCCGGCGACACGTGTTCGTGGTGTGAGTGGGTCATCGGGGATCGGCCAGGGAGGGGCAGGATCGAGCATCCCAGGGACATCTGTCCCATGAGGAGGGAAGGAACCAGTGGCCGGTGTTAGCCTGGCCTCTAGCGGAGACAGATGTTGGCACACTGACACTGTACATTGGGGGGCAGATGCCCAGTGTGATATGTATAGAAACATGTACGAAACCGCCATTAATGTCATTGCATGCCCTTCTGCTGCACTGGGAGAAATCGGGGGGGAAAAAATCCCCGGATATGCATGATGACCTTTGGCCTCTGCAGGCTCCGCATGCTGGCGACTCAGGCTCCTCCTGAGTCTTGGATCCGGTCTGGTGGGTTGAGGGGAACATAGGGAACAGATAAGTCCTGAGGCTGCCTGACACGGCTGGGAGGAGTGGGGGGAAGGAGGTGCTGGACGGGAAGGGGGGAGAACGGATAAGGAAAAAAAATGTATAGTTAGGCATAGCTTATTCCTCAATGACCTCATAATGTGCTAAACATGGCTGCAGTGTATTGTTAATATTGAACAGCTCAAGTTGTCAAAATGTAAGAACCAAAAAACAAGGTGCTGAGTTACCGTGTGGTCTGTAAACAAAACAAAATGGTAATAATAAATGCACGCTGAAAATAGAGTTAGAATCAATGTTTCAACCATAGGTCTTCCTCATTATCTAAAAGAGAAAAAAGCAAAGTAAGTGGAGCAGTAAGGGAAAATAAGGGATATATGTGTGTGAGGAAAGAAAAGCGGGGGAGGCTCTAAGAGAAAAAAGTGATAATAGGCAAGGTAAGAAAAAAATCTGGGACTCAAAAAGGTGATGGTGGGTATGAAAAGGCATTGTAGGAGTGAATAAATGAGGAGTTCTCAAGTAGGGACTAATTAACAGGGCCTAGTAAGACGGCTGGAAGGAGACAGAGATAGAAACATATTGTTGGGGGAAGGAGACAGATAGAGACATAGGAGGAAAATAGATGTGCACACATAGCTGGAATGCCATGTAGTGTACCCCCAGTGCACACACACTGGATGGAAGGTGTGCAGGCATACCCACACATCAGTGTTGGGTAAGTTATCTTTATTACGTTTGGAAACTTGTTCCAGGAAGCTCTGTGCAGTCACTAGCAAGGATGGAGAAGTACTAAAAAAAGTAATACACCTTACAATTATAGTTGCTTATTTCTTTTTATACAAAAACAATACAAAAATAACATAACAGATGACATTTTTTGAAAGTAATAGGTTACTTTCAAATAAATGTAATCAAATACAGTTACATATTTCTTTTGCATAAAAAATACATAAATAATTGTAACTATAAGGTGCATTACTTTTTCCAGTACTTCTCCATCCTTGCTAGTGACTGCACAGAGCTTTCTGGAACAAGTTTCCAAAAGTAATAGAAAAAGTAACTTACCCAACACTGCTACACATGCAAGCATACCATGCACACATGCTAGCAAATATATGATTTGGGGTGGGGCGGGGGGAATAAAAGACACAGACTACGATGATAAGCCATAAGATGGCTGAAACATGGTACCTGTAGTAGAAAGTAAGTCTGTCATTCAAACCAGAGAGGGCTACTGGGAGCCTAGGTGGATGATCAGCTTGGTTTCCATGTTTTTTCTTTGGCCAGCGTCCCAAAAACCCTGCTGAAGGACCCAAACAGAAAGATCATTGACATTATGGTCCCTGGAGATAAAGTGGTGCACAGTGGGTTTATCACTGATGGTTTACCACTGTAGTCTGTGTTTTTTGCCTCCGTCATATCTTTGCTTGCATGTGTGCATGGTACATTTGCATGTGTGGGTATGCCTGCACTTACTTCCATCCAGTGTGTAAGTGTGTGTGTGTGTGTGTGTGTGTGTGTGTGTGTGCGGCGGGGGGGGGGCATACACACATGGGCATTCCAGCTATGTGTGCACATCTATTTTCATTTTCCTCAGATGTCTCTTATCTCTGTCTTCTTCCCCCACATTTGTCACCTTTCAGCCTTCTTGCTAGATCCTGTTAATTAGTCCCCATTTGAGGACTCCTCAGCTCATTCACTGCTACTATGCCTTTTCATATCCATCATCACCTTTTTGTTTTCCAGGTTCTTTTCTTACGTTGCCTGTTATCTCTTTTTCTCCTAGAGCCTCCCCCATTTTCTTTCCTCACATACAGATTCCTTATTTCCCCTTACTTCTCCAGTAACTTTGCTTTTTTCTCTTTTAGTTAATTCTTGAAGACAGCCTATGGTCGAATCGTCATTTCTACTTTTATTTTTCTATTTTCAGCATGCATTTCATATTACCGTTTTGTTTTGTATAGACTCAGATGTCTACATCTCTGGAGTGCTTCTAGCTACAGATGAATACCTTTTTTGAAAGAGCTTTTTATGGGCTTTCAACTATGATGACCGCTGGGCATGAATGTGTCCCTTTAATTTATACAGATAAGATTTATTTGTAAATCTCTTTGGTATAAATTAAAGGTCTGGTGTCATGAGACAGAATCTAAACCCAAACAGTTTTCTTTTGAAACTGACCGACTACTTTAACATAGAAACATGGAATGTGACAGCAGATAAGGGCCACTGGGCCTATCCAGATTGCCCATTTTTTTAACCTTAATTTTTTTTTGCTGCAGACCCTACTTGATCTATGGTGCAACCCCCCCTTTACCTGTACAATTCCCTGTGCCTGTCCCAGACATTTTTCAACTCCGCCACTGTTTTTGCCCCTACTGCCTCTAC
This sequence comes from Neoceratodus forsteri, assembly GCA_016271365.2. Taxonomy (NCBI): domain Eukaryota; kingdom Metazoa; phylum Chordata; order Ceratodontiformes; family Ceratodontidae; genus Neoceratodus; species Neoceratodus forsteri. Next base: position 394,027,479 of record CM057449.1, read on the forward strand.
TGGAAGGCTGTTCCGGGTATCCACCACCCTTTCTGTGAAGAAGCACTTTCGCACATCCTTTCTGAATTTACCCTCCTCCAGCTTCATAGCATGTGACCCTTGTTCTAGAGCACCTTTTTCTCTGAAAAATAGACCCCTCCTGTACCTTTCTAAGCCCCGTGGTGTATTTAAAGATCTCTGTCGTATCCTTCCTCTCCCTTCTGTCCTCCAGGGTGTACATATGTCGCTCCTTTAGCTTCTCCTCACAGGGCTTTTGATGCAGACCCTGCACCATATTGGTAGCCCTCCTCTGGACCACCTCCACTCTATATCCTTCGTGAGTTGTGGTCTCCAGAACTGGACACCATACTCAAGGTGGGATCTTACCAGCGATTTATGTTGGGGCAGCACCACCTCCCTCTTCCTGCTGGCGATACCCGTTCCTGTGCACCCCAGCATCCCACTAGCCCTTCCGACTGTCTTGCCACACTGCCTGGCCACCTTTAGGTCATCTGATTTGATCACCCTGGGCCTCTTTCCTGCTCGGTCTTTGTCAGTATCACTCTGCCCATTTTGTCCTCCACTCACAGGTTTCTATGGCCCAAGTGCATTATTGTTGCACTTTTTTGCATTAAACCCCAGCTGCCATACCTTTGTCCTGTCTTTTCAGATCCCTTCCATTCCCCCTCAGAGTGTCCACTCTGTTGCAGATCTTGGTGACATCCACAAGGAGGCAGACATTCCTTTCCAGTTCCTCCGCCATGTCACTTATAAACACATTGACGAGGACTGGTCCCAGCACTGATTCCTGAGGTACCCTACTGGTCAGCCTCCCTTCCTCAGAGCGAACTCCATTTACCACTACTCTCTGTGACCTATCCCCTAATCAGTCTCTTACCCAGGTTACTACTATATTACCCATCCCCAAGTTATCCAACTTGTTTACAAATCTCCTATGTGGAAGGGTGTCGAAAGCCTTGCTGAAATCCAGGTAGGCCACGTCCACTGCCCCTTCCTGATACAACTCCTTGGTCACCCATTCAAAAAAATCTGTCAGATTTGGTTGCCGTGACCTTCCCCCTGTGAAACCATGCTGCCTTGGATCCTGCAAGCCGTTGGAGTCAAGATGTTCCACAATCCTTATCTTCAGTAGTGTTTCCATTAATTTACCCACCACCGATGTCAGGCTGACAGGCCTATAACTATCTGCCTGTTCCTTGCTACCACTTTTGTGAAGTGGGATACATCTGCCCTTCTCCAGTCCTCCGGGACCATGCCAGTCTCCAGTGATCTGTTAAATAAGTCTGTCAGAGGTGCAGCTAGTACCTCCCCAAGCTTCCTCAGTACCCTTGGATGTGCTCCATCTGGCCCCATAGCTTTGTTCACCTTCAGGTTACTGAGTGCTTTCCAGACTCTCTCCTCAGAAAACGGACTAGTGTCCATTTCCCTTCCATCCAAGCTCCTTGCACCTTTTCATGGTCCCTCTCCTTCCCCTTCTACAGTGAACACTGAGCAGAAGTATTTGTTTAAGATGCTTGCTTTTTCTTGATCCACCTCTGTACAATCACCCCCCTCCATCTTTAACCATGCAATTTCTCCCTTTGTCTTCCTTTTTTCAGTAACATACCAAACAAACTCTGGTCAGAGCTGATATGGCTGTGAAAAGCTTTTGGGATGCTTTTACCCATTATTTCTAATGAATTCCACAATGCAGATCTGTGGAGAGGCAGTTTCAATGTGGTCTTCCTTTTACACATTTTTACAGTGTGTTTTTCTGGAATATGCCTGCTGATTGCTATATGTTTAATCTGGATGATTCACAGAAGAAATGCCATCTTATTTTCAGTGGGGCTCTACACCTACACAATGTTATGCTGCATTGTGTAAAATCAGAATGCACTAAAAGCAATATTTTACATCTGGGGGGATATATTAAGGGCTGGATCGATGCATGAGCAGAAAGATGCGTTGCACGAAGAAGGTGCACTGGTTGGCACTGATACTATATTCAAAGAGAATGCACCACCAGTACAGGGTGTGCATACAGTGAAGCCCACCAGGTTGAAGCGCAGCACTACAGAATTCTGCAGTAGAGTTACTGCAGCAAACAATGCAGCTTCAAAGGGAGTTAATCCCTCTTGTCATGCATTAAACCTGTGACACTGTGCTTCATCCTGGTAGGCGTCATCGTTCCTGTTGAAAATGTGACCCTGGACAGGAGTCGCAATGTAGGCGACTGCCAAGTCAGGTGCATCCAGCATGACCCTGATTGCATACCTTCCACGGAGAATGCGTGGCACATATCGGTATGCACCGCAGACCCCATGGGTGATATTCAGCCCAGGAATGCAGATGAACTAATTGAGCATGTAGGGTGAAAAGGGGCCTTATGCATGCTCATTACCAGCCCATTTGCATGTTGGCGTGGGGATGAATGTGCCAGAGCAGCTCTTGCCCCCAAGCCCTGATCCTGAAAACTCCCATGTGGGACAAGCCCTGAAGTCTCTGGTGGTATAGTGGCACCCCCACCCCCCCACCTGTTCCACCAGCCCTGATCGTACTGGAGTCTAGGCTCTATCGGTACCATATTGTAGGGACCCCAACACCATCCCTAATTGCACCTGAATACATCTATAGTCCATGTCCATAGTGTAGTGGCCCCACCCTCTCAGTGGTGCACAGACATCCCCCTCCCTGCCCCCCCAGCCCATCCCATTGCGACGACTGGCTCTGTAATGGGATCATACCACTCTATCGGTGGGTGGCGGAGCACTCACAGGATGCTGGAAAGTGTTATACGTAGGAATGAGCTGTTTGTAGGTGATAACACCCAGTGGCCATACTCCTCAGGCACTGGCATGCGGATCCATCATCCCGGTGCCATTGTACTGCTCAATGTGGGTGATGGCCGATGCTGTACACACTCACACAGATCAAAAAAAAAATGTTACAGCTGACCTCTCATTTGTTTGTACAATTGGGGAACTGTGGATGAACTATCTATAGCCTGAAGCATACACTGCAAATGGCATTACAGGATACCGCACCCCATGGCACGCGGGATACTTCAGTAGTCCGGAGAGTGGCATGTCACACAGGGAAAAGGGGGAGAGTGTGGACTTGCAGTGGTGTATGACAGCAGGAAGATACAGTATCGGCAAGGCATGCATTGGAGGTATGTAAATTCCCTCTTCAGTTTGCCAGGGACGTACACACAGCTGCATACACTGGTGGATCTGCAGCTGGCATGGTGCCCCAATACATGGTACAACCAGTTGGGTCATTCCAGAGTGCAGGTCCCCAGCCTGGGTTAAGTGCAGTCAATGGCTGGCCATGGCAGGGAGCCCGGGTTCAGTGCAGTCAATGGCTTTCCATGGCAGGGTGTGGAGGGCAGTGCCAGTCTTCGCAGCAGGTTGGGTATGTGGGGAGTGAGGGTGTCTGTGTACAGGGGTGGTGGATGGGAGTCCTGTAGACTGTGGATATGGACCATGGTTTCCTCTGGTGCAATCAAGTCTTTGGGGGGCCCCTACACTATGGAGCTCTTCAGGGATGGAGTTGGCTAGATTGGGATGGAAAGGGGGTACCTCTAGTCCACCAGGGCTGCCAGGCTGCTGTGCACCTGGTTGCACATCTGCAGCCTGCCTGTGGATGACTGGCCAGGTTAGGCCAGCTGTTCATGGCCTAACTGTGGGCCATGGTGCTCTGGACTGTGAGGGGCACATTCCCACTGAATATGCTGCAGCATGGCATATGCATGGGACTGCCCCCGCGATTTGAATGACATACCATTTATGTGTGCTCTGGCGCATTCCCTTGTGGTCGGCGCATCCCGCACGTTTGAATATCATGCTGCAGCGCATTGTTGGAGTTGTGCAGCACATCTCCCTTTTCCACTGGGATGCGCTGCGTATCTCCTTTGAATGCAGGGGCCCTGGACTAGGTAGGCTGAATAAATACATTATAAAAATGATAAAATCATGACACCACTGAAGACAGACTATTGCATCTAATCTGGGACAGCCTGAGTAAATACAGTGCAAAAATGTGTAAGTGAACATCCCTGTGACATCCAGGATATAAAATATAGGGTAAGAAATATAATTAAAAAAAAAGACTTCCAACCCTTACCGCCCCCACCTCCTTACTCCTCTCACCCCCCCCCCACTTGGCTTACACTTCCCCTAGGCTGCCCCATGTATACAGCACTGATAAACTTGTTCTCCCTCATTATCATATCCCCATCTGCTATCCCCTAATAGCTGTATACAATATGCCTCCTCTGTACCCATGCCAATACTCTTCAGACCTCCTCCTCCTTCCTCTCCTTTTCCTTGACAAAGCCAGTTTTGGCTGCAAACTACAAGCAGCCTGCATTTAGTAACTAGACATATAGACTAGAGATATTTCTATTATAGAAGTATTTGTATTTGAGGTTATACTCCACATTTATCTTGCTTGTAAAATAGCCTTGTCACTTGGCTGTTGTATGTTCATGACTTACGATGTCAATTATACTGTTTTGTCTGTTCTTATACTGACTTGGAGCCTTTGTAAAAGAGCCAGTTTGGCCCAAAGGTTGTAATTCTAAAACTGAAATAAATAAAATATTCAGTGATCCCAGATCCAAATAACCATTACTCTGTAAGAAACCCTAATTTTCCCTGTGTTTTGCCCACAAAGGCAGAATCAATCCCTGTAGATTTTTCCATAAGCCACTGGTTCCTTATTTATGACTTTGTTCTTTATTTATTATATGAGCAGCCTTTTTATTAGGAAAAGAGCTCTGATTTGCTGCTCAGTATTAATAGTATATGTTACGATGGCCTTGGAATGATTTGGATTTATATGCTATGCATAAGGCATAATGGGGGACTATATGAAATAACAGATATCAAGGTCATTATTTCATGCACTATACTCAAAATTAGTAATCACAAGTCAGACAGTCTTTCAAAAGATACTAGCAATGCCTGTAAAATTTATACATACATACACAAATGCTATTTTTGCATCTTATAGTTAGTTTTCAGACAGATTCTTATAGATGTTTTCCTGCTCAGTTGATGGAATCTTGAATAAGTTAAGTAAATGTTATTTTATCAAGGCCCTGGTTCAGCAACTCAGTAAATACACACTCAGTATATGATATCATAAAATGACAAAAACAGTCTTCTGTTTGCAGTTATTTGATCAGGAATTTTATAAACGGTATAAGTTATTTCTGTTACATCTGTTGGTCCAATAAAAGGTATCAAATCATTTGCTTCTATATCATTCATGGTTTGTCAGCAGTTAATTCATTAGATGAGGTCTCCCTTGCCAGAGTTTGTCTGTTTCTCCACCCCTTCCCTAAACACACACACGCACACTTACTATAAGTGATCTCAGTAGCTCTTACCTGTTATGTTTGGAAAACAGGCCGCATCCCTTTCTGTCAAAAAGAAATGTATGTATTTAGTCTGGGTAGTTCACTGAAGACCTGGCATTTTATCAGATAGGACTCAAGAGGTTAAAAAACAGTGTAAATCTTTACAAAAGTTGCTGGGAAAGGGTAACATAGAAACATAGAATTTGACAGCAGGTAAGGACCACTTGGCCCACCCAGTCTGCCCATTTCCCTACGTAATGGATAAGCTGCAGATCCTAGTTAACCAGCAGCCTACTTCTTCCTACCCCACGCCCTAGAATTGCCTTTATGACTGTCCCATGCATGCTTGAATTCCACCACTGTTTTGACTCCACAACCTTCCTCCGAAGGCCATTCCATGCATCCACAACCCTCTCTGTGAAAAATACTTCCTTAAATTACCTCTGAGCCGCTCTATCTTCAAATTGTGCCCCTTGTTCTTGCACACCTCTTTTTGAAATATGCTACCTCTTGGACTTTGTTGATTCCCTTGAGGTACTTAAAAGTTTCTATCATGTCCCCTCTCCTCCTTTCCTCGTGGCTATACATATTAAGCTCCTTAAGTCTCTCTTCATATGTCTTCTCGTGCAGACCCTGCACCATTTTAGTTGCCCTCCTCTGGACAGCTTCCATCCTGTGTATGTCTTTGCGGAGATTGGGTCTCCAGAACTGCATGCAGTACTCCAGATGGGGTCTCACCAGCTGTCTGTACAGAGGGATAATAACTTCCTGTTTTCTACTGGTGATACCTCTCCCTATGCATCCCAGTATCTCCCCAGCCCTCCTTGCTGCCCTCTCACATTGCTTGCCCACCTTTAGGTCATCTGATATGACTACCCCCAGGTCCCTTTCCATTTTTGTTGTTGTTAGTATCTCACTCCCCATTGTGTACTCTTCCCCTGGGTTTTTGTTTCCCAGGTGCATTACCTTGCACTTCTTAGCATTGAATCTAAGCTGCCATACATTTGACCATTCCTCTAACCTTACCAAGTCCCTTCTCATCCTTTCCACCCCACCTTGTGCATCAACTCTGTTGCAGATCTTTGTGTCATCTGCAAAGAGACATACTTTTCCTTCCAGTCCCTCTGCAATGTCGCTTATAAAGACATTGAGGAGGACCGGTCCTAATATTGAACCCTGAGGTACCTCACTAGTAACCCCTCTTTCTTCAGACTGGACTCCATTTACTATTACTCTCTGTGTCCTATTCTCCTGCCAATTCTTTACCCAGGCTGTCATCTTGGGACCCACTCCCAGGCTGGCTAACTTGTATATTAATCTTTTGTGTGGGACTGTGTCAAATGCCTTGCTAAAGTCTAGGTAGGCCATGTCCATAGCCCCTCCCTGATCTACTACTTTGGTCACCCAGTCAAAGAAATCTATCAGATTCTGTCTGGCATGACCTTCCCGCTGTGAATTCAGGCTACCTTGGGTCCTGTGGCCCTCTGGCCTCTAGATACCGACAGTTCTTTCCTTCAGAAGTGATTCCATCATTTTCCTATCACTGAGGTTAAACTAACAGGTCTGTAGTTTCTGCTTCTGCCTTGCTCCACTTTTGTGAAGGGAATCACATCTGCCCTCCTCCAGTCCCTCGGGTACCACCCCATCCTCCCTTGATTTGTTAAAGAGGGTAGTCAGTGGTGTCACTAGTTCTACCCTTAGTTCTTTTAGAATTCTGGGATGAATCCCATCAGGCCCCATTGCTTTGTCCACCTTCAGTTTTAAGAGTTCTTTCAGAACCCTTTCTTCTGTAAATGGGCTGGTATCAACTTCTGTATCCAGTGTGTTTCTACTGTTTGTTTTAGGTACCTCCCCCTCTTCATTTGTAAATACTGAGCAAAGATATTTGTTTAGTATCTCTGCTTTTTCTCAGTCACCCTCTGCCCACCCTCCTCCCATTTATTGCTCCTCACTATCCCTCCCTTGGTCTTCCTTTTGCTCCTGATGTACCTATAAAAGGTTTTATCCCTTCTTGACTGAGTTGGCTATCTTTCCTCGGTTTGGGCCTTTGCTGTTCTGACTGCCTTCCTAGCTTCCTTTGCTTTAACTGATACAGTTCTCTGTCCTGCTCCTTCTGTGATTCCTTGTACTTCCTGAATGCTTTCTTTTTCTCTTGAACCTTCACTGCCACTTACTTTGAGAACCATAGTGGTTTCTTACATCATTTTGTTTTGTTTATTTGCTTCACACAAAGGCTTGTTACCTCTGTGATGGCAGTTTTTATTATTCCCATTTTCTTCCACCCTCCTTCCTGCCCATTTGCTAGTGCATTCCTTAGGCACTCACCCATTTTGGCAAAGTCAGCCTCCTAAAGTCCAGTAGTTTTGCTTGTATGGCTTGACTCTATTGCTGTGTTTATTGCTAACCATACTGTTCGATGGTCGCTAGTTCCCAGATGGCTACCCACTTCTACATCTGTGATCCTCTCCATCTCCATTTGAGAGAACCAGGTCTAAGATTGCTCCTCCCGAGTGGGCTCCAATACTAGTTGTCTGAGGTATGCCCCTGTAGGGCATCTAGAATAACCCCACTCTTCGAAGTGGCTGCTGCAACTGCACTCCAGTTAACATCTGGCATATTCAGATCACCTATCAGCAATATCTCCCCTTTTTCTGCCATTCTAAGTATACTTTCTATCATTTCCTTGTCCATTTCCTCCACTGAGAAGGGGGTCTGTATACAACCCCTGTGCGGATTGTGGTGCCATTGCCTATCTCCAAATTTACCCACAGTGCTTCTTCTCCTCCCTGTTTACCCTTTTGTTCTGTTGCTTTGATTCCTTCTCTTATGTAAAGAGCTACTCCTCCTCCTCTTTTACCCTCCTGTCCCTCCTGTAGATAGTGTATCCTGGCATGTTTACGTCCCAGTCATGGTTTGTGTGTACCATGTTTCTGTGACTGCCACGATATCCAGATGTTCCTCCTTCATCAAGGCCACTAATTCAGGAAGCTTGTTACCCAGACTACGGGCATTGGTACTCATTGCTCTCCATTTTTTGATGGCTTTACCTTCTGTTGCAGCATCCCCCACTGACCTTTCTACCTCGGTCTTTTCTCATTTAGTACCCTGTTTTGTAGGGAGAGGCTGGGAGTTTCCTGCTGCTTATCAGTGCCTCCCACCTTGACTAGTTTAAAAGCTTGCCAATGAAGCATTTAAACCAATTGCTCAAAAGACTTGTTCCCTTCCTGGACAGATGCAGACCATCCTGCCAGTATAGGCTAGTGTCCCTCCAGGTGGAACCCCAGTCCCCAATGAAGCCAAAACCCTGTGCTCCACACCATTTTTTCAACCATTCATTAAACTGCATGGTGCAAAGTACCCTCGCCTCACCCATGCCATTGACAGGCAGCACCTCTGAGAAGGATACTGTGTGTGCTACTTGTCTTAGGCCCCTCCCCAACTCTACAAAGTCCTCCTGCACTGCTCTAATCTCATGATGAGCCAAGTCATTTGTCCCTAGGTGGACAATTACGTCCAGCTCAGTATGCAGTATGTATCTTTCTAGAAAGATATTCATCCCCAACTGAAGTTAGTAGCAAAAAAGGCTTAAATGCTAATCATTTAAATGTGCAAGCTGTTGCATTTCGCAGGGGTAAACAAATATCCAGTTTAACAGGTAACCAATATTTAACAAGCTGTTTCAGTTTCCTAATGGCCATCAGATAAGCAGCTTGGAGTTAAGTCTCCAACATTCTAAACAGAAAGAAGGGATTATTTTATTTTAGTTGTCATAGTGATTTGTATATGTGGGAGGTTACATTGAAATGTCCAAAAAATGTGTTCCACGAAACTCCATTTTCAAGCTACAGATAGCAAAATGGCTGTAGGCTCCGCCCACGGCCATAAAAATGTCTTGTCCCCTTTTGATACTCCCTGATCTATTCTTTCCTCAGTTTGCGCCTTTGTGCTCCTTGCTGCTTTACCTGCTTTCCTCTGTCTTCCCTGATACACTTCCCAATCCTTTTTATTCTGGGTCTCCTTATATATTCTGAATGCTACTCTTGTAGCCCTTACCTTTTCTGCTACCTCCTTCGAGAACCATAGAGGTCTCCTTTTCCTTTTTACTTGCTTGACACAGAGGTTTGTTGCCTTCACTGTTATAACACGTAGTTTATTTTGTAATTTTCGAAGAAGTAAATATTAACAATAAAGCTCAAAGTTTGGTACAAACAATTGACCCGAAACATCATAAAAATAGACCAAACAATAATACTGCGCAGCAGGAAAGATCTAATAAAATAGATAAATACAGATTCCCGTTCCAAGTTATTTAGCCCAGGTGTTCGTGTAAAATATATATAATGTGGTGGGGAGGTAGCCAACCTTACTGTGACATAGTTGTGGAAACTTATGATGCCCTTGCTGAATAAAAGTTCTCTAGATATGTGTCCCATCTGGCCCACCTAGTTAATATATGAAGGTTGTCACCATCATACCAAAAATGTAAGTTTGCGTACATATCCTCCCATTATTTTAATTTCTTTTATAACATTAATCCAATCTGCTAGTGTGGGTGAGGTGGGAGTCAGTCACCTTCTAGTGATAGCTATTAAAGCTGCCACCACAAAAATATGATGAAGATAATTATTCTAAGGATTACTTACTTCTTTTGGGAGGACACAAAGAAAAAAATTTCAAAATGGAGTAGGAGTGAGACATGTAGAATGAGAGAAGTAGTACTAGCAACCATTTTCCAAAAATGCTGTATCTTAGGGTATGACCAAAAATGTGAAGATGATCACTTTTAGTTCCTCATTGTTGCCAGCATAAGTTTGACCCCCCCCCGGTAGTGGCAAGAGACAGATGGGGTCCTGAAAGTTAACCATAATTTTCCAGTGGAATCTCTCCAGTAATAGGAAGCGGTGGTTTTATGGACGATTTTCCAAGTTTTTGTCTTAAGTTGTGAATCAGGTGTTCTGGAAAGAGCCAATTCCCACCATTCCCAACATTCTCAAATAGGATGAGGGAGGATATGGGAATGGCATTGCAGGAAAACATATAAAGAAGAAATAACATGAGTTTCCGCAGGTGCTGTCCACTCTTATAGAAGGTGTTGTTCTAACGTAATGGGCTGATCAGGAGTATGAGAAACCTTAAGGATGGATAAAGCAAAGTTGCAAAGCTGAAAAAAATAAAAAGGTTCAGTATATTGGAGGTGAAATTTGTGCTGCAGTTACTCAAAGCTCATCAGAATGCCCCGGTCCATCAAATCCCATATGGTATGGATGCCACATTGGGCCCAAAAATGAAAACCAGAATCTACCATCCCAGGCAAAAAGTCCTGGTTACCCAAAATTGGGGAAAGACGGCCCACATTTTCTGTGCCCTCAACCAAGGAGCAAATTTTGGCCATTCTGACAAAGTGTGTGTTGTCCATGGATTTACTAATTTGAGTGAATGAAGTTGAGGCAAAGGGAGGAAGGGGAGCAACTCTGAAGGACACTTCCAGAATTGCTCCTTCTTGCATTCAACCCCCCGTGTCCAGGTTAAATTTTAAGAAGGTTAAGATTGGAGCAGCCTGTGCTGCTAAGTAATTTTAGGTTTGGAAGGCCAAACCTCCTTCGGGTTCGCTTCTTTGCAAAATGGACTTACGCTTTTATACGTGTGTCCCCCATTCCAAAAATATTTGAAATTAGTCGATCCATCTGCCTCTAGAAAGGTTTGGGGTCTAATGGGAAGCATCTGAAAACAAATAGAAAATGTGGCAGAATGTTCATGTGTAGCAACTTGATTCTGGCCCTTAATGAGAGAAGGAGCGAGCTCCATCTCTCCATGTCCTTCTTAACCTCTGTAAAGATGAGTTTGTGATTTTTATCATATAACTGATGTGGGTTAATAGTTATATTTAGACTCAAATAATGAAATTCCTCACACGCCCAACAAAAAGAAAAAGAAGCCTTTTGTTGGTGCTTAAGGGAACCACTTAGCAATAGTGCAGTCATTTTGTCAATATTAATTTTAAAATCAGAGATGGCCCCAAACTCAGATAGAGCATACAGAAGATGTGGGAGGGATGGTAGCGGATTTTCGGGGAAGAATAATGTGTCGGCGTAAAGTGCGATCTTATGAATTACGGGTCCAACCCGGATACCCTTGATTTCAGCACGTTGCCTAATGTGGGCCGCCAGTGGTTCCATAGCCAAAGCAAAAAGCAGTGGCGACATAGGACAGCCTTGGCGAGTTCCCCTTTTCAGCGGAAAAGGATGGGAAAAGGCACCATTAACCCCCACCTTGGCTACAGAACCCATGTATAAGACCATTAGGTTAGATAAAAAGTTGCTACTGAATCCAAAAGCCGCCAGGACTTCTGACAGGTATTGCCAGTTTAACCTGTCGAAGGCCTTCTTGGCATCTATCGACAAGGCCATTGTAGTCGCATTAGATTATTTTACATGCAAAATAATATTTACTAGACGGCAGACGTTGTAAGAGTGATGGAAAGAAATAAAGCCCGCTTGATTGGGATGAGTCAATCTGGGTATTATTGACTCAAGTTAGTTTGCAATAATTTTAGTGAACATTTTTACATCAGTTTTGATCAAGGAAATTGGCCGATAGGAAGAACATAGCTCAGGATTCTTCCCCGGTTTCCGGAGCACCATGATAAATGGGGATTTCCACTTGGGTAAAAAAATATGGTGCTGCATGGAATAAGAGAAAGTGGACTCGAGAGGTTCGATAAGGGTTTCCATAAAGTGTTTATAAAATTCAGCAGGGAACCCATCATCCCCATCTGCTTTTCCGGGTTTAAGGCCTTTGATGACAGAGATAATTTCATCCCGAGAGATTGGTTGATCTAAAAATTCTTTCTCTTTCTCTTTCTGGGTCAAGGTGGGGAAATGTAAGGACTGAAGAAAGGCAGTTATTCTGTCCTTATATTTACTATGGTGTTCTAGGGTATTAAGCTGCGCGTAAAATGAACCAAACTCCCTAGCTATATCCACTGGTTTAATCAAAACTTGAGGGGTAGGGCTACCTGATCGGAGTCTATGTATGACTCTCGAGGTTTGCTCTTTACAGAACTGGAGTGCCAAAAGGCTACCCGCCCTGTGACCCTGAGAGTAATAGGTAAACTTGGTTCGGTGCAACAGTTTCTCAGCATCATCTGTAGAAATCTTTTGAGAGCTGAGTACGAATGTCTTGGATATGCTGTAGTAAATCTGACCCTCCCTCATTTTTGTGTCTCATCTCTAAAACTGCCAGCAGTTTTTCCTAGGTCTAATCGTTTTTAAATTTTTTCGTTTGTTTTTTTTTTTTACGTGAGTCAGGCAATTATTTTTCCTTGTATAATGGGTTTCATGGCATTTCATAAAGTAGTTGGAGAAATTGAGGGGTCAATATTTAATCAAAAATATTCATTGACGAACTTCCGGTGATGTCATGGAGCAGCTAGGAGCCTAGGGCTAGACGCTCCTTACACAGTCTGCCAATCCTACCTCCACAAATCGTCAAATTCATTTCAAAATGTCTAGAAATACAGGAGGGAAGCAATTTGAGAACTACAGAGGCAGAAATAGAGGAAAAGGCAAAGGGAAAAGTATGGATGGAACTCGATTACAGGAAGACCCCCCTAGCAGGTCTATCTCCCCGGCGAGCTCCCACACGGCTGGCTATGACACAGATGGGGAATCTGAGCAACTCTCCTGAATGAGATTTGAAACTCTACTAAATGAAATACTGGAATCAAGATCAGAGAATAAGCAGGAGTTTAAAGCAGTTAGAAAGCAGTTATCCACCCTCGAATCTCACATAAGCACGATAGAGGAGTGAGTAACTCAGAGTGAAGAATCATCTATTCAACTTGCTGAAATAGTGCAGGCCCTGGTGCAACAGTCAGAGGAGCTGAGATCTAAATGTTTGGACCCGGAAGGGCACTCTCGAAGAGATAACCTTCGCCTGTATGGCCTTCCAGAGGGAATAGAATCGACTCCTATGGCTCCGTTTATTGAAAACCTGCTTAAAGATGTACTAGACCTGCCTAACACCTTCTCCTTCCATGTAGAAAGAGCTCATAGATCGTTTCTAAACAAGCCTACAGACCCTGTGGCTAGACCACGATCTATAGTGTTCAAATTGAGCTCCTTCAGTGATAAAGAGGAAATTTTGAGACGTGCATGGGCCAAAAAAAGAGATAAAATACCTGTCCCACAGGCTATTCATGGACCACGACTACCCTCAAGAAGTCCGGCAACAAAGGCTTAAATATTTACAATTCTGAGATCTCATGTAGAGAAAGCATCTGCTTCACACTCCTACCCCTGCCAGACTTCGGATTTTTGGGAGGATGGTACAAGTTGTACACCACTGTGGAAGAAGCAAGAGAGGCCTTGAGGGAAAGGAAAATCCAGATAATCGAGAATCGGAACCAAAATAGTGGGAAGAGCTACTCTACTTGGCAGCGCACCATTAACAGAAAGAAGATGGGGACCAAAATATGGCTGCATGGTAAATATATTTTCATCTATTTAGATACTAAATGGGACCCTATTATATTATATACTAATATACATATTTGGCAAAACTGAAAATTATTCATGTTTTAATAAAAAATTTTTTATATCTTTAGAAAGAAGAGTATCAAGTTTGGTGTGAAACAATTTAAGTGGATCACGTGCCTTGGCAGTAGGTAGAACATTTTTAGAAGTTGATATTTAAGGTATTATAGAAAATGGGAAATAATGGAAAACTAATTGTATATATTTTCTATTTATAGAAGCCCCGTGAACAAGCTAATAGATAGCGAAACGTAGGGGCCTGTTTTTTGGTTACAGGAATAAAAAGAAACAGAATCCTTCGAACTGACTCCATTTTTTCTTCTTTGATAATTTTGATGTACACCTTCCGGAGTCTGAAGTACAGAGTTGGAAGAAGCGGAATCATTACCCAGATATTCTATGACTGTGCATGGAGAGGCACTTCGCAGACTGCAAGCCATCATCGAGAAGCATGGGAACAGGGTCAATAAGCCAACTTGAACTGGTGTAACACATCTGATACTACGCTTAAATGACTGTACGCCTCAGTGTAGCTCCCTTTGAGCCCCGCAGCTGTTGGAAGCGAACTTGCAAGAGATAAGTGCACCAATAACTGTCTGATTCCTCGGACTGTCGAGGGGAGGATGGGGGGGGGGGCAAGGATGTCGAAATGAAACTGGGCCTAGACTGACTTGGAGGCTGTTTTTTTTAACTTTTTTGAAATGTGGAGAAGCGGCACACAGACTGAGTCAAAAGCAACTAAAGAGGCGAGTTTAGCGTTATTGTAGGGCCCTGGTTGCATCTGATGAGCATGGAGTAATTAGATCTAAAAGGGGTCCTATATAGTTTTTAATTCCTCTCATGCTGCCAAGGGCTCTCCCTCTTTTCTTATGAACGCTGTGTCAGCTTCTCACAACATTTGGCAGGATAGGCACAAGTTCAGCCTAAGCAATTTCATGTTTGGTTCGAAACTAAGGGCGCTCCTTACTCGCGCAGACTGTAGACAGCTATCCATCTGGCGAGACATCCTGTTAGAAGGGTGGTGCTGGGGAGAGGGTATGCAGCTTGAAAGGCTCAATCATATTTAACAGGAAGCGAGTAACTGCATGAAGGGATGGGGTTCGCGCTGGGGGGGGGGTCCTCTCTTCAGTGCAAATTTCAATGGTAATAACGACCTTATTATTGGGTCTGTAGCACTCTAATGTTTGTAATGAAAATACCTTCAAATATGAATTGGCGGACTGGGTTTGAGCATAACGGGATTGTGCAGCGCTTTTGCCCAAGGATATCCCTATATCTCACCCTGCTCCCAGAGGGAGGAGATAACTTTATCTCCCCAACAACTTAAGAGCACAGTAAACGAGTGCTCGGCAGGAGGTCTTCTGGTAACGGAAGCACCAGCATTCCTCTGCGTTCTTCTCCTTGGAGAGATAGAACAAAGGGCTAGTTTGGGAAATAGCCCCTACCTTGGAAGTATTTGTTTAGGTTAAACAAGTTGTTGTTGTTCTGTTAAGCCATGTTGGCTGAGGCAAACAACTTTTTATTTGTTGATTACATGAAGCAGACAGAAAGATTCACTGGAGCACAGAGTTGGACGAGGGGCGAATGTGGGGGGGGGGCGCGACCTGATAGAGATCAGACCTGACAATTGGATAACAGGAAGGCAACTCAGATAAAATTATGAATAACGGGAAGCCCTATATTATATGCACCTATAATGTACTGTACATGGCATGACTAACCCCATTAAAAGAAGTAAAATTATCCAAAGCATGAAGAGGGCCGGGGCAAATGTTATCCTTTTACAGGAAACACATCTCTCACGTCAGAACATAAAAAGTTTGAAAGGTTGGGTTTCTCTCATGTCGTGGCCTCTTCCTATAAGGGAGGAAGAAGAAGGGGAATGGTAATACTGGTGAAACGTGGGACACAATTTGAAATTAAGGATAAACTAATTGACAAAGAGGGGAGATTTGCCATGGTTAAAGGCCTACTGGACGGTCGGTTGGTAACCTTTGCATCAATATATATATACCCCCGCCTCAGAATATGAGGCATATAGTTCTTTTTTTTCCAAATTAGTGGAATGGGCGGAAGGGCAAACAATATGTGGGAGGGATCTTAATCTAAATATAGCTGAGAACTGCACCACTCAAGTTACTCAAGGCAGAAAGAAAAAGATCACTAATAAGGTAAATAAACTACTCCAAGAATTAGGCTATCAAGATATCTGGGGATATTTGCATGGCTCAGCCCCAAGACATACCTATTACTGTCAGGCCCATGACGTATACTCTTGTTTAGATTTCCTTCTAACCCCTAAAGAACAAATGGGAGATATTACTAAGATCTGGTCGGGTGACTACGTACTATCGGATCATGCCCCGATTTTTTTGCCAGTTTCACCCCCAAGCGATTAAGAAAACAACTTTCTGGAGACTAAATCTCTCCTTATTAAGAGATGACCAGGTTCTGAAGTCTGTTGAGGAAACAATAACTCAGACATTGGAACAAAATGATAAACCTGACATTTCTGTATCCATTTTATGGGACACGGTCAAAGCAGTTATAAGAGGCAAATTGATCAGTACATCAGCTAATAAGAAAAAACTTAGGGAAGCACAGAGGAAATCCTTAGAAAGTAAGATAAAAAAGTTGGAGGATTTACAGGCTATCAAAATGATAAAAACTAGAGCTAAAGAACTAGCCTACTTAAAAAGTGAACTTAACAAAATATTGGATTACTCAGTAGAGCAGAACCTAATGTACCTCAGGCACAAGTATTATGATGGGGGCTCCCGCTCTCTTAAACTAATAGCACGTCAGTTAAGAATACAGAGGGCCAAATTGAATATACTGAGGATTAGACACCCACAAACAGGCAAATTCCATAACACGATCCAGGGAATAGCTGGGGCATTCCTTAACTACTGTTCACAGTTATATATGTCAAAAGACTCTGCATCAGACCAGGAAATTAAAATTTTTTTAGATTTGTTGAACCTCCCAACTCTCTCCATACCGCAGAGTTCCCAACTGACTTCCCCAATCGCACCAAAAGAGTTTATGGCAACAATAGGTAACCTAAAAACGGGGAAATGCCCAGGGTCTGATGGACTCCCAGGGGAATTTTATAAATCATTTTCCAAAACCCTAATCCCTTTACTGGGCAGAGTATATGCATGTGTTACCTCCAAAGAGGGCAGTGTTCCCCCTTCATGGAACAAGGCCATAATTTCAGTTATTCCGAAGCCGGGCCAGGACCACACCTTATGTGCATCATATAGACCCATATCCATATTAAACACGGATTATAAAATTTTAACATCTATCTTAGCTAGGAGACTCTTACTATTTTCTCCCAGTAAAATCCATATGGATCAATGTGGATTTATCCCGGGGCGCCAGGCCCAAGATAATGTAAGGTGTATGGTATACCTATTGGAACACTCTCAATCCCAGAATATACCAACCCTTATTCTGGGACTAGACGTCAAAAGCGTTTGATATGGTATCACAGAGATTTCTAAGGGGGTCCTTGTCCGCTTTGATTCCTAGACCAGTTAATAGAAACCGTTTTTCAATTTTACAGGAGTCCCATAGGTTACATCCGTTCAAACGGCCACTTAACTGATTGATTTTCTCTTCACAGGGGAACAAGACAAGGCTGCCCCTTATCCCTGCTCCTATTTGCATATTACATAGAACCCCTGGCCCAATTTCTACGGCAGTCCCCTGAAATCCAAGAAATCACCCTCTCTAGGACTGAGCACAAATTGGCGCTCTTTGCAGATGATCTCTTATTGTATTTAACTAATCCGGAAAGTTCCATGCCAGCGGTCATTCAGAAGATCCAAATTTTCTCCCAGCTATCGGGTTAAACAATATTAACAAGACAGAAGCATTAAAGATAAATTACGAACCCTCACCTTCACTGAGGGAAAAATTCCCTATAAAATGGGACGGATCCTCGATCAGGCACCTGGGAATTAATATCCCCAGGGATCTATCCCAACTATTCAAATTAAATTATATTCCCCTAGTGGAAACATTACAAGGCGATATGAGAAGATGGGACCTTCTTCCAACCATCTTTTATACCCGTACTACAGTATATCTCTTAAGATGAATGCATTGCCCCGTCTCCTATACCTGTTTCAATGTATCCCCTTGCTATTCACCCCAAGAAAATACTATCATGGCAGAAGTCCTTTGTCGCCTTTCAATGGAACCATAAGAAACCTCGACTTAATACCAAGAAGCTTTCGCTACCCAAGACAATGGGAGGAGTAGCCTTCCCCTCGCTACCTGACTCTTGGGCTGCGGCCCAAATGCGTCTGGCACTGTTATGGAATACCCTTGTGTACCAAGCAGCCTGGAAACAAATAGACCTTGCAAGAGAAACACCCTATCCTCTACTCTGTGTACTCCGTAAAAATGAACCCTATGTAATATATCCAGAGCCACATCTACCATACTGGAGGGTTGGCGGAGAGGAACCAACAATAAACAAATATTAAATCATTTTTGGAAATACCAATGGTTCGTAGTTAATAAACAAATCGATACATCGGTAGCTGGCTCTTGGTATAATATTCAGCTTAAAAAAAAGGGCTGGTAGCCCCCTGGCAAATTATGAAAGGGGACACAGTTTTAACTTTTGAGGAAGCTCAGCAGAGATTTGCCTGGACGGAGAAAGATAGAATGTTCTTCTATCAAATGAGAAATGGCATAATAACACAACTTAGAGTAAGAGAAAGAGAACCCCAAACTTACGAGGACCAACCCCCCATTTGCACAGATATGGTCCTCTCCTTCCCGGGGAAAAGACCATCTCAATAATTTATACATTTTTTATTTGGTTGAATAGGCATGGCATGGACTCAGTCAAAGTAAGCTGGGAAAAATAATTTAAACAAACCATTAGCTCCATAGACTGGTCTAAAATATGGAAAAGTACATGGTCGACTACCTCCTCCCCAATGTGGAGAGAATTCATATGGAAAGTAAGGGTAAGATTTTTTCTGGTGCCTACAGTTCTGGCCCGGAGAAATCTGGGAAAACCTGAAAAGTGTTGGAGGCTATGTGGGGAAAATAAAGCCACATATAAACATGTTTTTTACGATTGCCCCAAGTTAGGCAACTTCTGGACAGAGATTTCAGGCCATATAATAAATATACGTGATTGTCACAATCCCATGTCTGAGATTAACCTAATACTAGGCATACCTCCGGGAGGGAATGACCGACAAACATACCCTATATTTATGGGCTATATTACTAGGGGCAGCATATAAAGCAATCACTTAAAAATGGCTCCAAAATATTTCACCCACGGTAAGAGATTGGAAATCTATAATCCAGAATATACATCATAATGAACAAATGTCATATGCCCTCAACAGTAGAATGGAAACTTTTATTACACGTTGGACTAGATGGGACATAAATCAAGAACAGATTTAAAACTGAAGTTTGAGGGGTTGCTGTTTCTCTTTTTAAAAGAAATTAAAGAGGAACATGTACTCCAAACAAGGTAACTTAGTTTGTGGATTTACCCTCCGGAAGCCCTTTCTTGTCAGGATTAGGTAATGAAATATAATTAAAACTTTTAATATCACCAAAGAAGTATTGTACCTAATTAAGTCCCTTTGTGCCCAATGTCTGTCTTCAGCTGATAACTTATTTTTTTTATATAACATTTGGTTTTAGATATATAAGGTTTGCTTAGTCTGTAAGGCAACAATGCCTAGACCTATTTGGAATGAACATCCAGAACAGTTACATCTGATGAGTATTACACTGTAATAACTAGGCGCTATGTAACCTGAAAGTGTGGAAAAATGTCTTTGAAATCTGTGTAAGTACTTTTGAATATGATCCAAATAAAGGAAGTATAAAAAAAATATATATATTCGTTGAGCGCCTCCTGTATAATGGCACAGAATGGAGCAGAGGTTAAAGCCCCTGTATTTAGATGCCAAAGACCCCTATGAGGTGAGGGGTCTAACTCTAAGTTTAAAGTAACTGGGGCATGGCCAGACAGTGTAACAGGATGAATTGTAGCATCTATGAGCTGATGTATAGAAAGGATAGGGATAGGAATATACCACTGGTCAATACGAAAATATGTTTTATGGGTATGTGAATAAAAAGTATAATCACGGGCACCGGGATAAAGTCATCTCCAGGCATCCTGAAGATCAGACTCTGACACCAGAGACTCTAATGTTTTAGCTGAAGGGGATTTTCTTGGAGTATTAGTTGTTAATTTGGAAGAATCTAATTTGGGGTCCAAAATGCAGTTAAAGTCCCCACCTAAAACACAAAACCTGTGAGCTTTATCTGTGATGACTCGGAATATCTCTTGGAAAAAGGAATGAGAAGATGAATTAGGAGCACATACATTCAGGATGGATAATGGAATATCTAAATAGGTACTGTTTACCAGTACCCACCGCCCCTTAGAGTCTGCCCAGTGACGATTGGGTATAAACAGAGAATTCTTTTTAACCAGAATAGCTACCCCATTTTTCTTGCCTGTGGGATGGGACGATGCAAAAACCGCACCCCCCCCCCCCAAAATTGCCTGTGGAGTTTAGAGTGTTCTACAGGAGCTACAGGAGTTAAATGAGACTCTTGTAAAAGAGCAATCTCTGAGCCCAGTTTTCTAAAATGAGAGAGAACGCAAGCTCTTTTAATTGGGTCATTCAAACCCTTAACATTAAAAGTAGTGAGTTTCAGTGGTGCCATGTTAAAAGGGTAACAATATCATACGTACAGGTACCTGAGGACCCCGACCCCACAGAGAGTCATAGGTTTCCAGTAATGTCAATAGAAAAAGAAGGTTAAGGAGAAAAGGACCCCTTCCATCTAGCCCCCCCCCAACCAGGATTACCTGTAGACAGGAGCATGCAAAGCTTAAATTTTTACACTCCAGAATCGGTATAAAAAGGAACAGCCTGGTAACATAGATGATAAAACTGGTATCCCGCTGTGCCAAGAACCGGAACAGCAGAACTAGCAATACAGCAATAGCCCAGTATACGAAGAAAAAGTAAATGTCATGAAATATATTACCACAGTAGAAAACCCAGTCACCCCAAATCCCCTCCCCTGAATAAAAAAGCTAAGAGGGAATATGAATCCTCAAAACTAACCCCCAAAAAAAAACCTCCTATGGCTTAGTACCTCCCTGGTATTACAAAAAATCCTTGTCCGGAACCCGATTACTCCAAAAACCCAACAAGAAAAAGTCACTAGATTTCTTCGCCCCTAAACTTCTAAACAAAACTAGAAACCAAAGAACTACCATTCCCCATGGCCTCATAGGGGCCAGTACCTGCCAGGTACAGCAGTAGGCCATAGATGGGAAAGAAGGACCTATAGGAACACCCTGGGTTACCTCCAGAGGGAACAGCCCCCCCCCCGCCACTGGGAGGGCCACATTGTGTGTGTGAGGAACACCTAACCATGTGTTCACCGCCTGTCGCACTACCCTCTGACCTCAGAACTCCCCGATAACCCCACTGAACCCTCTTTCTGAATGCTCAGCAAAAAAGAAAACTGATAATGTAAAAGTGCAAATGAGAGGACAAGAGCAAAAAAAAAAAAGCGAGGTACCTCCCATAGGAGTCATTAAGGGGTAAACATCCACAGGACTGATGATCTGAGAACCATCTGTAATATGCTATAACCCCGACACAATACAGTCTCCATTCTGTGTAAACAAAGTAGCCATTGTAATACAATAAATTAGAACTGAAAAGTAAAGAATCATCCGTGTACATGATCCATCAACCCTCCACTAAAAACCACACCCAAACTCCAGCTGAGATCCCTTACAATAATAATAATAAAAACAATTCCACAGAAAAGGGAAATAAAGTAAACACAAAGCAGGTCCCCCCATAACTCCAATTCTGTGTCAGAAATAGAAACATAGAAGATGACGGCAGATAAGGACTGTAAGGCCCATCCAGTCTGCCCATGTCTTTTTCTACCTGATGAAGGTGCCATTGGCCTTTGCTCTGTTAATGGCCTGTCTATTCATATTCATCTGTATTACTCCCTTATGGCCTATCCCATGCCTGTTTGAAGCCCTGCACTGTATTCATATCCACCACTTCCTGAGGTAGGCCGTTCCATGCATCCACCACCCTTTCTGTGAAAAAGAACTTCCTCACATTACCCCTTAATCGGTCTCCCTCTAATCTCATGCTGTGTGCTCCTGTCCTGCTATTTTTCTTATATTTAAACATGTTAGACTCTTTCACCTTGTTAATGCCCTTAAGATGTTTGAATGTTTCGATCATATCACCTCTCTCCCTCCTTTGCTCTAGGGTGTACATATTGAGCTCCGTTAATCTGTTCTCATTTGTTTTCTGATGCAGTCACTGCACCATTTTGGTTGCCCTTCTCTAATAACATTATAAGAATCATATCTTATTCAGCAGTGCCACCTAATGGGGGCTATAAAATGTCACTGTCACTGTCTGGAAACTGCCAAGAAATAAATAACAGAGAACCAAGAGCTCCGAATAATATGAGCTACAGCACAACTTATGAATCCAAAAGGGCTACGTAGCCATCCACAATCCTTCATCTCAAAAGATGTGCCGCACAAATAAGCTTACTGAACAGCCCTCATACAGATAAAATAATGAAAAAAAAAAAAAAAAAATCACAAACCGATAAATATATCAAACCTCTGAAACATTAGGAAGCCAGTGGAACAGAAGGGGGGGGGGGGAACAAAACAAGGGCTTCCTCATTCTGTGGTGACTGTGACCTCTAAGCTACATAACCGCTATGAAAAGTGTTAGTGGAGACACAACGCCATCTCGTGGGGACTCTCAGACATAGCCAGTGCTGAACAGAAATTACTAGAAAATGAAAGCCCAAGCGTTGAGAAACCTTGGGAAAGAGTACTCTCATTCCATTGTGAAGTCTGGTCACCCTCCAGACCTGCCTGAAACACCTCTCCGTAGGAAAATATCTCCATACAAGTGTCCACAAACAGCTTCCATGTCTGGTGGTATAAAAGAAAAATAAAACAAACCCTGAAAAGAAATGAAGATATAAAATAAATGCATAGAGCACAGAAATAAACCCAGGATTACACATGTCCATCAGGAAATATAGGTTTCTCAAACCTTTCGGTGCCCCTGGCTAAAAAATGTCTGCTACGGTCCTAGAAACATGTTTTCAGGCTGGATCCTCTCGTCTAAAGGACTGGAGCAGCGCCTTCACCTCTTCCAATGCTTGCTCTGATCTCCGCTTCTTGCCAGAGGGCAAGACCTTGGACCAGGCATTCTGTTGGTAACTCTCGATTTTCCCTAACTTCGGAACACTCCATGTGGTCGTCCGATTCCAGGAGGTTTGAGGCTTTCAGTTCTTTAAAGGCTGTGTCGGGATCTTCAGATAGTTTCACCCCATCCTGGAAGTGCACTTTGAGCCTTGATGGGAACGGGGTAGAAAATTTAATCGTATGCTGTTTTAGGGCACACAGAATTGGTGAATAAGCCCTCCTCCTGACTGCTAGTGCTGGAGAATAATCATTGTCAAAGTGGATTTTATGCCCCTTGTATAAAAATTTGTCCTTTTCTCCAAGCTCAAGATAGAAGGGCTTGCTTCACGGCATAATTGTGGAGCCAGAAAACCACAGAGTGCGTTCTCTGAGTGATGTTAGCAGGAAGGGGAGCAAGAGCTTGGTGAGCTCTCTCAATGGGCAGAGGGCATAAGTCTTCAATGTCCAAAACGGTGGAAAGCCAGCCCTGCAAAAATATTACAAGGTCTTTGTTTCCCTCCTTGCCCTCTGGGAGACCGTAAATCCTAATATGGTTCCGGCAAGAGTGATTTTCCAAATGCTCGCATTTCTCCGCCAGCCGGTATGTTTCTTGCAGCACTTTGACCAGGACCCGTTCTAGCCTCTCCACTCTTGAATCCGTAGACGACTGCTGCTGTTCCATCTCTTTAAATTTAGCATCCAAAGCAGTAATATTGGCTTTAAGTTCCTTCAGCATCCCTTGGGTTTCAGATGGAAAGACCAGAGTTCTAGGAGAGCTGCGTTTGAAGAGATCACTGCCACTGAGGAGGAAGCCGTTGCAGGTGCAGACGCCATTTCATCTGCCCAAAGCGCTGAAGAGGGATTGGGGTACTGAGCACCAGGTAAATCGCCTCCTTCAGGTTTTCTCCTTTTGTCCATAAAATCCGCTGTCCTCCCTCTCACTATGTATCACCAAAGAACTGATAAAATGCAGAATTTGGGAGGTAAAAATTGGGTAGCGAGACACAGTGGAGTAACTAGCCTGCCATCCTTGACGGTGACGTCACTGGAAGCCTTGTTGCCTTCACTATGCTCTCTCTTTTAGTTTGGCCCACTTTTCCTCCACCCCCAAGTCATCTCTCCTGCCAAGTCTTTCCTGAGGCATTCGCCCATCTTTGTAAAATCAGCCCTTCTGAAGTCCAGGACTCTCAGCCTTGTGGGGTTGGATTCTGCAGCTGTTCTTATGTTGAACCACACTGTACAATGATCACTGTTCCCGAGATGCTTCCCACCTTGATGTCTGTAATATTGTCCCTGTTAGTAAGCACCAGGACCAGCATTGCTCCATCATGGCTCACTGACTACTTGCCTGAATGCCCCCCTGCAGGGAGTCCAGGATGTCTCTGCTTCTAGCTGAAGCAGTGCAGGGAGACTTCACTCTACATCTGAAAGATTTATTTCTTTTTTTTGTATATTCTGTTTCTGCTCTGTACCTTCGGGGAACTCTCTCCGGCATCCCCCACCCACTGTGAGCTCTACCTTCTGCCTGAAGCTCTCTCCTCACCCCCTCACCAGCCTGGCAGATCCCCCAGCTTTGCACCCTCTGAGGTGGGGCCACCGTATCTGCCCAGGGTGCTCTATCTTGAATTATAATGTGCCAGCTCTGCAGTCAGCTCTGGAGAGAAGAGAAGCCCGGAGGTGGAGTGTGCCTCGATTAAACAGAGGTGCCATCATCTATCCCTGAGGATGGGAATTTTCTTAGTATTTTACCCCTTGGAATGCAGCATGCAATAATGCCTGCGCATGGCTGCCCTGCTGGCATCTGCTGCACCCCACCCCTTATGCTGGCTGGTGTATATGCAGTACCCCCAATCTCCATCGGGGGCCACTAGGACACCGAGTGACCCTGGATCCCTCCCCAGGGAGAGGATAGAGCGCTCTATCCTGTCCCTCCTGACCCCCAGCAACCCGAGTCTGCCACCAAACCCGGGTCGCCGGCGTGGCGCGAGGCATGGTGTCCAGCGCCTCAACCCTCAGCGCCACCAGGCCGGCTACATCTGGCAGATTGAAGTCCCCCACCAGCAACACCTCCACCCTTTTCAGGCATTTTGCCAGTTGCTTCTAGCATTTCCTTATCTAAGTCCTCCCCTGTGCTGGAGGTCTGTAGATCACACCTGTCCAAATAGTGGCTCCATTTCCTGACTCAAGGGTGACCCACAGCACCTCTGCTCCCCCCTCCCCGATTTCCTTATATTTCTGTTGCTTTTATGCTTTCCTTCACATAAAGCAAAACCCTTCCTTCCTACCCTGCCCCTTCTGAACATCATATAGCCTGGTATGACCATGTCTCAGTCATGGTTGTCCATATACCATGACTCGTTAATGGCCAAAATATCCATGTCAGCCTTCACCATGACGGCCTATAGGTCTGGTATCTTATTTCGCAGACTTTCTAGCATTACCACACATGACCTTCAGGGTTTTGTTAGCTCTTTGCTTGTCGCTTCCCCCTTCCCCCTGTACTCCTCTGACTGCTTCTTTTCCCACCTTCCTCCTTTGCCAGCCTCCTACTTCCTTGATTAACTTGCACTGTGGTGGGACTCTTGCCCCTCAGGATCTCTCTACACTCGATCTCGGCCTGTGGGGGGCAGTTTTTGCCTCCCTTTTTTCTTCCACCACCCCCTTCGGCTAGTTAAAGGATCATTGAAGTAACATTTTTTTTGGTTCCCCTTCCGGATGGATGCAGTTGTTATCCCTCTGTACAGACAGTTGGTGAGACCCCATCTGGAGTACTGCATCCAGTTCTGGAGACCCCATCTCTGCAAGGACATAGGATGGAGGCAGTCCATGGAGGTCAACTGAAATGGTGCAGGGTCTGCAAGAGAAGCCATAGGAGGAGAGACTAAAGGAGCTTAATGTGTATACCCTTGAGGAAAGGAGGGAGAGGGGGGACATGATAGGAACTTCTAAGTACCTCAGTGGAATCAACGAACTCCAAGAGGGTAGTATCTTTCAGAAAAAGAGATGTGCAAGAACAAGGGCATACAATTTGAAGATAGAGGGCATACAGCTCAGGGGCAATGTGAGGAAGTATTTTTTCACAGAGAGGGTGGTGGATGCATGGAACAGCTTTCCTGAGGAGGTTGTGGGGTCTAAAACTGTGGAAGAATTCAAGATTGCATGGGATAGACATAAGGCAGTTCTTGTTGGGGTAGGAAGAAATGGGCTGTTGGTTAACTAGGATCTGCAGCTTATCCAGTAGGTAGGGAAATGGGCAGACTAGGTGGGCCAAGCGGTCCTTATGTGCCATCAAAGTCTGTGTTTCTATGTTTCATCGGAAGACAGTGGCTCTGAAGCTGGAGAACACGGTGGTGGAGCTGCATATTTCCGACTCCACTTCAACGTTTCTGCGAGGTCAGAAAATAAGTATATTTTCCCACGATAAGCAATGCGTAGGCGAGCAGGAAAAACCATGCCATGAGGGATGGAAACCTCCCTCAGCACGGCTCTCACCCCGTCAAACCATTTCCTCTTCTGGTGTGTTGCATAGCTGATATCAGGATACAACCTGATCTGGTGACCATCATGTAGCAGAGTCCTCTTTCGACACGCCAGTGCCAAAATATAATCCCTGGTCCCCGCTTCGTCGGTGACTATGATGATTGTTCTGGGTACCTTTAGTTCGTTGGAACACCCTTGTGGCATGACACGGTAGGCCCTCTGGAACTATTGCGATCTGCTGAGCACCTCTTCTCCCAACTGCTGGCCAAACCAATCCCATAGAAAAACAAGGGGTGATCCCCCTGTCGTCAAGGCACAGATCAGGAAGCATAGGAAAACCAGGAGCAGTTGTAGAATTCACCAAAAAATATTTATTTTCACTACCAGTATCATAAAATAAACTTGTTCATTATAACTATTTACAAAGGCAAAATAAAAATTAAGTTTTCTTTCAGTCTCTGTGTCCCTTGTTCTCCAAATCTTTCTTGCAGTTGCAGCTTAAATCTTTTATAAGTCTTTTCAACCCACACTCTTAGCAAGCATCCTGTTCTTGTATGTGTTCTGTTCCTGTAAGTTTCAGGAGCTGCTAGCACACAGTGTGCTTCTTGAGGCCGCCTTTTGCAGAGCTTTTGCAAAAGGCTCAAACATTTGCACTCAAGTAACCTCTAGCTTCCAACAGCTGTTTACAGTCATCTCAAATTATGATTATATACATTTCAACAGTAACAATACAGATTTTCCAAACAAAGGGGATCCCAATATCAGTTACATTTCCATACAATGATTTGCACATATTTTTATATTAGCAGCTATGCAAGGGAGGAAAAACAGACAGCAAGGGAGGACTGAGAGACAGTGAGAGGCAGAGAGCTGCAAGACTCTTCGGGGGGATCAAATCCGAGGTCTCACATGAAAATCTGGTTGCTCAACCAGAGAAGAGACAGAAATGGAAAGAATAGATTCTTACATTTAAACGCTTTCTACATAACAACTGGGACAGAGTCCTAATCCACCTTGTCACATACACCCTCCTCCTTAAGAGGGAACCTGTTTTATTAAACAGGTTTCCAGAACTTTTTATTCAAAATAACATTTACTGCTTTCAGACATTAAGCACACGTGCATTCAGTTTTTATATAACAGTACAGCAAACAGTAAAGTTCAAACTCCTACATTTGTTTTCAACCTTCAGAACCCTCAATTCTTGATCCATATCATGACAGAAAATCAGCATTGCTATTCTTTTTGCCAGATTTGAGTATCACCGTGAATTTAAATGGCTGCAGTGCCAGGTACCACTTTGTGATTCTGGAATTTTTGTCTTTCATTTGGTTAAGCCAACAGAGAGGATTGTGATCTGTTATAAGCACAAATTCAGTTCCTAGCAAATAAAATTTAAGGGACTCCATGGCCCACTTTGCTGCTAAACATTCCTTCCCAATGGTGGAGTACCTTTTCTCTCTGTCATGCAATTTCCTACATATGTACAAAATAGGATGCTCTGTCCCATATACATTTTGACTTAGGACTGCACCTTGGCTACCTTGTATGCATCTGTTTGTAGCAAAAATAGTTTCTCAAAGTCTGGGCTTCTTAAAACAGGCTGAACATAATGCAGCCTTTATGGCTTGAAAAGCTTCATCACACTCGGGGGGTCCATTTCACATTATTTGGGTACTGTTTCTTTGTGAGTTCAGTGAGGGGAGTAGCTAATTCAACAAAGTTGGGCACAAATCTCCGATAATAACCATCCAGCCCTAAAAATGACCTGACATGTTTCTTTGTTTTAGGAACAGGGCTGTTACATACAGCTTCTGTTTTAGAAACCTCTGGCTTAACTTCCCCATTTCCCAACACAGCCCAAATATCTGGTTTCCTGCATTCCCAATGCACATTTGGTAGGATTAATAGTCAGACTTGCATTTTTGATAGCTTGGACAACTGCTCGTAGGTGTTCCAGGTGGCTTTTCCAGTCTGGACTGTACACCACGACATCATCCAGGTACGCAGCACAATAACGAGTGTGATGGGATAAAATGACATCCATGTACCGTTGGAATGTAGCTGGCGCACCATGTAAACCAAATGGCATGGTGGTGAACTGATAGAATCCTATAGAGGTGGCAAATGCAGTTTTATCTCTGGATTCGTAGCTAAAGGGGTTTGCCAGTAACCCTTGGTGAAATCGAGGGTACTGATATACTTTGCACTCCCCAGTCTGTCCACTAAATCATCTATTCTGGGCATAGGATAACTGTCAAATTCTGACACTTGATTAAGTTTCCTAAAATCAAGGCAGATTCTAACACCCTCTTCTTTTTGTTTACAGTTACCATGGGAGATGACCAAGCACTCTTCGACTCCTCTGTGATACCCAATTCTTTCACTTTTTGTGTTTCCTTAACCACGTCGGCTCTTAACCGCTCTGGTAAACTGTATGTCTTTTGCCTAATAGGACTAGCATTGTTTGTCACTATTACGTGCTCAGCCCCTTTTTCCATAACTTGTGCTGGCTGTATAATCTCAGACTGGACTTCTGTCTCTGCTAGTTTGGCTGCCATTCTCCTGGTAACCACTTTTGGACTTGCTGCTGCAGAGTCTATACCTTCCTCTGTGCTTCCTTGGTACTAGGTCCAGTACCCATGCACAAAACTCCTGTCTTAGGGTATGTACCGCGTAAATCCCACGACTGACACCATCTGTCGTTGGGGCACAGGTCAGGAAGCATAGGAAAACCAGGAGCAGTTGTAGAATTTGCCAAAAATTATTTATTTACACTAGCAATATCATAAAATAAACTTGCTCAGTATAACTATTTACAAAGGCAAAATAAAAATAAAGTTTCCTTTCAGTCTCTTTGTCCCTTATTCTTCAAATCTTTCCTGCAGTTGCAGCTTAGCTCTTTTATAAGTCTTTTCAACCCCCATTCTTAGCAAACAGCCTGTTCTTGTAAGTTTCAGGAGCTGCTAGAACAGTGTGCTTCTTGAGGCCCCTTTTTGCAAAATGCTCAAACATTTGCACTCAAGTAACCTCTAGCTTCCAACAGCTTTTTGCGGTCATCTCAAATTATAATGATAAACATTTCAACAGTAACACTATAGATTTTCCACACAAAGGGGATCCCAATATCAGTTACATTTCCATACAGTTATTTGCACATATTTTTATATTAGCAGCTATGCAAAGGAGGAAAAACAGTGCAAGGGAGGGCTGAGAGACAGTGAGAGGCAAAGAACTGCGAGACTGTTCGGGGTGATCAAGTCTGAGGTCTCACAGGAAAATTTGGTTGCGCGACCAGACAGAGAAGAGACAGAAAAGGAAAGAATAGATCCTTGCATTTAAACACTTTCTACATGACAACTGGGACAGGGTCCTGTTCCACCCTATCATACCCCCCCTCACTACCTTCGGGCATCCCCAGGATTCTTATGTTCGGGGCCCAAATTTGGTTTTCTGATGTCTTCAGTCCCGATTTCCATTGACTGTTCTCTTTTATGACTGATGAGACCACTCCCATGGCAGCGTCTGCCCACTTGGAGGCATCGATAGCTGCTATTTGCACTCCCTCCATTGAGGTTTCTAAAGTGGTGACCCGATTGCTCAGACCATCGAATTTATCCAATAGAGCGGTCACTGATTTAATAAGTTTGGAGAGTTTGTACCCTATTGTTTGCAGGGTCTCCTCTGGTGCTTCTTCCATGGTGTCCTCAGGTCGGCCATGTGTGGGTCTTGTGACTGGAGCTGTATGAGCATTTTTAGACTTAGCTTCCGAACCCTGATGCTGATCTTTTTTGAGGGTTCCCCATAATAGCCTGTGGATATTCTGATGTGTTTTCAGACTATAAGCACTTTAAGAGACCTAGATAAATTGACGTTGCTATTACATTTGCCAGTGAATAGCTGCTTAGTTGGATCAGTTAGTGGCCATCTTGCTCGAGCTCCACAGTGCCCCCTACCACCAGTGTATTAATACACATGCACATATGCAATTGTTACGTGACTCTCAATCACACCCACAGAACAAATTCTATACACTTCATTGGATAAAAAGCATCACCTGACCAAGCATTCATTCCCTATATATGTACACTTTGTTACCAACCGAAACTAATCTACCTAGCAGCAGCCTAACTCCAGAATTCGCGACTTTATTGGTTAAAACACATCACTTGATTGATCATTGAGTACTAGTAAATGCACGATTTGCCACCAACCTAACGTAATCTACCTAGTAACAGCTTAACTACACAAAAATTAAACCTCCATTAAAAAAAAAAAAGTTTTCCATTCTATGAGTGCAATAACCCACTTCAGAACATATTTCTTGAGAATTAATACACTTCCCAGATGGTTTAAAGTTCTTTATCCTTGTGCCTTCCAGGGTAGCATCTTTCAGAAAAAGAGATGTGCAAGAACAAGGGGGCACAATTTGAAGATAGAGGGGGGATGGCTCAGAGGTAATGTGAGGAAGTATTTCTTCACAGAGAGGGTTGTGGATGATTGGAACAGCCTTCCTGAGGAGGTTGTAGAGTCAAAAACAGTGGTGGAGTTCAAGAATGCATGGGACAGACATAAGGCAGTTCTAGTGGGGGGGGTAGGAGGAAGTAGGCTGTTGGTTAACTAGGATCTGCAGCTTATCCGTTCGGTAGGGAAATGGGAAGACTAGGTGGGTCAAGTGGTCCTTATCTGCCATCAAATTCTGTGTTTCTGTGTTCCCAGATGCTTTAAAGTTCTTCATCCTTGTGCCTTCCAGTTCACCTGGGGTGTGCATTCATTCTCTAGAAATACGCGCCCTGTTGTGGATTATTGCTTATGTTTATAAAATGGCAAGAAAAAAATCTAGACATTTTATCGCCCGAGAGATGTTACCTGACTGTGTATTAAGTAAGCATTAACCCACAACAGGGATGGGGTTATAGGCATTTAATCCACGGCTCGGGTGTGTTGTGAGGCACAGGGCCGCAGTCTGAGTGTCCTCACAGCACCTGGGGCATGGATTAAATCCCTATAACCCCATATCCTGGAGTGGATTATTGTGCTTATAACATGGGTAAGTCATTTTTCGTTGCCAAACATATAGAAAACATTTTTTTCTATGTTGAAATGGCAGACATTTCAGTACATCTTGCCATTGTTAAAAAATAGTCTGCCGCAACAGATGCGTACAGTATTTGAAGTATGTTATGGAGACACATGTCAGATGTACAGTGCTCACATGATTTTTGACTTTTCCTTTCCATAATATACTTTCAAACATTTGAAATCATGCTTCATGTTGCCTTCCACCATGACAGATGCTTCTTGGAGTCTATCCTTAGTAACCTGTAGTACTTGCTAACTGTACCAATTCTACCATTTTACAAAGCAACACGAGCAAGTTCAATTCATCGGTGGACCTTAGCTCACCATAGCACTTTATAATGAGAATGACACTGCACTGTCTCTCTCAGAGTGTATTTATCCACTCACTGTCTCCACGTATTGTCCCGTCTATCTGACGATGATCGACAAGTGCTCAGTAACTGCTCTGCATACAAAGAGAGCGAGTGGCTAATGCACTGCTGCAGCATTTGCCAGCAACTTCTGTGGACAGAGAGAGACACAGGTCAGCACACTGCACCCCAGCACCACACACCAGGACACTTGCCAGCACAATTACCTGCACTAACTAATTCTTACTGTCTTCTAATTAACTGTAACATTCGTGTGTGTGTGTGTGTGTGTGTGTGACTGACTGAGTGAGTGACAGACAGAAACCTATGTAAATGGGCAGTGCAGTCACGTTCCTTTGCTGACATGTGCATCATGGGGTGAAATGAGCAAGGTGTTTACTAAGTGTATTTTTCTGTGAACACAGAACGAGAGCGAGCAGCTCATCGCACTTTCCCCTACTTGCATATGGCTGCTGTTGCCGTTGCGTTCATGGCCAGGGAATGAGTTCCGATAGTGCACTCTGGTGCTTTTGGTGACTTGCCCCACCTAACTGTGGATTAAATAGAAGATTTAATCAATAGTCTGGTGATGGATGATCTTTCACCAATTAGGTTTCCTTTTTTTGCAGACCCATGTTATAAATCTCTATAACACATAGTCAGGTGCTGAATCTCATTTTCCTCCTCCAAAAAAAACTACTTAGAGCCATTTCATAAGTGTAATAAACCCTTCCAGCTTGTACACCATAGGATTTTAAATCACTTCCCAGGGGCGTGAATGCTTGACCTTTCATGAAGATTGATTTTGTGATGCATTAGTGAAACATATGGAAGTGAAAAATATGAAAAAGAAAATAATGTTACTGAAAAGGATATTAGTGGGGGAGAAAAAAAAAACAAGTAACTGTATGGTGAAGAGGATTCTTATTGTGGCACTTGGCACAGAGGGAGCTGCACATCTGCATCTTTAGCTTCAAGGAAGTCCAGTCCCCAGAGGGCCCTGCTCTTCTGCAGCCAGATGGTCTCTTCTGTTGGCACAGGGCCATCCAGGCCTTGCTTGTCTGCATTTGTAGACACATGACAGCGAAGTGCTTTGAGGACCCTGTGCTTCTGCAGCCAGATGGCCTCTTCCCTTGGTGCAGAGCCCTGAGGGCCCTGCTTGTCTGCATCTGTAGTCACACAGAAGCACAGGGCCCACAGACAGCCCATGGATTCTTGCCTTGAGGCTCAACACATCTACATCGATAGCTGCATGCAGATAGATGGACTGTTCCCTTGGCACAAGACCCTGTTCCTCTGCATCTGTAGCCATTTTCTTTTTTTGCCATTTTCTTGGCACAAGCCCTGCTTGCACAGTGCCACACGGAATTTTCCTTTGGCACAAGGCCCTAAGGGCCCTGTGCATATGCATCTGTTCACGCAGGTCCTGAGGATATAATTCCACTATTACAAAAAGAAAGGAAATTCATTGCAAAAACTATGGTAATGTAGACATTAGGGTTGAAGATGCAAAGCAGACAATGTAAGGAAATGAAAAACATTAGGGTCTGGAGTCTTGACAGCTCAGGGTAGGGGTGTTCCTCGGGTTTGTCAACCCTAATGCCTGCCCCCTCCTCTAAACATGAGCAAAAAAACTTGTACATGATCTCTTGCTTTGTGTGGGGCCCAAAGAAAGTTATGTCTGATTCTATTGGCCATATGTGGTGAGCCATACTTCTCTACCTCCAAACACTATCTGCCTATGAGGCAAGGGGTTGGACCTGTACCTTGTGCTCAGACAGGAGCTAGGAGCTGGGGGGATTGGGTGGGCATTAGGGTTGACAACCTCAAGGAAGACTCCACCGTTGATTTGCCGAGATTCTGGAGACCCTGAACCCTGTTTTTTCCTTTTGCTGCTTGGGTGGTAGTAGTGGGGAGTTAGGGTTGTAAACCCTAACACCACATTTCCCTACTTTTGTGGCATTTAGTTGAACCCTCGCTGGTGCGTTAGTGCATTTTTTGCAAATAATTTCGTATTCTCTTTAAAAGGTGCAGATGGGCCCTGCACCAAGGGAATACTCTCTCTACCAACGGAAGTGCAGGACCCTGTGGGCCTTGGACTTTTGTGCAGCAACGGATGTCAAGAATTCATGGGGCAGTCAGGTGGACTACAAAAGCACAGGGTCCTCTGGATTCTGTTCTTTCCTATGGCTGCAGACACAGATGCACAGGGTAAAGAATTCATCAGTCAGCTGAAGTACAGGACCCTCTGGCACTCACAGGTGCAGTGCCCTGTGTCGAGAGAAGAGTTCCCTGCACTTAACTCTTTCCAGGCTGGGGAGTGGTGTCGCATGACAGTGCCGTCCCCACAGCCTCAGTCATCCAGCTGGGTCACTGAGCTGTCCCCCAAACTCGGCTCACTGGCATGGGATCATAGAGCATTACCAGCTGGGGTAAAGGCTGGCACTACACACAATGTTTCTTAATTGTTTTTTTTTTTAATTTTTTTATTTTGACCCAAGTTTTCAAGATTGTAGGTATATGATACCCCCTTATAAACATGACATGTGGCATTTATAGAATACTGGCTGAAACAGAATTTCGCACCACGTGTGCGAAAACACATATTGTCCAGCATTTGAAAAACAACACCTGTCACGTTTATGAGGTGGGGTGAAAAATGGCTATGTTGAATGTTTGGCGTGAAAATATTGAAAATTAGCAAAGTTATGAGTGAACGTTGAAATATTTCAACGTTCACTCATGTGTTCATTTTATCATAACACCACATTGTCAGCATAGTCTTCTTACATCGGAGATATGATAGAAACCTATAAATATCTAAACAGCATAAAAAGGGTAACGGAGGGTAGCATATTTCAGAAAAGGAGATGTTCAGGAACGAGGGGGCATGACATGAGGTTGGAAGGGGGTAGACCAAGGGGTAATGTGAGAAAGTATTTCTTTACTGAAGGGCAGTGGATGCATGGAATAGACTCCCAGCGAAGGAGGTAGGGGCAAATACAGTGGCAGAATTCAAAAAGGCATGGGACAGGCATAGGGGAACCCTAGCGAAAGGAACAAGAAGTTAAAGCCGTAGATCAAGTAGGGTTGTGGCATTTGCAGTAGATAGGGAAAATGGGCAGACTGGATGGGCCTAGTGGTCCTTATTTGCTATCAGTTTCTATGTTTCTATGACCCCACCTCAAAAACCTGGTAGGTGAAAATGTTCAAATCCCACTCAAAAGGTGCTTTTGCGCAGTGCTTGTGAAATCACCTTTCAGGACAGATCTGAAAATTTCATCTACCTTGGTCATGAGGTGGGGTCCCAAAAAGGCCTTGTTGAATGTTTGGTGGAAAAATATTGAAAATCAGTGAAGTTATGAGTGAAAGCTGAAATATTTCAACATTCACCAATAACTGGTCATTTTATCATATTTCTTACACCAGATTTTCAACATAGCCGTCTTATAACCCCTCCTTATGAATCTGGTAGGTGAAAATATTCAAATCCCACCTGAAAGATGATTTTGCACAGTGATCGTAATTTCATCTTAATCGGGACGGATTTTAAAATTGAACCTACCTGATTCATGAGGTGGGGGTTCCAAAATGTCAACACTAAGAATTTTGTGTTAAAAAGAAAAATAAATAAAAAAATGACTAAGTTATGAGTAAAAGTTCAAAACCCATTGACATACATTAAACTGAACTTACCTTATTTTCTCATAACGCAGTCGCTGGTTCCAGCAGCAAGACGTGTTTTTGATTGGAGAGTATATCTTTGTCATAGGACATGGTCAGGTGACTGAGGGTGTGTGAGTGGGGGTCATTGCAGAGTTGGAGGCTGGGGTGGTGTGTGTGGGGGGGGTTCAGATCGATGAGGGATTGTTTTATTTTTACAGTTTCATTTAAAAAAGAATACAACAGGGGACTGTTTTCTTTTTTTCAGCTACTGGATCCGACAGGGAGTAGTGGGCATCTCAGCGTTGTCTTTTTAGTCTATGGTGACAGTGGGAGTGGGCACCCTAGTGTCACACGTGTAAATGGGGGCTGGGAACAAATACTGAAGGCTGTGCAGCCCATAAAATGTCTTAGGTGTCAGTCTTACAATTAAATTGCCATTTAAGTAAAGTCTTCTTAAATTAGGTAGATCACCGAAGCTTTGAAGTAAATCTAATCTAGTTATTAAAATCATGCCTAAGTGGCCAGCCTGTAGGCTTAGCAGTAGCACTACCGCCCATGACGCTGGCAACCCAAGTTCGGGAATGAACTTGGGTCATTGGGAGCCGGCTGGTGGTAGGAGGATTGAGCATCCCAGGGGATGTTCTCATTCTCCAGGGAGAGAGGGTCACCGCCTTGCTGCTGTACTACCACTTGGATGACCACAGGTGGCTGTGCAGTTGAGAGCGTCGTGTGAGGGAAGGAAGCAGGCAGAGAGCTGATGCAGCAGCATGTTTATGTGTGCACATGCTTCTTGGATCTCCGCAAGTACCTGTGTCCTCGGTGAGTGGAGAACAATGGAGAATGGACACCCTACCTAACTTGATGATGACTTCTAATGGAACAAAGACAGACTGACCCGAAATCCTTAGATGCCAGACTGATGATGAGAGTACAGGTAGGAGGGGTGTTCTCCCTCCTTCCCCACCCGGGGGTCTGATTCCGTGGCAGTATGGAGGTGGGCATCTGTAAGGAGCTGGAGCTCAGTTAAGCTAGGCACATGGAGAATCCCGAGGGCTAGGACTGGCTGAGGCATAGAAGGAGGCTTAAAAGAGTGAAGTGAAAAAAAACTAAGGACCTCATTGATGTAATTTCCTGTGAGCTCTGCGTCTTCTTGGGATTCTATGCTTTTGGATGCAAAGTAGCGATACTCTCGATTTTCCTTTCTTGAAGGTTGACATTTAGCCCCAGGTCAGAAATGTGAAGGTTACAAGTACAAGCAGTAGTACACTTTAAAGGCAGCAGGGATTTGGTTTTGAAAGGAAATGCTAGGTCCATAATTTTGCCGATCTTTTGAAAGGGGTGTGTGCGCTAACTATCGGCTTCTTGGGTTGTTGAGTCCCCTTTGGGGCTTCCGATGTTGATTTGTAAACAGCAGAAAACAAGGTGGCAGCTGAACTGACAGAAGCTGGGGTAGAGTGAAAATATCCAGTTATACTCAGCGGGGTCTGTGGTCTTATTTCATAAGGCACGTTTATACTCATCATACCTCACTGCCGCCATTGACATTGCTGCAGCTGCTCACTCTGCACCGCCGCTCCCACATTCACAGCTGAAGCTCTGCACCAGTGCAGAGCCATGTTCTTCTTCTTCCAGCATTGCAGCTGCCTTTCCAGCTGGCATGGCGGGGGGGTGGGCTTGGCAAGGTGATAGCGAGTCATGGCCACTGACATCACTTCTTGTGCATTGCTTACCCAGCAGAATAAACAAAGCGGGGGATTTAAATCTGTACTTGGTTTGATCGCACATATCTGATTGGCGTCCTGCTCTGTCACATATGGAAGTGATCATCTTTGATTTCACACAGTAATTACTACTGGT
The DNA here is from genome assembly GCA_016271365.2 of Neoceratodus forsteri. Taxonomy (NCBI): domain Eukaryota; kingdom Metazoa; phylum Chordata; order Ceratodontiformes; family Ceratodontidae; genus Neoceratodus; species Neoceratodus forsteri. The sequence goes on from CM057449.1 coordinate 394,065,063, forward strand.
ATTAATAAAAGTGGTGTTTCATATACCACTTTTCTCTTGGTGCTGATTTTTCATTGTTCCTGACAGTTCTCCAGCAACTCAGCACACAGACAAATCTTTAGCCCATGTTCCCTGCTGCTCAGCCCACTATGTTCTCTGCTGCATCTGCTGGCAACTACAGGTATGCAACATTCTTTGCATTTTTTTTGGCTTGTTTGTGCACTGGCCTTGACATGTACAACATGTTTAACTGCCAGAAGTGCATCCTTACACCTGCCTTGATGCTGTTATCCATCATGTACCCTGACTTGTGCCTTAATGCAACTATCCCTCAGGAATCTGTATAATTTTGCTTTTAAAGCCTGAACAGCATCAGCATCCCTTTCCTATTGCATATTTTGCCTCACTGCTGTGGTTTCTGTCTACGCTGCAAAGAGTATACCACTGCCAAACACCACACCCCCCCTTTGGGGGAGCAGCGATGCCCCCCCCCCGAGGGTGAAGGCATCCCCAAGCACAAACCATGCCACCATGCACTGGCCACAAAGTTTGTAGGCCATTGCATGATGGCAGGGTGGGGTATGGTCTTGTGAAGCAGTGAGGGCGGGGGTTGTGTCCCATCGCTTCCAATGCATGGCACTGAGGCCAGGCTTGTGCCTCTGAGCTATGCATTTTAGTCGATGAAAACACTCCCCCCGCCCCCACTGCTTCACCAAGCCCAGCCCACCCCCTGCCACCATGCACAGACCACGCTGTTTGTGTTACCATTATAGGTTTTGGGGTCCATTGTAGTATGGGCTTGTGGAAGCAATAGGAGAGTTGGCCAGTGCATGGTGGTAGGAGTGTGGTATATGCTTGGGGAGGCAATGGGGTGATGTGTGTCCTATTGCATCCAGTGCACAGCACTGAGGCCAGACTTGTCCCTCACTGGCGTGCATTGGAGGCTATGGCACTCCCCACCACTGTTGCCTCAAACCCATACCACCCCATGCCACAGTGCACTGGTCACAATGTTGGTGGCACCATTGTGTGTTTTAAAGTCCATTGTAATTTTTTGGGCAGTCCAGTGCATTATTTTGGGCAGTCCCGTGCATGGTGGCAGGGGTGTGAGATGGGCTTGGGGAATTAGTCGGCGGGGGGTTGTCCCACAAGGTCACCTGAGGTTGCACCCAGGGAGGATGAGCGGGGCCTCCGGAATGGAGTCTCAAGGGTCGATGGTGGAGGACCCCAAAGGAAGAGGAAGATTCTGCTGGTGGGGGACTCCATCGAGGAGTAGAGCTAGGAGCAGCGGGGGGGGAGGGGTAAGAGTGCCTACTGGGGCTGGCTGGGAGAGGGATGGAAAGTGGATCCACGGGATCGCTAGGGTGCTAGCAAGGAGGGGAAGCTCGATGTCATTGTCCATGTGGGGACAAATGACCTAGCTAGGACCAAGGCAGAGACAGCAAGAGTGCAGAAGGAGTTCAGGGAACTGGGGAGGGGCCTGAGACAGGTAGCAAACTCTATGACCTTCTCAGAGGTGCTGCCTGTCCATGGTGAGGGGGAGGCTAGGGATCTCGGCACCAGGGACTTCAATGCTAGTCTGGAGAGTGGGTGCAGAGAGCAAGGTTTTGGCTTTATTTGGCAATGGGGACCTACCTAGAGGGATGTAGACTTGTACGGGGTTGGGGGCGATGGCCTGCATCTTTCCAGCAAGGGGAACAGTGTCCTTAGTTAATGGTTTAAGTGCTTCCTGTTCATTGGCAAGCATTTAAAATAGCTAAGGGGGGGGGAGAATAGGAGCAGGGGAAATCATATCGCCCACCCCCACAGGATAATGTAGCCAGCAAGGAGGACACAAGTATGTCTGTAGCTAGAAATGAGAAACATGAATGTAGGTTGTGGACAGGAACACCAGTATCAGTTACAGAGGGAAAGGCAGGGGTAGGAAGGCAGCAGAAAAAGGGTTTGGGGAAAGAAGCAGGAGGGCAAACACAAGATTAGAGGGGGCACAGGCAACAAAGCATGAAAGGCCATGGTTATAATTACCCGCAGCCTGGAAAATAAAATCCCAGACCTGGAGGCCTCGATAGTGGAGGCAGACCTGGACATAGTGGCAATAACAGAGACCTGGTACACCACAAATCATGACTGGGACGCAAATATTCTGGGTTATGCTTTATTCAGGAGGGATAGGGGGAGTAAAAAGGGGGGAGTGGCCCTGTACATAAGAGAAGGTATAAAGCAGTGGAGGTGCAGGGTAGACGGGGGAGACCGAGGCACTGTGGATCATTCTTGAGCCTGGCAATGTAACGGCAATTTGCATAGGGGTGATCTCCATACCTCCACTGCAGGGGGGGAGGTGGATGGGGATCTAGTGGAGCAAAGTCCGGAGATGGCAACAAAGGGTGAGGTATTACTGCTGGGTGATTTCAGTATCTCAGACATTGATTGGACCATCCCAGCAGCTGCTTCAACCAGGAGCCAAGACATCCTGGATTCCCTACAGGGGGAAGACCTCAGACAGCTGGTGATTGATCCCACCAGAGACTAAGTGATTCTGGACCTTCTGCTGACCAGTGGGGACAGAATCACAGATGTTCAGGTGGAAGGTCAGCTGGGATCCAGTGACAACCACATAGTGTGGTTTGGCATGGGGACAGAGACACAGTCTAGTCTCACTAAGGCAAAGGTCTTGGATTTTAGGAGGGTGGATTTTGCTAAAATGGGGAGGTGAATCAGAGAGGCCCTGGCGAGGAGGGAGATAGGAGGGGGAGTTGAGGAGCAGTGGGAACACCTGAAGGGAGCCATAGACGAGGTGACAAGCCAATGCATCAAGATGGTAAACAAGGGTAAGAGAAGGAGGAAACCACTGTGGTTCTCAAGAGAGGTGGCAGACAAGGTAAGGGTAAGAGCCAGAAGGGCGGGTTTCAGGAAATATATGGAGACTCAAAGGGAGGAAGATAGGGAGGTGTACCTAATGAATCTAAGGGAAGTGGGAAGGCTGTAAGGAGCGCAACTGAGAAAGACTAGCGCAGACAGTAAAGAAAGGAGACAAAACATTCTTTAGGTACATCAGCGAAAGAAGGAAAACCGGGGGTGGGATTGTAAGGCTCAGAGGGATACAGGGGAGTGTAAGGAGGGAGACCTAGGCGGAAATACTGAACAAATACTCTGTTCAGCATTCACTGAAGAGGGGAGGTCAGGGACCACAGCTGGGTAACAGACACAAAGAGGGGGGAGGTAAACACAAGTCCATTCACAGAGGAGAGAGTCCTGGAGGAGCTCACAAAACTAAAGGTGGACAAAGCAATGGGACCAGATGGCATATACCCGAGGATATTAAGGGAGCTGAGAAGGGATCTAGCAGCGCCTCTTGCAGCCATGTTCACTGAGTCACTCAACACAGAAGTGATTCCAGAGGACTGGAAGAGGGCACATGTAGTCCCTCTGCACAAAAGTAGTAGTAGTAGAGAAGAGGCAGGGAAATATAGACTGGTCAGCCTCACCTCAGTAGTGGAGAAGATCATGAAGGCACTGCTTAAAAAAAGAATAGTGGCACACTTGGAATCCATCAGTGCACAGGATCTGAGACAGCATGGATTCACAGCAGGATGGTCATGTCAGACGAATCTGATATATTTTTTTGACTGGGTATTGAAGAAGTAAAATCGGGGTCTGGACGCTGCCTACCTTTGACTTTCAGCAAGGTCTTCTAAACCGTCCCACATAAAAGGCTGATTAACAAGATGGGTAGTCTTGGTATGGGGCACAAGGTGGTAAACTGGGTTAGAAACTGGCTAATGCACAGGAGGCAGTGGGTGGTGATAAATGGGATTCATTCCGGGGGGGGTGACCAATGGGGTACCTCAGGTATCAGTCCTTGGGCCAGTCTTGTTCAGTGTCTTCATTAGTGACATTGCGGAATGGCTGGAGGGAAAGGCCTGCTGGGATGAAGGAACCCTAGGGAACGCTACAGGATGGGGAGGGGGAGTTGCTGACAATCACCAAGGAAGAAAGGGACCTGGGGTTATCATTTCGGGTCGCACCTGGAGACAAGCCTTGGCTCAGTGTGTCCTTCCTGGTCACCAAATGTTTAAATAAAATAAAAAATTTCAGATGACCTAAAGGTGTCTAAGCAGAGTACAAAGGTGGCAGGGTGGGCCAGTGGCATGCTGGGATGCATAGGCAGAGGTATCACCAGCAGAAGGCGGGAGGTGTTGATGCCATTGTATAAAACACTGGTGAGGCCTCACCTGGAGTACTGTGTGTAGTTCTGGAGGCTGCACTTTCGTAAGGACATTGACACGGTGGAGGCGGTCCAGAGAAGGGCAACAAAGATGGTAAAGGGCTTGCACCAGAAAACATATGAGGAGAGATTAAAGGACCTCAATATGTACTCGCTGGAGGAGAAGAGGGATCGGGGTGACATGATAGAAACATTCAGGTACTTTAAGGACATAAACAAGGTGCAGGGGGAGACATCTTTCAATATAGGAGGAGTACAAGAATGAGGGGGCATGATATGAAATTGGAAGGTGGCAGGTTGAGGGGGAATGTGAGGAAGTTTTTCTTCATAGAGAGGGTGGTGGACACATGGAATAGCCTGCCACAGGAGGTGGTGGGAGCGAGGACAGTGGAGGGATTTAAACATGCCTGGGACAGGCACAAGGGAACCTTAGAGTTGGGAAGAAGAGGTGAAAAGCTATTGACGAGGTAGGATCATAGGCTTCATTCAAGTGTAGGGCTTAAGGGCAGGCTGGATGGACCAGGTGGTCCTTATCTGCCGACAATTTCTTTGATTCTGTGTCCCATCACCTCTGATGCACTACACTGAGGCCAGACTTGTGCCTCAATGCCATGCAGTGGAGGTGGTGGCACCCCCTCCCCCCTCACAGTTTCCCCAAACCCATACCACCCCTCACCACCATGCACTGGCCAGGCAGTTTGTGGCACTATTGTATGTTTTGCGATCCAGTGTATTTTTTTGGAACAGTCCATTGCATGATGGTGGATGTGTGGTAAGGACTTGGTGAATTAGTTGGGGGGGGGGCACATTGCCTGCGATGCAGGGCACTGAGGCCAGACTTTAGCCTCAGTGCTGTGCATTGAGACAGTGGCTGCCCCCCACCCACTGTTTCTCCAAACCCATATCACCCACTGCCACCATGCACTGGCCAGGTGGTTTGTGGCAACATTGTTTGTTTTGCAATCCAGTGTATTTTTTTGGGGGCAGTTCAGTGCATGGTAGCAGGTGTGTGTTAGCCACCGATACAGGGCACTGAGGTCAGGCTCTTGCCTCAGTGCCATGCATTGGATGCACTGCCCCCCAACTGTTTCCGCAAGCCCAGTCCACCAGCCTGCCACCATGCAATGGCCACAGAGTTTTTGTCACCACTGTAACAGTGCATGGTGGCAGGGGTGTGGTCTGGAGTTGGGCACACAGTCGGGTGGGAGTGGTTGGGCAGTCCACTTCCTTGCCACCATGCAGTGTTGAGCCCAAAAATACACAGGTGACACAAAATACTGTAGCCAGGCTTGTGCTTCAGTGGTGTGCATCGCAGGTGATGGCACTGCTCAAAAACAACCCCCCACCCTGAACCCACAGACATAGGATCAGTTACCCTTGAATGTAGTGGTGTTACTGTTTTTGAACTGGCTGTCAGGCATATTCTATACAGGCCATGTGAGTGAGGGTTGGGCAGGGCGGCCTGGCGATGTTTGAGACCCAGGTCTATATGGATAGAACACATGGCATTTATTGTGAACTGATGTCATGACGCCCAATCAAAATTGTTAACATGCATGTGTTCACAGTGTTTCTAGAAACAGAGCAAGAAATGAGAAACTGCAACTGGAGCAATAATGAAAGAAGAGCCATGATTGCAGTATGGGATGGACAGCAGGTGCAGTTGTCACTAAATGGCCAATGGAAAAATATTCATATATACCAGGATATTGCTCAGAGACTGCGTGACATGGAATACCAGCACACAGAGACCCAATACTGAGGAAGAATCTAGGGACTTAAACATCGTTACATTCGCTGACAATAACAACTGGAGTGAAAGGGGTTAGGTAGAGTACCATTTCTTTGCAGAACTGTGCACCACCATAGGAACTTGGGCAGCAACGCAACCAGTGGTGGTTCTTGACAGCGCAAAGGGAACAATTGAGACCACAGACCGTAATACTGCCGATGATGCATCAGAAGTGGACAAGGTAGTCAGCAGATGAATGCCATCCTTGAGTAGTTCATCATCACAGCCATCCACTTATGATGTAACCTTCATCAGCACCTCTTCACAGTCTGTCACCACAGTTTCTGTCTTCCAGCATGGATATAAAAAACCGGGAAATGCAGCCATTTCAGCAGTTGCAGAACAGTACATCAAATGTATGGAATGTGCTGATGAAAACTTTCTAGAGGCTGAACATCACCACTTCGAGTACAATAAGGAGGCCAAACAGTGACCCCAGTAGTACAATGAAGAGGTGCAACACCAACAGTGTAACAAGGAGGATGAATGCTGATAGATCGAATACCATGAGCAGATGGAGTTGAAGCACGTGGGGCATTAGCAACGTATGTGGCAACTTATACTTGACTGTGAGCGTCATGCCACACTACCAACCAGCCCTCAGTGCACATCCCCTTGACACCTTATGCCCAGTGTGTTTGCTTCACCAAAGTATACAGCATAAGAACAAAGCCAGTATGGAACACATGATTCAGAGTCAGGGTACTCTCAGTCATTTTACAACTTGTGACTTTTTTGTTATATGAAGTGTCTGATTCAGGATGCCTTCATATGACAAAAGAATTGGGGAAAAAACTAAGTCCAAATTATTTTTTTGTATGATAGAATGCTTTTTCATGTGAATGAAAAAAGCTACGAAAAAGGATTCCTTCATGTGAAAAAAGAATTGGAAAAAAACCACCACTGTTGATTCTTTTTTCATATGAGGGCATCCTTTTTCATCAGAACAAGAAAAGATCACGAAAAAGGATTCCTTCATATGAAAGAAGAATCAGAAAACTAAGTACAAATTTCTTTTTCATATGAAGGCATCCTTTTTCATATGAATAAAAAAGGCAGACTAAAAAGGATCTCTTCAAACAAAAAACAGAATTGGGACTTAGTTTTTTTCAGATTCTTTTTTCGTAGGAAGGGATACTTTTTCGTGAGCTTTTTTGTTCATTTGAAAAAGGATGCCCTCATAGAAAAAAGAATTTGACCAAGTTTTTTCCACATTCTTTTTGTATGAAGGATCCTTATTCATATGGATTCAATTCTTTTTTCGTATGGCCATACGAAAAACGGAAGTGAGTCACGAAACAAAGATTTTAAAATTTGGGAAAGACACATTTGGGGGTAATTTCAGCAACAGTTAAGTGCAGAATACACCTTGGGGGGGGGGGGGGTTCCCGATTAGCAGAATACATGTGTTGGTGTCTGCGGAAGACATCATTTTTGTGGGTTTTGAAAATGTGATTTTTGAAAAAAATGGAAACAAGATGGCGGCCATACGAAAAAAGTATTTTTCCTCACGAAAAAGGGTGAGCCTCATATGAAAAGGGTCCTTTTTTTGTATGGACCAAGTTCTTTTTTCGTTCCAAGCAGCTATCCGAAAACCAAACTGAGCACGCACAGAACCGAAATTTTAAAATTTAAATAACCTTGGAACTGATTAATATTTTTTCACCAAACCAGCAAAAGGCACATCTGTGGGCCAAGCCCAAGCCCTTTCTACCTTGAAAATTTCAGACCAAAATTCCAAACCGTCTGGGTGCTAGGCGATGACACAAAAACAGCAAAAAACAGCGATTTGTTGCGTTTTTTTGCTATCTGCATCTCAGAATCTACGCATCTGACCGGAACAAAACTTGGCACGTCAAGAGATCTACCACTGAGACTGCGCATGCAAAATGTTGTGGAAATCCGTTGAACGGTTGCGAAGATATTAAAGTGCAAAGTTTTAGGTTTAACATAGAAACCCCTGCTCAACCCTAACTATAGTGTATATCTATATTATACAAGTACAGTAGTGCCTGTATAATATGGTTACTTTGAGATTTCTTTTTAAAAAAAATGCCATATTCAGATTCTTATAACTCGTCTGTCTTAGACCCCAGAACTGTAAAATTAAGCAAGCATCATCTCAGTCCTAGGGTCTACCAGTGTGGAATTATTTTTAGCATTTGAAAATTTAATTTAGCAAAACAAGCCACAGGTAGAAATACAAAATGTGAATAAAACCTAATACAGGCTACGCAAGGTGGTAGTTAGATACAGTGGTGTGAAAAAGTATTTGCCCCCTTCCTGATTTTCTCTATTATTGCATATTTGTCACACTGGATGTTTTCAGGTCTTTAGACAAAATGTAATATTAGATAAAGGGAACCTGAGTGAACAAATAACACTTGTTTTTTTTTTTATTTCACTTACTTAATGAAAAAAAGTTAACCAACACCAATTGGCACTGTGTGAAAAGTAATTGCCCTTACACTTAATAACTGGTTACGCACATTTAGCTGCAATGACTGCAACCAAACACTTCCTATAATTCAATATCAGTCTTTCACATCGCTGTGGAGGAATTTTAACCCACTCTTCCTTGCAGAACTGCTTTAATTCAGTAACATTTGGTAGGTTTTCGAGCATGAACTGCTCGTTTCAGGTCCTGCCACAGCATCTCTATTGGGTTTAAGTCTGGACTTTGACTAGGCCACTCCAAAACTTTTTAATTTACTTTTTTCGCCATTCTGATGTGGACTTGCTTTTGTGTTTTGGATCATTGTCTTGCTGCATGACCCAACTACGCTTCAGCTTCAGCTGACGGAAGGATGACTGGACATTCTCCTTAAGAATTTCTGGTACAGAGCAGAATTCATGGTTCCTTTAATTATGGCAAGTCATCCAGGTCCTTAGGTTAAAGCATCCCCACACCATCACACTACCACCACCATGTTTGACTGTTGGTATGGTGTTCTTACTGTGGAATGCTGTGTTTGCTTTACCCGAGACATTATGGGATCCATGTTGTCCAAAAAGTTCCACTTTGGACTCATCTGTCCATAGAACATTTTCCCAAAAGGCTTGTGGATCATCCAGGTGCTTCTTGGCAAATGAGAGACGAGCATTTATGTTCTTCTTGGTTAGCAGTGGTTTCCGCCTTGCTACTCTCACATGAAGCCCATTTTTGCCCAGTCTCTTTCTGATTGTGGAGTCATGAACACTGACCTTAGCTGAGGCAAGAGAAGCCTGCAGTTCTTTGGATGTTGTTTTAGGATCCTTTGAGACTTCTTGGATGATTTTACACTGCGCCCTTGGAGTAATTTTGGCAGGCCGCCCACTCCTGGGAAGGTTCACTACTGTTCCAAGTGTTCTCCATTTGGAGATTATGGCTCTCACTGTGGTTTGATGGAGTCCCAGAGCCTTAGAAACAGCTTTGTAACCCTTTCCAGACTGATAGAGGGCAACAAAATATTTTTCTGATCTTTTCAGGAACTTCCTTTGATCATGGCATAATGTGCTTGTTGAATCTTTGTGCTGGCAATGTGACTCTGATGGTAAGGGCCAAAATAAGTGAGGTTTATATTGAGCAGGGCTGGCTGTAATCAAGCCTGGCTGTGTTCAATCTAATTCAAATAGAGCTGACTCTAATTATCCCTTTAATTGGGTTGATTTAACTAGGGGGCAATTACTTTTTCACACAGTGCCAGTTGGTGTTGGTTAACTTTTTTCATTAAATAAATGAAATAAGTAAAAAAAAAAGTGTTATTTGTCCACTCAGGTTCCCTTTATCTAATATTATATTTTGTCTAAAGACCTGAAAACATCCAGTGTGACAAATATGCAATAATAGAGAAAATCAGGAAGGGGGCAAATACTTTTTCACGCCACTGTATATATATTTTTTAACACATTTATTTTACGCCACCCCCACCAGCAGCCACCTCCCCAGGATTCACCTGTCAGCCATGTTCCTCCCACGGATATCCCCCTCCCCACCATGGCAGGGCCATCTTCCTCCCTGCGCAGACTCGCGTCCAATTGCTACAGACAGGGTCCTGGTGGTGGTGCAGGTGTGAGGTCAGCACGCAGAGCGTCAGGTATGTGTGCCCTGCCATCCATTTTCCTCTACTTTTTCTCCCTTCCCTGTAGGTGGAGCATTTACAAATCTTGAATATGTTGGCCTTGTATAAGGTACCACAATACTGATGCATGGCCCCCTACCTGTAGCTTGGTCTTGGGTAAAACTTCTGGTGCTTCTCTTACTTCTGGCTGGTGATGTCAAACTCAGTCCTGGCCCTCCCTGTCCCATCCCCCCTGCTTCCCCTTTGGCGTACCCAAAAGGGCTAAACATTTTCCACATTAATAGCTGCAGCATGCTCCCTAAGCTGGATGACCTAAAAGCATGGGTCACTCTGCACTCCCCTGATATACTGTGTGTCACGGAAACTTGGTTATCCTCCCACATTCCTGAAACTCAGCTGGCCCTTCCTAGCTTTAATCTCCACAGGCAAGACCGTGGTAAAAGAGGTGGTGGTGTAGCAATTTACTTCTGCGATTCCCTGTCATGTACTATTTCCCGTTGGGTAATGATCCCTCATTCACATGAACTCCTATTAGCCACTCTCCATTTTCCTTCCACCGCACCCATTTTTGTGGGTGTTCTCGATGCCTCGCTGAAACTTCCGCCATACCCCCTTGTCTCCTGTGTCACCGCTGTCTCCTCTCTTGCTTCCTTGGGCGAACTCGTCCTCCTTGGAGACTTTAATTTTGACTGACTCTCACCCTCTTCACTCAACTTCTGCCATCAGATAAAAGCCCTAAGTTTGTCCCAGCTTAAAAAAGAACTCACTCACCCAAACCCTTGAACCCAGTCCCATTCCCTGCTCGACTGGGTGCTTTCAACTCACCCCCACCGCATCTGCTCCACTGGCATACTGCCCGATGCGCTCAGTGACCACTGCCCCACCTTCTGCATCAGAAAGATCGATACCCTCCCAACCCTCTGAAATATATCCAGTACAGACCCCTCAAAATCCCTAGATTTGAGCAAACTGCTCCATGATCTGGCAACAGCCGACTGGTCACCCATTTTCTCCTCCCTATCGGTTGATGCTGCACTTACTCAGTTTACTTCCATTTTTCTAAATTTATGGGCTATCCATGCCCCCATAAAAACTATCAGAGTAAAGCACACTCATCACCCTTGAATCACCCCTGAAATCCTGACTATGGGCAAATCCCACAACCTCTTGTGGTCTCATTTTAAATCCTCACGTGACACTGCAGTCCTTCAGACCTACCGTACCCTCCGTAACAGTTGCACGAAGCGCATTCGTCAGGCCGAGGCTGAATTTTTCAGATCTCGCCTGCAAGCCACCAGCAACACCCCATCCTCCTTCTGTTATGATATCCGATCACTTCTCCACCCCTCCCACTCTCTGCAAGGTGTGTTCACCTATCTTGGACCCCACCCTCATCACAGAGCCTCTAAATAAGTTCTTCACTAACTCTGCCATTCCGCAAGATCCCCACTCTTCCACACCCTGCGCCTCTACCTCTGCCCCGTGTTCCCCTGCCTTCCAGCTGCCACCGATATCCCCCTCTGAAGTCCTCAAAGCTCTTGTCTCCCTCAATCCTGCCAAATCCAGCCCTGATGGCTTGCACCCTACGCTCCTTTCACTCTCTGCACCCTCCATAGTTGCACCCCCACATTTATTCTCAACCTGTCCATCTCCTCTGCTACTGTTCCCACTGCCTGGAAGTTTGCCACGGTCCTCCCCCTATTCAAAGGGGGCGATGCCATTGTCCCTGGCAATTACCACCCTATTTCACTTCTCCCCTCACTTGCCAAGGTACAAGAGTCCCTAGTCCTCCCTAGGCTAAACAGTTTCCTCCTGGCCTCAAACTCCCTATCCCCTGTTCAATCTGGTTTCAGGAAGCACCACTCTACCTCTACCTCCCTTCCACGCCTTACAGATGCCATCCAGTCTGCAGTGGATCAAGGCCGGCTTATCTTGGCCATTTTTATTTACCTTGCTAATGCCTTTGACTCCGTGTCCCACCCTCTCCTCCTAAACAAACATGGTGCCCTGGGTCCCTCTCCATCTTCTGTGTCCTGGTTCAGATCTTACCTGAGGGGCCGTTCACAATCTGGCAAAATCTGCAGTGCCCCCCCCCCCCCTTCTGGCTGGTGTACCCCAAGGCTCGCTTCTCGGGCCTGTACTCTTTTCTCTATTCATTAATAACCTCCCCTCTGCATGCACCCATGCCAAGATCCACATGTATGCAGACGATACCATCCTCTTCCTTTCGGGCTCTTCCGTCTTAGCCATCCAGACTCCCTTGCAAAATGACTTCTCAGCTGTCACCTCTTGGTTTAATGCAGACTGTCTAAAATTAAATGTAAAGAAAACTGTAGTGATGACTTTCGGAACCAAGCAAAAATTGGTCAAGCTCCACACCTTACCCTCCTTCCTCTCCGAAGCGTTCACTCCCCTCGAAAATGTCCTGTCTTATAAGTACCTTGGAGTCTGGCTCGATCCCTCGCTTGACTTCTCCTCCCACTTCAGTGCTCTCCACTCGAAGATGCGACCTAAGCTGGGACTACTCTACCTACATAAGGCTAGCCTTCTGCTCTCCGTTAGACGCGATCTGCCGGTTGAGTGGATACTTCGCGCCTTCAGTTACGCTGACGTTGTCTTCAGCGCTGCCCCTGCAACCTCCCTCTCCAAACTCGATGTGCTCTACCATGCCTTCTGCAGGTTCACCTCGAACTCCCCCTGTCTGACCCACCACTGTGACCTCTACTCCTCCAGTCTCTCTCCCAGAGATGCTTTTCCCACTGCACCACCTTCATATCTAAATACTGGTTTGGGACTCTCCCTCCATACCTTGCCTCCCTCCTCAAACCTGTCACCCCCTCCCCGTATAACTCGCATTCAGTCAGTGACCGTTCCTTCGCCCTCCCGTGTGTCTGCACCACGGCCGGCAAGTTGGCCTTCTCCTATAGGCTTCCCTTCCTCCCTCTGGAACAGCATTTCCTCCCAAACCTGCCTCATCCCCTCCTTTCCTGCCCGTAAGCGCCTACTCAGACCCTCTCCTTCCTCTTCCTGCATCTGTTCTCCCTCCTCCTAAATGCTCCTCCATATGCCCCTGCTTGCTTCTCTGTAGCACCTGCCCTGTATTAGTAGGTTTTGCTCTACCTAGGTGTTAGCAGGCTCCCGTCTGTTTGTTTCCATTATAGCTGATCTCCTACTGTAAAGTGCTGGCAGAAAAGGGAAAAAAACCACCCTGTATATGTGAATATGTATACTCTGTATTATACTGTATATATGGTACTTGTACATACTCTGTTTCATGTTTACGTGTATTTTGTCATTTGTCTCAAGCTGTCTAAAAGTACACTGTAAATACTATGTAACTGACGTTTGCTATCCTCTGTTTTGTACCCCTTCCCCCAGGTCACATCTGGAAACGAGCTTCTGCTCCTGGTGCCTTTCACGGTTATCAAAATTGTAAACAAATAAAAAAGGAAGGGGAAAGGGGTGGGAGTTACGCTTCACAACCCTAATAGCACATCTCCAAACTTTGTGGGCATTGGGGTGAAAACCATAATAGCACATTCCCAAGCTCTGAGGGTTTGAGTTCTGCACAGTATCAACCTTAATCTGCATTAATGTAGCTTTTTTTGCAAAATTACTTGTGTGTGTGTGTATATATATATATATATATATATACACATATACATGCACTATGTAACCCGGATCGCCGTGGATATTACGGTTACTAACAAGGTTGAGGGGCCTTAGCTCTATTTTTTCTGAACGGGCAGTTAGTTTCCAGTAGTTGACAAATAGCAAGGTGCCTCCACCCAGAGATAAATTTATGTAGACTGGGTGACAAAGTGGTACAGTCCTCTGTGATGCCATACGAACATACGAATTTGCCAGCAGATAAAGGCCTTATGGTCTATTGAGTCTGCTTGAGTGAGCAGCTAGCAACCCTTAAACTGCAGCCGCCCCTACCCTGACCCTCCCTCTTACCCTATCCCATGCCCTTTTGAAGCAGTCCACTGTTCTACAGGATACCACTTCCGCAGGCAATGCGTTCCACCCAGACACCGCTCTCTCCGTGAAAAGGTGTCTTCTCATTTCCCTCCTGAACCTTCCGCTCTCCAATCTGAGATCGTGACCTTGAGTGTTCCTACCCCCTTAACTTGAATAGTCCCTCTGTGCCTCCTCCATACCATACCTCCCCACACAGTCACCCCACACATGGAATATCATAAGCAAATGCAAAATTTCAATACTTATGCAATTATTGACTTGCTCTAATACTACGCTCACAACATTGGACTCAAGAGACAGGTTCTAAAAAAGAATAACACCTTAAATTCATGTAATGCCAGAAACTCTTATTTATTCTTTCAAAATTTAATGAAAACTATCTGTAATACAGTTCCTAAATATAGATATGCTGTTGGATGTTATTCTAATAAACACTCAAAATAAACTATAAACCTTCACTTGACCACCTCAGAAGCTGTTTAGCTTTATGTTAGGCTTTTGAAACGCAGGTGCCTATTAGGGAATTAACCAAAGGTACAAAAGTTCATATTTGACTTTCTCTGAATATTGTTAAAAGAGTCAAGGCAAAGTAACCAAGTTTCACTGTTTTACACTCACCAAACAAGTATGTTTTTGTGCAGCACTGTATTACAGATAGTTTTCATTAAATTTTGAAAGAATAAACAAGACTTTCTGGCATTAAATGAATTTAAGGGAAAGGGATCATTGTTTAACCAGGAGTAGCACACTAACCCGAAGCTTGTTTCCAGATGAGACCTGGGAGCACAAGGAAGTTGTGACTTGCTCAGGATCATACAGTATGCACCTGGCTGTGGGATTCAAACCCAGGTCTCCAGATCTGCAGCTCAGAGCCTTAACCCACTGTGCTATACTGCTATACTTTAAGCTGGCTTAAAATAATTGTTTTTCTTAAACATAAGTTGAATAGGGTATAATAAATTATGCTAGAAGACACTCAAAACAATATAAACATTTTGCTTTAATTGTTACAGAATTTGCAAAGTGGATTACACTGGTATCTGGAGGACCACACAGAGATAATTTAAGGTAGTCTTGCACTATAAATATGTATGTGTTTCTGAGAAAGTTTCTCAGTTATTGATGTGCAGGTGGGATTAAAACATCACTTCTAATGGCTACTTAAGAGGTGTCCAGGGGGAAAGGAACTGAATTTACATTCACTTATGTGTAAGTATTTGTAATATTCGGTATAATATGTTGCTTCACCTTTTTATCCAAATTACTATTAGCTGTACTCCAGATTATATATATATATTTTAGAAATTACACCAGTGTTACCCGGATGAAGGGGATTTACTCCGAGGCGTTAGTGAGAGTTGGCTTTGTTTAGCTAATACACTGTCGGTTCCTTTACCTGGAAACTTAATGAATAAACAATTTTAGAAAGTGTGGGTGAGTGGGCCTTTATTTCCAATTTGATTTTGATATACAGAGATCGATTTTAACATTGTTTTACTAGCCCAAAACCTGGTGCAAATTGGCAAGGGCTAGTGCAGCTAACCCTCTACTTGTCAGTCTTGACTAGTGCAGGTTTTCCATGGCTGTTGATGAAGTTAAAAATGTCCTTTCTTTAGCAAGCTCTAGTGCTCGTGCTAATCTCTTTTGGTGTTCCAGATGGCCTGGTGTGATTAATATCTCATTAAGAGCTGCAGTTATCTGGCAGTACAAGAGGGGGATCCCACAAAGGGCTCAATGTGAATCATTATCACTCCACTGTTAGAACTTTCAGCTAGTGTCCAGGATGTGATCAAGGGTAGAAGCTGTTAAGTCACTAGCTTCCAGTTTTCAGAAATTTTCTCTGACAGTTTGTCCCATATTTTTAAGACTAGTGCTCATCATTTCCCTGCATTTTGAGTGTCTGTATCCAGCATTTCAGTGACAAAATGTTGAGACATACAGAGTCTGCTCTGCAGTTGGTGAGTTTTATTCCTGCCTCACCATAGCTGCTCCCTCTCCCTTCAAATCTCTCAACTCTATACTTTCTCTACATTTTGAGTGTCTGTATCCAGCATTTCAGTGACAAAATGCTAAGAGGTTTACAGGGTCTGCTCTGCAGGTGATGGGTTTTATGATATCCCAGCCTCACCATAGCTGCTTCCTGTCCCCTCCATATCGCTCAACTCTGTACTTTTCCTTGACACCAGTGCAGATCAGACTCCAAAAAGTACATTTCTAGGGACATGGATATGTTGTTCATCCACACTGTCTGGCAGGTTCCTTGCCGCTTTAAATCTTGCCAGAAGGTCTTCAGGCTGGCTCCTCCCACCCACCCGGGTGGTAAAACCCTCGGCTCCGCCCCATGACGCCAGATCTTCCTTACCGCTTGGAAGCTCAGGTTCCCTCCTTAACGCTCTGCGTATAAGACTGGTTCCAAATTCTTAGAATTTTCGAAATTAAAACGTTTTTGCTAAAAAGACTTCGGTCTTCTCTCCCTCGCGGCTGCGATGGACAAATCGACTCCCGGTTTCCGGAGATGCCCTTGCGGGCAGAAGATGTCTCGGACGGATCCGCACTCCATGTGCATCTACTGCTTGGGCCTTGAGCACGACCCGCAGGCCTGCGACCTGTGCTCTTCCTTTTTGGCCTACGTCCTCGAAGACCGTGCTGCCCGTTTACAACTGGGGCGTCCCGAGAAGCGATTTCCTCCGGTAAAGTCAAAAGAGGCCCGGTCGGCGGTGTCCGCGGCGGCGGGCTCGGCGTCTCAGCTCGAGCAGATGATCGCCCTCGAAGAGGAGGCGGCACAGGCCGCTTCTGCCTCGGCTGCGGCATTTGTCCCGCTCTCTCTCGGTGCCTCTTATTCAGCTTCTTTTAAGGAGCTTTGTCTGACCCTCTGGACTAAAGGTGAGGGTCCAACTTCTTCTGGACTGTTTTCTTGGTCCAAAAAGAGAGACAAGGGTAAGTCTCACCGTCGACGCTCTTGGGAGCGGGAAAGATCCCTCTCCCCGAGTTGTCGGTGGTCGACTTCTCGGCTTTGGCCACTGGTCTCATGGTGTCCCCGTCAGGCCAGTTGACCGAGACTCCCGTCGACACGGTTGAGATTTTTCTCGACCCGTTGGACGGGTTGTCGGCTGGAGAAGCCGAGAATCCTCTCCCGGTGGGAGTTGAGGACCCGGTCGGCTCGTCTGTGCCTCGGTTCCGGAGCCGGTTGAATCTTCCGAACCGAAGTGCGGTTCCCGCGACACCTCCCGCTGTCCTGCGGCAAAGCCAAGGTTCTCGGTCTTGGTCTCGGACTTCTTAGCGGTCCAGCCAATCCTGCCGTCATGGGCGGTCTAAGCACCCAGCGGCAAAGCGTACACCGCCCGCTCGTCCTCTTCCTCCCTCCTCCTCCCTTGGGCGAGGAGGCTTGACGCAAGTTGCGTCGAAGATATGAGAACTCATGTGGCACAGCTCCTTCTGACGGGAATAAGCCGGCGCCGTCGTCTTTGACCATTAAGTGGCTGTCACCGGAGCGGCCGAAACAACCCCTCGTTTTATCCGAGGAGCCTGTTCCCAGGCCGGTTGTTCGGCCAAAACCAGCTGCCCCGCTGATTCCGGTGGAAACTCCGCCTCCACAGCCGTTAGTTGGGGCTCCGACCAAAAATTCTCGGTCGGCTCAGGGACTGCCCCATAGGCTGTCTGTCACCCTCACTCCCGATCGACCTCGGCAGGTGGAGGATGGCTCAGGCCCGAGGCAGCTCTTTGAGGACTCTTCCGAGTCCGAAGACGATTCCTCCCTTTTCTCCAAGCGAATGGACGTGGAGTCCTCAGGAGGACAGTCGGTGGACGATAGCCCTTCGTCCTTCCTGGGATTGCTTCGGCTCATCTCGGAGTCCACCGGGATGAAGCTCGAACCCGTTTCTAAGCGGGCCAGGTATCCCCTCACGGAGATTCTGGACCGAGGGGATTCCCCTACGGAGGCCTTTCCGGTGGCCGAGGCCATAGTGGGCCCGGCCTTGGAGCTCTGGCAGCGCCCTGCTTCCTGTCCTGCGCCTTCGGCCAGGATGGCCAGGAAGTATGCGGTCCCTACCGGTTCCCTCTCTGGTTTTTTGGAACACCCCTCGGCCGAGGGGTTAGTTACCGACAGCGTTTTCCGGCGTGCCGGGAACGCTAGGGATGTGGACAAACCTCCCGACAAGGAGTCCAAGAAATTGGACTATGCCAGGCGAAAAGTCTATGCTGCGTCCTCCCTCGGCCTTCGCCAGGCCAGTTCGGCCGTCCTCATGGCACATTTCTCTCATGCCCTGTTGGGCTCCCTGGATGAGGTCGTCCCTCATCTTCCCGCGGATCTGCAGACCACGGTCAGGCAGGTGCGGGACCAGGGCAGGGCAGTGGCCAAACAGCAGCTCCAGACTGCTTTAGACATTGGGGACTCATGTGCCAGGTCTGTGGCGGCCGCAGTGGCTATGCGTCGTCGGGCTTGGCTGAGGATATCCACCTTTACTTCGGATACCCAGCACAAGTTGGCGGATGTTCCCTTTTTGGGGACTGACCTCTTCGGCCCTGGGGTGGAAGGTCACCTGCAGAGGATCGAGAAGTCCAGTGCTACCTTGGACTCGGTCTCTTCCGCTCAGAAGGACAAAGGCCGCAAACCACAGCCTAAGCTCCTTTCGTCCTTCTGCACCCGTGGCGCGTCCGGCCCAGCAACGTCAGGGCCAGCAGGCTCAGGCTTGGCATCCCAAACCCAAGCCCGGCTTCCTCCAACAGGAAGCAGGGAGGTAAAGGCCCAGGAGGTCCCTCGGCCGGTCCCTCCTCCAAGCCTGCCCAGTGACGGGCTGAGGGGTGTCGCCCCCAACCCCGTCACCTAACCCCAGGTTCCCCCCGTGGGGGGACGGCTCCGGCACTTCCTTTCTGCCTGGTCCGTTATTACCACAGACAGGTGGGTGCTGGAGGTGGTGGGAAAAGGCCTGCCTCTAGAATTCGAGCAGGCCCCGCCCTTCAGAGCCGTTGCACCTGGGGCCTCGGGTCCGCAGAGTTCACTGTCGGCCTGCCGGGCCGACATCGCCTCCTCCTCCAAAGGAGGTGATCATGAGGTGGCGGACCCTCCCTCAGACCCGGGTTTGTATCCAGGTACTTCCTGGTTCCGAACGGATGTGGGCTGGCGCCCATTCCCCGACCTACACGACCTGAACAAGTTCCTACGGTCTCGAACCTTCAGGATGGTCACTCTGGCTCAGATAATACCATCCCTGGAACACGGCGTGTGGTTCTGCTCTCTGGACCTGCAGGACGCGTTCTTTCACGTCCCTATCCGTTCGTCACATCGGAGATTCCTTCGCTTTCGAGTGGAGGGATCCCTTTTTGAGTTCCGAGCCATGCCCTTCGGCCTGTCTCCAGCTCCCAGGGTCTTCACCAAATGCATAGCAGTGGTGACAGCTTTCCTGCGGCGCCGAGGGGTCCGGGGGTACCCTTACCTGGACGATTGGCTGATAGCAGCCCCCTCCAGACAGGAGGTGGAGCGGTCCAGAGATCTGGCCCTCCAGGTTTGCTCTCAAATCGGCCTTCTCATCAACGAGGCCAAGTCGGAACTCGAGCCAAAGCAGGTGATTCTGTTTATCGGGGCAGAGCTCTACTCTCTTCGAGCCAGAGCACGGCTCCCGGCGGAGAGGGCCGAGGTTCTTACCTCCTTTGCCCAATCATTTCTGGTTGGGCAATCGCGCCCTGCCCGGGACTTCCTGCGCCTCCTGGGTCTCATGGCGGCCTGTACCAGTGTGGTCCGTTGGGCTGCTGGCACATGCGCCCCTTCAGTGGGGACTGGCCAGCCAGTGGTCACAACGCCAGCATCCATTGGACCAGCTAGTGATGGTGACCCAGGAGATGTGGAACGCTCTCGTGGTGTACGTTCCATCTCATCTGCAGGAGGGCATCCCGTTTGTCCGCCCGAGCCGACGGTCTCTCTGTCGACCGATGCCTCTCTGATGGGTTGGGGTGCCCATCTGGGGGAACACCTGGCACACGGCCTCTGGTTCCCGCAGGAGTCCCGATGCCACATCAACCTGCTGGAGTTTCGAGCCGGTCCGCCTAGCTCTCACCACCTTTGCTCCGTTTCTCTGGGGTCAAGTGGTCCGGTCCAGGCGGACAATACCATGACCATGTACTACCTAAACCGCCAGGGCGGGACGCGTTCCATACTTCTATGCAAGGAAGCTCTCCGCATTTGGTCACTCGTGCGCAGCTTGGAGGCGGATCTCCTAGCCATTCATGTGGCAGGAGCCTCCAACACCCTGGCTGATGCCCTGAGCCGGATAGGTGCTGCATCTCACGAGTGGTCTCTCCTGCCGGAGGTAGTACAAGATCTGTTCTCCCATTGGGGCACACCTCAGGTGGACCTGTTTGCCTCCAGGGAGAACGCGAAGCTGAGGCTGTTCCATGCCCGCCCCCCCTCAGCAGGGCTCGCTGCAGGGGGATGCCTTCTCGAGGATGGGACCCCGGGCCTCTTCTACGCCTTCCCCCCATTTCCCTTGATTCACAAGGTGCTTCTCAAAGCAAGGAGGGACAAGGCGCAGGTGATTCTGATAGCCCCAGACTGGCCCTGCCAGTTCTGGTACCCAGATCTCCTCAGCCTCCGCTCCAGGCTCCCGAGGCAGCTTCCAGCTCGCCCGGACCTGCTCTCAGTCAATCAGGGGAAGGTGTTCCATCCGGACCTTCAATCCCTGCACCACTGGCCTGGTTCCTGGCGGCTAGGTTCCAGGCCTTGGGTCTTTCGACGGGTCCTCAATGTTGTTGAGGCGTCCCGTGAGAGTCGACCAGGAAATGCTATGCCTTCAAATGGAAGAGATTTTCCATTTGGTGTCGGGCAAGGGCTTGGACCCTTCCTCCTGTCCTTTGGCAAGCATCTTGGACTATTTATGGTCCTTTCGTCAAGGGCTTAGGTCGGCGACCCTAAGGGTGCACCTGGCAGCCATCTCTGCTTACGGGGCGGGCGGGGAGCAGTCGGTGGCGCAGGAGAAGGTGGTCTGGCGCTTTTCAAGGCCTTGATCACATTTCCCCTCTGGTGAGAACCTCCACCTCCGTGGGATTTACTGCTGGTACTGGCAAAGCTCATGGGCAAGCCATTCAACCAATGCACAGGTGTGAACTCTCTCACCTATCGTGAAGAACCGTCTTCTTGGTGGCTATCCGTCCAGCCAGAAGGATGGGAGAACTCCAGGCGCTCTGCATCGAGTCTCCTTACCTGGTCTTCCACAGGGACAGAATTGTCTCTGCGCCCCCACCAAATTCCTTCCGAAGGTGGTGTCGAGTTTCACCTTAACCAGGTGTTGACTCTGCCGGTGTTCTACCCAATCACACCTCGGAGGTCGAATATAGGCTCCATACTTTGGACCCTAGAAGGGCTCGCTTATTATAAGGGCGCATGGCTGAAATTCAGGAGAGGGTTCGCCAGCTGTTGTTGTCACCTACGCTGAAACCGCGCACCTGGCAGACCTGCAGCCAAGCGGACGATAAGCAGGTGGGTCACCTCCTGCATAGATCTCTGCTACAAGTTGGCGGGCATGGAGCCTCCCAGAGGGATAAGAGCTCATTCTACCCGCCATACTGCTGCATCAGTGGCTGCTTCCAGGGACGTCACTATCCAGGAAATCTGCAGGGCTGCTACCTGGAAGTCAGTACACCTTCATTACCCATTACCACATCGACCTTGAGTCACACCGGGATGCTGGTTTTGGGGCCTCGATTCTCCAGTCTTTATTCCCTAAGTAGGGGGTGTGCGCCTTGCCTCCCTCCTCCTGGAGAACTGCTAGGAGTCTGCCAGACAGTGTGGATGAACAACATATCCATGTCCCTAGAAATACAGGTTACTCACCTGTAACAGGAGTTCTAGAATGGTATATGTTGTTCATCCCACCCTGACCTCCCGACTGACTGCACACCCTGAGCTTCCAGTGGGCCAGATCTGGCGTCATGGGGTGGAGCCGAGAGTTTACCACCTGGGTGGGTGGGAGGAGCCAGCTTGAAGACCTTCCGGCAAGATTTAAAGCGGCAAGGAACCTGCCAGACAGTGTGGATGAACAACATATACCATTCCTAGAACTCCTGTTACAGGTGAGTAACCTGTATATGTAGACCCAAAGCTGCCATTACTGACGTGTAGGGGTCCCTGGCTCTTCTAAATGGATCATGCCAGCCAACGGCATACGTAGAAATTGTTGGCAGATGAGGACCGCTAGGCCAATTTAGTCTGCCGGTAAGCCCTAAACTTGTATGCAGTCACTGACCCTAAGTGAACAATGGTTTTTCATCACTCCCTTCCCACCCAGTGTTCCCTTGTGCCTGTCCCAGGCATGTTTAAACCCCGCCACTCTGCTTGCCCCAACCACCTCTTTTGGTAGACTGTTCCAAGCATCCACCACCCTCTCTGTGTAGAAAAACTCCCTCACGTTGCTTCTTAATCTACCCCCCTCCAATTTCATATTGAGTCCCCTCGTTCTGATATCTTTTCTACATTGGAAAAGATCCCCCACCTGCACATTGTTTATGCCCTTGAGGTACTTGAAAGTTTCTATCATGTCCCCCTTTCTGTCCTCTCCTAAAGTGAGTACATATTTAGGACTCTCAGTCTCTCCTCATATGTTTTTTTTTTTTTTTTAATTATTTCTTTAGTTCCTCGGCTTGGAGGGGTTACCTGTGGCTCCCCCTTCCAGCCAGCCTTCACACCCACTGCCCCAGTCGTAGCCAGAGCTCATCCCCCCCCCGCCACAGCCCTTCTAGGCTGCATTGCAGCAGGTACGTACCCCACTACCGCGGTGACCTGGAGGGCGGGCTCAGGAGGGAGCTGACTTGGGTGCATCCATAGTGGCACCGTCCGGGGCAGCTGTCCACACTGCCGAGGATTTTTGATGTATGTACCTACTCTCCCCTCAGTATGCAAATGCAGTGGCGTCAATGGCGCTACAGCGCATGCTTTCATACATTGCACGTCTGGCCCCGTCCATGCTGCCCCATCCAGTCGGCCCCGAGGATGCACCAGCCACCAGCTGCCGCAAGGAGCCGGCACCTCGGCGGACCTCCCTATCCACCGTCTCCGGAGGAGGAGAGCTGTCCTTGGGATGTTCAGTCCTCCTCCTCTCAGCCAACCCCCCAGCAATCCATGACTGCTCCTGAACACAGGTCGCTGGCGTGACACAAGGTGTGGTGTCCAGTGCCTCAGCCCTCAGCACCACCGGGCTGGCCCCTCTTCACGTGTTTTGTGATGCAAGCCATGCACCATCTTTGTTACCCTTCTCTGAATAGCCTCCACCTTGTCTATGTCCTTACACATGTGTGGTGTCCAGTACTGCACACAGTACTCCAGGTGAGGCCTTGCCAGTGTTTTCTGCAGTGGCATCAATACCTCCTGTCTCCTGCTAGTAATGCCTCTGCATGTGCACCCCAGCATGCCACTGGCCCTCCCTGCAGCCTTTGCACACTGCTTTGATACCTTAAGGTCATTAGATATGATAACCCCTAGATCCCTTTCCTCTTTGGTGACATTCAGCACCTCTCCACCATTCTTTTTTTTTTTGGCCTCCCGGCACTCCCCTTCTTTGGGAGACACCTGCTGCCTGTTACATCCCGCACCTCACCTGGTGACCAGAGCAATCCAACCCCATGGAGCCGTGGTTATACCCCTAGGTGGGTAAGGGGTGAGGGCCCTTCAACCCCATGTCTGTCTTTTGTCGGGTTGTCATCTCCGGCGCTGGTGGGGGCATTGAGGATCAGGGCCGTGGTGTTCCATCTACTGGGAGTGCCAAGGGGTGTTTTTCCGGTGTTTCTGTAGGCATGTTGTGCGCCCTGACATCAAGGTGCCTAAGGTGCTGACATCCAGCACGTCTGCCCCAGTTTCGGCCTTTGGGCTTGGTGAGCCTCGGGTCTCCACCCGGGGTCACTCAAGCGCCGATTGCGAGCGCCCCCCGGAGCAGGTGAGCTTTCCGTGGGACGCTCAGGCCTCCTCCCCCTGCTGACCCTCCAGCTCCTGGGCTCGTTCCCAAACCTGGGTCGCTGGTGTTGCAAGCGGAATTTCAACCGCTGTGCTGATGGGCCAGCCTCTCCCCCATTCTGTAGCTTTCTCCAGGGTCCCCCCTACCCAGGTGCATTATGTTGCAGTTTTTTGGACTGAACCTTAGTTGCCACACCTCCAACCATCTTTCAAGCTTCTCCAGGTCCCTCTTCATTTTCTGCACCCCTTCTGGAGTATCCACTCTGTTACAGATCTTGGTGTCATCTGCAAATAGGCAGACCTTTCCTTCCAGCCCCTCTGCAATGTCACTAATGATGACATTGAAAAGGACTGGTCCCAGTACTGATCCCTGTGGTACTCCGCTGGTCACCTCGCTCTCCCCAGATTGGATCCCATTTACCATCACACTCTGTCTTCTGTCCGTCAGCCAGTTTCTAACCCAGTGTATCACCTTATGCCCCATGCCCAGTCTACATTCATCTTGTTAACCAGCCTTCTTTGTGGGACGGTATTAAAGGCTTTGCTGAAATCTGGGTAGGCGATGTCTACTGCCCCGCTCTGATTCACTTCCCTAGTCAACCAATCAAAAAAATCTATCACATTTGTTTGACAAGACCTTCCTGCTGTGAATCCATGTTGCCTCAGATCCTAGGCACCACTGGATTCCAGGTGTGCCACTATCCTTTCTTTCAGCAGTGTTTCCATGATCTTCCCCACCACTGAGGTGAGGCTGACTGGCCGGCAGTTCCCCACTTCCTCCCTACTGCCACTTTTGTGCAGTGCGACTACATGTGCCCTCCTCCAGTCCTCTGGAACCACGCCTGTGTTGAGTGACTCTGTGAACAGGGTGGCCAGAGGCACTGCTAGTTCCCTTCTCAGCTCCCTTAATATCCTCGGGTGTATGTGGTTTGGCCTCATGGCTGTATACACCTTCAGCTTTCATGAATTCCTCCAGAACTCTCTCCACTGTGAATGGACTGGTGTCCACTTCTCCCCCCCAACCCCCATTGCGGTCCTTGACCCTCTCCCTCCTTAGTGAATACTGAACAGAAGTATTTGTTCAGTATTTAGAAACATAGAAACATAGAATTTGACGGCAGATAAGGACCGCTTGGCCCACCCAGTCTGCCCATTTCCCTGCCTACTGGATAAGCTGCAGATCCTAGTTAACCAGCAGCCTACTTTTTCCTACCCCCATCCCCTAGAATTGCCTTTATGACTGTCCCATGCATGCTTGAATTCCACCACTGTTTTTGACTCACGACTCCTCCGGAAGGGCGCTCCATGCATCCACAACCCTCTCTGTGAAAATACTTCCTTAAATTACCTCTGAGTCAGCTTCCATCTTCAAATTGTGCCCCTTGTTCTTGCACACCTTTTTTTGAAAGATGCTACCCTCTTGGACTTTGTTGATTCCTTGAGGTACTTGAAAGTTTCTATCATGTCCCCTCTCCCTCCTTTCCTCGAGGCTATACATATTAAGCTTCTTTAGTCTCTCTTATGTCTTCCGGTGCAGACCCTGCACCATTTTAGTTGCCCTCCTCTGGACAGCTTCCATCCTGTGTATGTCTTTGCGAAGACTGGTCTCCAGAACTGCACGTAGTACTCCAGATGGGTCTGACCAGCTGTCTGTACAGAGGGATAATAACTTCCTGTTTTCTACTGGTGATGCCTCTCCTATGCATCCCAATATCCCCCCAGCCCTCATTGCTGCCCTCTCACATTGCTTGCCCACCTTTAGGTCATCTGATATGACTACCCCCAGGTCCCTTTCCATTTTTGTTGTTGTTAGTATCTCACCCCCCATCGTGTACTCTTCCCCTGGGTTTTTGTTTCCCATGTGCATTACCTTGCACTTCTTAGCATTGAATCTAAGCTGCCGTACATTGACCATTCTTCTAACCTTGCCAAGTCTCTTTTTATCCTTTCCACCCCACCTTGTGCATCAACTCTGTTGCAGATCTTTGTGTCATCTGCAAAGAGACATACTTTTCCTTCCAGTCCCTCTGCAATGTCGCTTATAAAGACATTGAAGAGGACTGGTCCCAATACTAGACCTACGGTACCCCACTAGTAACCCCTTTCATCAGAGTGGACTCATTTACTATTACTCTCTGTGCCTCTATTTTTCCAGCCAATTTTTACCCAGGCTGTCATCTTGGGACCTACTTGCAGCTAGCTAACTTGTATATTAATCTTTGTGTGGGACTGTTTCAAATGCCTTGCTAAAGTCTAGGTAGGCCATGTCCACAGCCCTCCCTGATCTACTACTTGGTCACCCAGTCAAAGAAATCTATCAGATTTGTCTGGCATGACCTTCCTGCTGTGAATCCATGCTGCCTTGGGTCCTGTGCCCCTCTGGCCTCTAGATGCGACAATTCTTTCCTTCAGAAGTGATTCCATCATTTTCCCTACCACTGAGGTTAAACTAAGAGGTCTGTAGTTTCCTGCTTCTGCCTTGCTCCCACTTTTGTGAAGGGGAATCACATCTGCCCTCCTCCAGTCCTCGGGTACCACCCCATCCTCCCATGATTTGTTAAACAGGGTAGTCAGTGGTGTCACTAATTCTACCCTTAGTTCTTTTAGAATTCTGGGATGAATCCCATCAGGCCCCATTGCTTTGTCCACCTTCAGTTTTAAGAGTTCTTTCAGAACCCTTTCTTCTGTAAATGGGCTGGTATCAACTTCTGTATCCAGTGTGTTTCTACTGTTTGTTCTAGGTACCCCTTTGTAAATACTGAGCAAAATATTTGTTTAGTATCTCTGCCTGTTCACAGTCTCCCTCTGCCCACCCTCCTCCCCTTTATTAAGCCTCACCTATCCTCCCTTGGTCTTCCTTCGCTCCCTCGATGTACCTATAAAAGGTTTTATCCTTCTTAACTGAGTTGGCTATCTTTTATTCGGTTTGGGCCTTTGCTGTTCTGACTGCCTTCCCAGCTTCCTTTGCTTTAACTGATACAGTTCTCTGTCCTGCTCCTTCTGCGATTCCTTGTACTTCCTGAAGCTTTCTTTTCTCTTGAACCTTCACTGTCACTTCCTTTGAGAACCATAGTGGTTTCTTACATCGTTTAGTTTTGTTTATTTGCTTTACACAAAGGCTTGTTGCCTCTGTGATGGCAGTTTTTATTATTCCCCATTGTTCTTCCACCCCTCCTTCCTGCCCATGTGCTAGTGCATTCCTTATGCACTTACCCATTTTGGCAAAGTTAGCCCTTCTAAAGTCCAGTACTTTTGCCTTTGTATGGCTTGACTCTATTGCTGTGTTTATTGTGAACCATACTGTTCGATGGTCGCTAGTTCCCAGATGGGTACCCACTTCTACATCTGTGATCTCTCTTCATCTCCATTTGAGAGAACCAGGTCTAAGATTGCTCCCTCTCGAGTGGGCTCAATACTAGTTGTCTAAGGCATGCCCCTGTAGGGCATCTAGAATAACCCCACTCTTGAGTGGCTGTGGCAACTGCACTCCAGTTAACATCTGGCATATTCAGATCACCCATCAGCAATATCTCCCTTTTTTGCCATACTAAGTATACTTTCTATCATTTCCTTGTCCACTTCCTCCCCTGAGAAGGGTTCTGTATACAACCCCTGAGGATTGTGGTGCCATTGCGGTCTCCAAATTTACCCACAGTGCTTCTTCTCCTCCCTGTTTTCTCTTTGTTCTGTTATTTTGATTCCTTCCCTTATGTAAAGAGCTACTCTCCTCCTCTTTTACCTCTCTGTCTCTCCTGTAGATAGTGTATCCTGGTATGTTTATGTCCCAGTCATGGTTTTGTGTGAACCATGTTTCTGTGACTCACCAATATCCAGATGTTCCTCCTCCATCAAGGCCACTAATTCAGGAAGCTTGTTACTCAGACTACGTGCATTGGTACTCATCGCTTTCCATTTTTTGATGGCTTTACTTTCTGTTGCAGCATCCCCCACTGACCTTTCTACCTCGGTCTTTTTCCCATTTAGTACCCTGTTTTGTAGGGAGAGGCTGGGATTTTCCTGCTGCTCATCAGTGCCTCCCCCCTTGACTAGTTTAAAAGCTTGCCAATGAAGCATTTAAACCGATTGCTCAAAACACTTGTTCCCTTCCTGGACAGATGCAGACCATCCTGCCAGTATAGGCTGGTGTCCCTCCAGGTGGAACCCCAGTCCCCAATGAAGCCAAACCCCTGTGCTCCACACCATTTTTTCAACCACTCATTAAACTGCATGGTGCAAAGTACCCTTGCCTCACTCATGCCATTTACAGGCAGCACCTCTGAGAAGGATACTGTGTGTGCTACTTGTCTTAGGCCCCTCCTCAGTTCTAAAAGTCCTTCTGCACTGCTCTAATCTCATGTTGAGCCAAGTCATTTGTCCCTAGGTGGACAATGACATCCAGCTCAGACTCCCGTGCAGCTGTTCTCGTGATCCTGAGGATGCGCTTCCTGTCCCTACAAGCCATGGCACCAGGCAGGCACTTTACTTCAGTTTTCCCTGCTCCCCCCAGTTCTATCCCCCTAATAATTGAGTCACCCACCAGGAGCTGCTTCCTTTCCTTGTGGCATCCTCTGCCTCCTTCCTGTGGGCCTCCCTTGTGACAGGTGTCCTCAGCCTTCTTAATCTCCTCCGTGGGTGCATCCATAGGGGAGCTGTGCTCCCCCAGAATGGTGTATGGATTGTGGAGTGGAACAACTGACTGGGTGTGCCTCTGTTCCACCCTCCTCACCCTCCCTGAGCCCACTGTGGTCCAACTGCTGTGCTTTCTTTGCAACCTCTGAGGTAGTGGTGGTGGCTCTGGTGCTCCCTGGATGGGGGGCCCTTCCTACCATCAAGTCTGGCCTGGGGGAAGGTTCTCTTACTGCTGTCCAGTGTGGCCTGAAGACGGGCAACTTCCTCCCTCAGGGCAGAGAGTTGTCTGCAAATAGGGCAGCATCTCAGCCTCCAGAAAGACTCCTGGAAGACTGCTGCCCCACAGCCATTACATTGCACTACTCCCCACATGACTATGTACTTTTTTTTTTTGGGTGTGTGTGTGCTTGTGTTTGTGATTGGTTTGTTATATAGAAATATATATATATTATACAATGTGTATGCGTATATTTTCAGTGCTGTGTGCTAGAGAGGATATGACATTGATATGCACCTTGCACTCTTGAGGAAATTATGTCAGAACCCTAGGTATAAAGGAACTATTCCAGGGTGGGTGGGGTGAGGGGTGGGAAGGGGTTGGGCCTAAACTGTGCCCTCACAAAACAATCAGCTAAGAGCTCTGACCCACCGCATGATAGAGTGCCTTCCTGTCTGCAAGATACTATACACAACAATTTGACAGGAGAAAATCCTGCTAATCAAACAGTGAAAAATCCAGACATCCAAGTCAGACACAGGTAAACCTCCCAGCCCCAAAACAGCCTGGTGGTTTGTGCTCTGAAAGCAGTCAGCCCCAAAATAAGTCAGCTGTGCTTTGAACTCTTCCTGCACTGAAAATCTTAAAATTGTAACAAGACTGTCTTTTCCTGATAATTGTAAATTCCTTATTTCACCTTTCAGTTAGAAGCAGCCTCCACCTGCAGTATATCTGCTACAAACCACAGACAATTGAAAGGTTCCCCTTCCTCTGTTGTGAGCACAACTCGCTTTCTTGCAAATCCTATGTTCAATATTGCAGCTCCCAACAAGAGATAGTTTGACTAGGAAAAATATTAGCTGTTCTGCCTTGTCTAGATCCCCCTCCTTCCCTTTGAGCCTCACAATCCCCCGCCCCCTGGTTTTTTCTTCTACCGCTGATGTACCTATAGAATGTCTTGTCCCCTTTTTTCACAGTCCATGCTAAACCCTCCTCTGTCTGTGCCTTGACTCTCCTAACAGCTTTCCCTGCTTCCCTTAGACATTCAACATACACCTCCCTGTCATCCTCCTTTTGGATTCCCTTATACTTCCTGAAACTTGGTCCTTTAGCCCTTACTTTGTCTGCTGTCTCTTTAGAGAACCATAGTGGTTTCCTTCTTCTTTTCCCTTTGGCCACTATCCTAACTCATTGGTTAGTTACTTCCACTGTGGCTCCTTTTAGTTTCCTCCACTCCCTCCATTACCTCTTCCTTCTCCAGGACTGCTTTTAAACATCTACCTATTTCACTGAAATCCGCCCTCCTGAAATCTAATACTTTTGCCCTTGTGTGGCTTAATTGAGTCCCCGCTCCATGCCAAACCACACCATGTGGTGGTCACTGGATCCCAGCTGCCCTTCCACCTGGACTGCTTTGACTCTGTTTCCATTGGTCCATACTAGATCCATAATCAATTTGTCTCTAATTGGCTCATGCACCAGCTGTCTTGAGTCCAACCCCCTGCAGGGATTCCAGGATGGCTGTACTTCTGGCTGAAGCAGCTGCTTGGGTGGTCCAATCTACATCCAGAATACTGAAATCCTCCATCAGCAGGATTTCACCTTTAGCTGTCATGTCATGAATTTCCTCCATTAGTACCCTGTCCACTTCCTCCCTCTGTGCCGGAGGTCTGTAGATCACCCCAGTACATATTGCTGTGCCATTCCCTGGTTCAAGGGTGACCCACATTGCTTCGGCCTCCCCCATGTTCCCTGTACTTGTATAGACGTTATGCCTTCTCTGATGTACAGGGCCATCTCCCCTCCTTTTTACCTTCCCTATCCGTTCTGAACAGTGTATAGTCCGGTACATTGACATACCAGCTGTGATTAGCAGAGTACCATGTCTCTGTTATTGCTGCTATGTCAAGGTCTGCATCCATCATCAAGGTTTCCAGGTCTGGAACCTTATTCCCAGACTGCGGGCATTTGTGAGCATGACTTTCCATGTTTTATACCCTGCCCTCCCTTTGTTCTTATTCTCTTTCCCTTGCCTGTTTTCCCCCACCCCAGATCTCTTGTTCATGTGCTCCTGCCCCCCCCCAGTACCCCCTTTTACAAGCTTCGCCTTACTGCCCGCTTCAGTTGTTCCTGTTGTCATCTGTGTTTTTGCATGCTACCATGTGGGAGCCATCCATACAGTCCCACCCTTATCCTACTCAGCATGTCCTTTCATCCTAAAAGCAAAGCTTTGGAGCATATGTGATACAAAATACCTAAATAAAATACATAATTTGAAAGGTTAAAATAAGCATTCCTGGGTGCATACGTCATCTTTTATAGAAACGGGTAACTATCTGTGGACAGAGAGCAGCAGGTCAAGGCTGAAGGAGACCTATCGCTGAAAAAAATGCTCCTTAAAGGTGTTCCCTCCAAGAATCCATGCTTGGTTCACTTCTTTTTGCCATTTATATTAATCAAATTGATACTCGCCTAAACTCATCTAGTATCCATCTCTTCACTGATTATACAGTGCCATACATTGACAGATCAACTCCGGATCAAGCCATTTTGGACCTCCAGAATGATTTCAACATCCTCTGAAACAATCTACTCAACTTGAAACTCCTGCTCAATGCCAAAAAAAATAAGGCCATGATTTTCTCTCCACTGGCCCCTCATCTCCCCCTAAAAATCCCAGATAAGGTTCCTCACATAAGCACCCTTTTGGGAGAAGCCCTGGAGTTCGTGGAAAAATTCAAATACCTGGGGCTTTGGATTGACTACAAATTGTCCTTCATTGATCACATTGATGAACTCACTAAGAAACTGCGTCAAAGGCTTGGTATTTTCTTCGTGATCAAGCACTCACTAACCCAGGAGGCTAGAAAACTCCTAGTCCAAGCTACCTTCTTGCCTCTCCTAGACTATGCGGACTTCTGATATGACCATAGTACTAGCACAGCTCTCTCCAAACTTGATACCCTATACCACAGAGCCCTTAGGTTCATTTCGGATGCCCCTTATGACACACATCACTGCATCCTCTGTTCTTCCATAGTCTGGAGCTCCGTTAGCTTCAGGAGGCAAAAAAATGCTATTCTATGGACATATAAGGCAATCACTCATAAATTACCTCAGTACCTTACAAGCTGCCTAACTCCCTGCATCCTTAGTGCCTATTCTTTCAGAAGTCTTATCATCTTATCTCTGGCTATCCCTAAAGTTAAAATGCACTTTGGTAGAGCCACAATAAACTTCACTCTTCCTACGCTCTGGAATAAGATCCAGAAAACCTTAATGCTCGCTACCCCTGTCACGTTCTCCCTCTTCAAATCCTTGTTCCTGAGGACCTTCACCGAGGTCTGTCATTGTTTCAAGTCAAGGTCTTAACATCACGATTTGTTACTGCTTTAAATTCTGGACTTAAACCTCAACCATTGCCTGATGCGTCATTTGAGTCCTCCCTTCTGTCATTGTCCAAATCAAGGTCCCAACATCATGATCTGCCTTTGCTTCAAATATTGGACTTAAACCTCAACCATTGCCTGTGGCATCTGTTGTGTTCTCCCTTCGAACAGTCCTTCCTCTCAAGGCCATCATGTCCAACCCTCTCCTATCTCGGCTGACCTTCCCTCCCCACTCCCAATACCCTCCCCTTCCCACTCCACTTGTCAGACCATATCTACAGTACTTATCAAAGGACAATTACATCTCAATCTTCTTCACACTGTGACGCTAGAGGAACTGCCACTCCTGCTCACTGTGACCCCTCCAATGATGTTTACTGTATAAACTTTAGCTTATTACTTTACGTCCATATATCTGTATCCATGCAATTGTATTTAAATGACACTACCTCCTGTTGAACCTACTGCTATGTTCTGGTGCAAGTATCTTGTCACATGCGATGGTTATATGTTATTATGTTGTTATTATTACTATGTAATTGTTATGTACGTTCACTCAACCTGTGATGTCTTAACCCTGTTGGCAATTGTTTTGTCCCAGGTCCGTCTTGTAAATGAGCTTGTCTCAGTGGTGTTCCGCCTGGCAAAATAAAGATTTTGATTGATTGATTGATTGAATATAGTATGATGCCTGTGTACTGTTTACCCTGGCCTGATGAAAGGAGAATGTTAAAAAAAATCTGTTGTGTTACATACTGTAGATACATACAGTAGATACATAGACAGTGTCAGCAGATAAGGGTCTATGG
Organism: Neoceratodus forsteri; assembly: GCA_016271365.2. NCBI lineage: Eukaryota > Metazoa > Chordata > Ceratodontiformes > Ceratodontidae > Neoceratodus > Neoceratodus forsteri. The sequence continues at coordinate 394,098,082 of CM057449.1, forward strand.
CCCACCCAGTCTGCCCATTTGAGCTTGTAAGTTCAGTTTATGTTTTCCTAGACGTCTGTTGCCCCTTACCCCGACCTCCAGAATTCCTTTATGTCTATCCCATGCATTCTTAAATCCCGTGATTGTTTCAGCCACCACCACTTCCTCTGGCAGGATGTTCCACTTGTCCACCACCCATTCTGTGAAGAAATTCTTTCTCACGTTTCCTCTGAATCGTCCTCCCTCCAGCTTCATCCCATGCCCTCTAGTCCTGGAATATCTTTTTCGCTTAAAAATAGTGTATTCCTGCACCCTGTTCCTCCCTGTAAGATACTTGTATGTCTCTATCATATCCCCTCTCTCCCTCCTCTCCTCCAGGGAGTACATGTTCAGTTCCTTCAACCAGTCCTCATAGGACTTGTGATGCAATCCATGCACTATCTTTGTTGCTGTCCTCTGAACCTTCTCTACCCTGTCTATGTCCTTACGTAGGTAAGGTGTCCAGAACTGTACACTGTACTCCAGGTGGGGCCTCGCTAGTGTCTTGTATAGTGGAATTATGACCTCCCTTTTCCTGCTGGTAATGCCCCTGCCTATGCATCCCAGCATCCTATTTGCTTTACCTGCTGCCTTGTCACACTGTTTCCCTACCTTGAGGTCATCAGAGATGATAACCCCAAGATCCCTTTCCTGCTTGGTGCATGCTATATCCTCACCCCTCAACTGATATATTGTGCCAGGGTTTCTGTGCCCCATATGCATTATCTTGCACTTCTTTGCATTGAATTTCAACTGCCAAACCCCTGACCATTCTTCAAGTTTTTGCAGGTCCCTTCTCATTCTGTCTACACCCTCTGGTATGTCTACTCTGTTACAGAGCTCTGTGTCATCAGCGAACAGTGAAATTCTGCCTTCTGGGTCCTGCGCAATGTCACTGATGAAGATGTTGAATAGGACCGGTCCCAGCACTGATACCTGTGGTACCCCACTGGTCACTCTTCCCTCTGTGGAGTGACAGCCATTTACCACCACCCTCTGTGTTCTGCCGCCCAGCCAGTTACCTACCCACCACACTACTGTTCTGCCCACAGCCATATTCCCCAGTTTGTGTAATAGTCTTCTTTGTGGCACAGTGTCAAAGGCCTTGCTGAAGCCCAGATAGGCCATGTCCACTGCCCTCCCCTGATCCACCTCCCTAGTCATGCAGTCGAAAAATTCAACAAGGCTGGTCTGACATAACGTCCCACTGGTGAAACCATGCTGCCTTGGGACCTGTAGTCCATTTACAACCTGTAGTTTTGAGAAAGAGTGGTGGATAGATTTGCTAGGGGTTTGTCACTGAGATATAATACAAGATCGTCAGCGTATAGTAAGGCTTCACATGAAAGGTTATCAGCAGGAAGGGAAATTATAAAGAAAAAATTCAACAAGGTTGGTCTGACATGACCTCCCCCTGGTGAAACCATGCTGCCTTGGGTCCTGTAGTCCATTGACAACCATATGTTCTACCAATCTCTCCTTCAGTAGTGCTTCCATGGTCTTCCCCGCTACCGTCTTGGGGCATAGCATCTTAAAATTAATACTTTGGCTATTTTTATTTTTAAAAGTTTTTTGTTTCCTAAGCCCCATAGGTTTGTGTAGCCCCCTCCCCAAAGAAATCCTAAATCTGCTTCTTTCTGGCTCACTTGACACTGTATGAAAACTTCCAGAAGTGTCAGGCTCCAGTTGATCACATGATGGGGTCTGAGAGTGTCCTTCTCTGCCAGACTCTATTCATTGCCGTGTGGGTGGTGGTAAGAGTGTGGTGAGGTGCATGATGATGCCAGTTATTGTGTGTGTAGAGCTAGGTCTGCGTCACTGAACATTTGCTGCTGTGTTATCCTTTAGTTCAGGGGGTGCAGAAAGAGGAAGAGAGGAGGCCAAGGTACAAAACAATGAGGGGCACACTGTGTGTGATGGCATTGCAGTCATGTTTTCTGCTAGGGCCGGAAGCAGTGTGGGAGCAGGATAAATGTGCAATAGTCAGAGTATTTTCTTGGCTTGAATTTTTTCTTGTATAAGTGATCAAAATTTACCATTACAATTGGGGGGCTAGTGCAACCCTCGGCAGGCTAGTGCACTTTTGAATCAACTTGCCCTCTTGGCTAGTGCAAAGAAAAGTTAAAGTTGACTGCTGTTGATATATATATATATATATATATATATATCATTTATTTATTTGCTTTTGGTAACCAAGTAAGTGCACTAGGCAAACAAACCTGCCTATTTTCTGGTACGACCTGGGAGAGTACAATGGGACATACAGTAGTGACAACATTAAGGTACACAAAGATAAACAGTAAATGCAAACAGTTACATCAGCTGAGTAAGTTACAGCAATTAGAACAGCAACAATCTAACAACAAGAATATGTATACCGTATATGTATCACAGTACTGTTCAAAAAAAGCCAAAAACCATTCCAATAACATGAATGAAATACACTGAACAGAATACTTCTCTACAAACTGGAAACAAAGTTCATTCTTTTCTATTAGCACCAGAACGCTACCGCTCGTGACCTGACAATCAGACAGAAGCTGCACCTGGTGTGTTCTCAAAGTCACTTATCACAGCCCTCATAAAGTACAATAAACAGGCAGTTATTTTGCCACAAACTTTTTTTTATAATTTTTACCTTTTGCAGTCATTTTCTTTCAGGATTCTCTCCACTGCCTGCGCTTCCTATTGCCCACTTCCTGGACCTCCCGCTCACACGCCACTCCGCTTGGACGCCCACTTCAAAACTTAGAAATGCAGGGAACAGTGATTGATTACTGACAAAAAAACTAACTGAAACTCCTGCTCCAAAAAACAACATTACTAGCAGTGCTACCAGCTAAGTCAGACAACCTGAAACACACACACTAAGAACAGCTGCCATGTTTTCTATAAATTTCTGAAGCAGTGCTCACTCCACCAGTCAGCATCAATGCTAGCATGACAATGTGATGTCCTGACATCATGGCCATAGTAACAGCATACTACAAGGTGTACTAATTTACAGATTCACACAGAAACCCACAAATATAAAACAATTTTTTCGTAAAGATTACAACAAAATGAGACAAAACACACAAGGTCCTTCCCTATTGCGTAAATGAAATATGCGATGGGGACCTAGTGCGATACATCATTTATGTGCACTTGGGTAGTTTGCTCTTGGGCACATCACTGGAGGCTTATATAACTTGTGAGGCTACCCAAGGTCAAACCTCCTAGAATTCACCAACTTCTTACACTCCTCCCTAGACTCTGGTAACATTGCTGGAGATGTGTTCATAGACCTTTCCAAGGCCTTCAACACGGTTAGCGTTCCTCTCCTTCTTGACTCCCTCTGCCAACTTGGTTTCTCCACAGGCCCCCTGGCATGGTGTGCCAGTTACATCTCCATCCGGTCCCAATGTGTCAAAATAAACGGAACACTATCTGACACTGTACCTGTCTGCTCCGGGGAGCTCCAGGGCTCCATCCTGGGTCCACTTCTTTTCACGCTGTACCCAAACTCCTTGCCAAAGGCCTGCTCCAAAAAAATATTACTGTATGCAGATGATGCAGTGCTCCATGCCTCACATCATAAACCCACTTCCCTCCAGGACTCCCTCCAACATGCCTTCTGCCAGGCCGAAACATGGTTTAAGGACCATAGATTGGTCATAAACCTGAAAAAGACAAAATCAATGATTTTCTCCCACCACCAAAACAAATTGAAAAGTGCACCTCTCCTCATCCTCCCCAGCACCCAGAACCCCCTTGAACAGGTATCCATCTGCAAATATCTTGGACTTACCCTCGACTCTGCCCTTACCTTCCATGACCACATAAACACCCTAGTGGCCGCCAGTAACACTCGAATTGGACTCCTTTACTGGCACAGGGACTGCCTCCCTCCTGATGCCTTTAGGCTTGCCATTACTTCCTCAATACTGTCCCTAGTGGACTATGGGCTCCCTTTGTATGGGGCAGCAGATAATTCCGCACTCCAGAAAATTCAGATCTCCCTCAAAAAAGGTGTGCAGGCTCCTAACTGCTGCCCCTAGGCTCACCCACACCTGCTCCCTCTGTTCCTCTGCCAATCTTCTCAACCTCATTGAAAGACTCCACTACCAGACCTGCCTACTCACCAAGAAAATCCTGCTTGGCCACTCCCCTCCTGGGGTTACCACCTCTCTCCAACTTGCCACCCCCTCTATCTCCACCCGCAACTCGGGCAGAGCTGTACTGGCAGTACCCAGGGTAAAAACCTCTCTTGTCCAGAGATCCTTCCACTACAGGGCCCCTGTTTGGTTTAATGCACTCCCAGCCAACATCACTAGCACACCCAAGATTGCCCATTTCAAAGTTGCTCTCCGAAACCACCTCCTCAGCGTCCGCTCCTGTAACTGCAACTAGCCTGTGCTCTCATGCCCACAATGACCCAAACCTCTGACAAAGGTCATTATGGACTGCAACCTCTTACAATAATGTCTGACCCATAAATATGATGGATTATACTCTAACGGATGCTCTCTTGTGTTAACAATGTTTTTCTGCTGTGCTTGTGTAAATATCTGTATCCAAAACTGTATATAATGTTTGTAAACAATGTCTGTAACCTATACATGATGGCTATTCCTTTGTAACGGTACCCTGTCTGTTTTATTCTGTCCTCCATGTGACGAGGTACCTTTGTAAATGAGCCATCTGGCTCAAAGGTTGTAAATCTGATATTTCAAATAAATAAATAAACTGCTCTTGTGCAGATAAATAATGCATCACACAGCTCCCCATCGCATATTCCTTATACACAGAAATTCCCAGGATCCGTCTGAAAACTTCAGGAGGAAGAGAGTTTGCCTATGTGGCTCCGACCCTGTGGAATTCTCTACCTCGTCGGATACGTGATGGCCTGACCGTTGAGGGTCTTAAAACGTCCCTTAAAACATATTTATTTAATTAGGCCTTCTCTGGCATTTAAGACTGATAATATTTCTGCTGAATATAAAATCTAATTAGAAGATTTGTTTTAATATATGTTAAATGTGCAATATATCCAATAGTGTGGATTTTATAACTGAAGATTTTATGTATTTTAATATTGTAAGGGTGCCCTGAGCTCTGGAAGGGCACTTTAAAAAAAAAAAAATTGATGATGATGATCACACGCACGTGCACATACACATAAGTAACTACTGGGTGGCAGGGGTGAGTTACAAAGCATAAGAGAATGCAAAGCACTGTGTCAGATATACCACATACTGTATAATAAAGCCCCTTGGGAAGCTCACCATATGCTGCACCTTACCCATATATTAAATCAAAATGCAGGGGAGCTCTGTAGTTAAGGGCAACCAAGGGGTGAGCTCCAGTGTTGCAACAGAGAGAGCTATGGGAAACATCTGACAGTTTCCATTGCATAAGGAGAGGAAATGGGGGATTTGGGCCTGATGAGAGAGGAGTCCAGTCCAGTAGTATACTCCTGGGCAGGGTGGGGTGTGGCTGCTTGGGCAACTGCTGTGAGCTCCTTGAGGGATTAGCAGCTGCAGGATTGGTTAGTTGGATACTAGGTAATGCACTCCCTTGATGAACAGAGTAGTGCACCAAAAGGAGGAATTCAAAACCTCCCTTTGGGCTGGAAAGCCCAGCCTGGAGAGTCTCAGTCAGGAATATCTCTTCAAACAGATGCCAGTAGCCGCTGCTCAAGTGGTTACTTCTGAAGTATCATTTGCAGTATGGAACTGGTGTTGTATAGCACCCGCTCCCTTTGAGGGTAAATGCAGAAGAATGTCTCTGGTCACTGTGGGACAGGTTAGCTACCAAAGCATGAACCCTATGTCAGACATGGAGCTGATAATGGGCAGTATATGACTGGCAGCAGCCACATATGGTAGATGCATACGCTTTCCTTTCAGACATATCCAGATGTTTAGATTCAACTAAAGGTGGGTGAAAAGAGTAAAAAGTAGTGTAATGCTGACCCTACAGTGTCTGTAAAACTGCGAGGCTGACCCTCAGGTCTGTGGGATGTCTGGGCCCCTGCTGGGACTGTCACCTTTGGCCAAAGGGGGTAACAGGAATGGGCATCTCCAGGCTGACAAGGTGTCCACTTCTAGAGCTGGGTGCGTTGGGAGCACTGCCAGGGAGGATGGGAAGGTTAAGATATGATTACAAACCCTTAGAAGGGTTGTCCACCTTGAATGCTGGACACCACATATCCTTCCTCATGTCATTAAAGAAACATAAGCCAGTGTCTTTACAGAGGAAGCAGAAACATAGGGAAAGCCTTAATACCTTTCGAGGATGACAGGGTCACCAAAGAATCCCCACGCACTAAACTGTGACGCTGAGGTACTTTTGCCAGGTTGGGAGAGGGATGCATAGGGTTTTGTGCCGTTGACCAAGACTCGCTGACAGATTGCAGCCAAGGAGAAAGCTGCTGATTAATAAGGAAATTGGTTTATGGACAGTGGTGCTTAGGCAAAAAATGAAACCACCCCACCAGAGCAGGAACAGGCTGTGGAATAGGAGCATGTCTTGTCCGCCATCCCGGGATTACACCATATGGGGAACTGTGGTGACTGACAAAGAGGGATGTATAAACAGGACTAGTTGGCAGTGGTGGAGAAGTCTGGAATAGCTCCAGGACTAAGTACTAGCCTGTTGCTAGCCTTGCTTGTAGAGCAGAAAGCAGCTAACTAAAAGAAGCTACATTTTCTTATTAATTTAAAACTTATATCTCAGCGTCTCAGTGTCTGTTGAGATTAAGTAGACAGATACTTTATTAGAAGTAGAAGGGATCTTATTTAGGGTTAAAAAAAGAAAGAAAAGAAAGAAAGTCGGTGTGTGTTCTGTGCTGGGAAAGGTACTGTATCAGCTGACTTTGCTAAACCAGTAGGAGGAAAGAGAGCTTAACTGGGGGTGTGGCTTAGACACTATAGAAGCAGGTGACTCAAATTACAACTTCCTGCTGCTAGCCTTTTTTCTTTCTAATTGCCCTCCACCCACCCTAAGCCAGTTCTACTTTTATAGCCACTGGATTTGACTGTCAACAGAAACTTCCTGTTTGGCAGTAGGAAGGGAAGGATCATAGAGAAACATTAGTTTTGTCAACCCTAAAGGAAAAAAGTAGCTCACTCTCTCCCCCAGCTGCTGGTGGTCTGACATTGAGCAAGGAAGAAGGAGACTACTGAAGAAGATAGGAAGTTGCTGTCCCAGAACAGGAAGGGTGAGAGTTGTAAGGAGAGGAGGAGTAAGCATACAGAGAAACAGTAGAGGACACAAAATAAGACATGATAGGAGTGGTGCAGTGCAATGGCTGTGGGGCTGCAGTGTTCCGGGAGACATTCTGGAGGCTGCGATGCTGCCCTATTTGCAGGCATCTCTCTGGTCTGAGAGAGGAGGTTGCCCGTCTGCAGGCTGACCTGGCTAGGATTTGTGAAACCTCCTCCCCCACCCAGAGACCACCAGGGCCAATGCCACTACCTCAGAGGTTGCCAAGAAAGAGGAGAGGCTGGACTCAGGGAGGGAGAGGGTGGTGGAACAGAGTTGCATCCCTCCAGCTGTACCTCTCCACAATTCATTCGCTCTTCTGGTGGATAGTGGTTCCTCTATGGAGGCACCTGCAGTGGAGACCAAAGAGGATGCTGGGAACCTTCACAAAGGAGACCCACAGGAGGGTGGCATGGGACCCCACAGGGGAAGGAAACAACTCCTGGTGGGGGACTCAGTCATTAGGGGGGTAGAAATGGGGAGGAAGGGAGAGGAGGGGTAGGTGCTTCCTGGCGCCACGGCTTGGAGGGACAGGAAGCGAATCCTCAGGATCGTGGGAGGAGCTGCACGAGGGAGGGAGCTGGATGTCATTGTCCACCTAGGGACAAATTACTTGGCAAAGAATGGGATCAGAGCAGTGCAAGAGGAGTTTGTAGAGTTGGGGAGGGGCCTTAGACAAGTAGCGCATACGGTAACCTTCTTGGAGGTGCTGCCTGTCTATGGCAAGGGTGATGCTAGGGCACCCCTCACCAGGGAATTCAATGAGTGGTTGAAAAACTGGTGTGGAGCTCAGGGTTTTGGTTTCATTGGGGACTGGGGAGCCACCTGGAGGGATGCAGATCTATACTGGTGCGATGGTCTGCATCTGTCCGGGGGGGAAACAGGATCCTAGGTGAGAGGTTTAAATGCTTCATTGGCAAGCATTTAAACTAGCCAAGGGGGGAGGCACTGAAAAGGAGCAGGGAAATCCCAGCCTCCCCCCACAAAACATCGTGTAATTAGTGAGGTAAACACCAAGGCAGAGAAGTTATTAGGGAGCAGAACAGAGGTAAATGTAAAAAAAGGCAAAGGCACTAAGGACAGGAATGGGGCTAAAAGGGGTAAGGCTATCAAAAAGTGGAGGGTGATGAGTACCAATGCCTGTAGTCTGTGTAACAAGCTCCCTGAACTAGTGGCCTTGATGGAAGAGGGTTGCCGGATATTGTGGCAGTCACAGAAATATGGTACACAGAGAACCATGACTGGGATGTCAACATACCTGGATACACAATCTTCAGGAGGGACAGGGAGGGTAAAAGAGGAGGAGGAGGAGTAGCTCTCTATGTAAAGGAAGGGATCAAAGCAACAGAACTAAAGAGTAAACAGGGAGCAGATGAGGCACTCTGGGTCACCCTGGAGACAGGAAATGGCACTACAATCCGCATGGGGGTTGTATACAGACCCCCATCTCAGGGGGAGGGAATGGACAAGGAAATGATAGAAGGCTTCCTTAGAATGGCAGAAAAAGGGGAGATATTGTTGATGGGGGACCTGAATATGCCAGATGTTAACTGGAGTACCTTTGCTGCAGGCACATCCAAGAGCAGGGTCGTTCTTGATGCCCTACAGGGGCATGCCTCAGACAGCTAGTATTGGAACCCACTCGGGAGGGAGCAGTCTTAGACCTGGTACTCTCAAATGGGGACGGAGAAAGAATCTCAGATTTAGAAGTGGGTAGCCATCTGGGAACAAGTGATCACCAGTGTGGTTCACGATAAACACAGCCATACAGTCAAGCCATACAAAAGCAAGAGTATTGGACTTTAGGAGGGCTGACTTTGGGAAAATGAGAGTGCGCCTCAGAAAAGCACTAGCAAACAGGCAAGAAGGAGGGGTGGAGGAACAATGGGGAGTAATCAAAACAGCCATCACAGAGGCAACAAGCCTTTGTGTAAAGCAAATCAATAAAACACAAAGAAGGAAAACAACGCTACGGTTCTCAAAAGAGGTGGCAGGGAAGGTTAAGGAGAAAAGGATAGCACTCAGGAAATATAAGGAAACACAGAAGGAGCAGGACAGAGAACTTTATTAGTTAAAGCAGAAAGAGGCTGGGAAGGCAGTCAGAATAGCAAAGGCCCAAACCGAGGAAAGGATAGCCAATTCTGTTAAGAAGGGGGATAAGACCTTTTATAGGTACATTAGGGAGCGAAGAAAGACCAAAGGAGAGATACTGAGGCTTAATAAAGGGGAGGGAATGTGGGTAGAGGGTGACAGTGAAAAAGCAGGGATACTGAACGAATATTTCTGCTCAGTATTCACAAAGGAAGACGAGGGGGAGGTACCTAAACCAAACAAGAGAAACACTCTGAAGACAGGGGCCGATACCAGTCCATTTACAGAAGAAAGGGTTCTGAAAGAACTAATAAAATTGAAGGTGGACAAAGCAATGGGGCCTGATGGAATTCACCCAAGAATTCTAAAAGAACTAAGGGTGGAACTAGTGACACCGCTGACCACTCTCTTTAACAGATCATGGGAGGATGGGGTGGTACCCGAGGACTGGAGGAGGGCAGATGTGATTCCTCTTCACAAAAGTGGGAGCAGGACAGAGGCAGGGAACTACAGACCAGTTAGTTTGACCTCAGTGGTTGGGAAAATGATGGACTCACTTCTGAAGGAAAGAATTGTTGAGTACCTAGAGGCCAGTGGGGCACAGGACCCAAGGCAGCATGGATTCACGATGGGAAGGTCATGTCAGACAAATCTAATAGATTTCTTTGACTGGGTGACCAAAGTAGTAGACCAGGGAGGGGCTGTGGACATGGCCTGCCTAGATTTTAGCAAGGTATTTGATACAGTCCCACACAAAAAGATTAATACACAAGTTAGCCAGGCTTGGAGTGGGTCCCAAGGTGGTAGCCTGGATAAAAAATTGGCTAGACAACAGGATACAAAGGGTAGTAGTAAATGGAGTACACAGTGAAGAAAGGAGGGTTACTAGCGGGGTACCGCAGGGTTCAGTACTGGGACCGGTCCTTTTTAATCTCTTTAAGTGATATTGTAGAGGAACTGGAAGGAAAAGTATGTCTCTTTGCAGATGACACAAAGATCTGCAACAGGGTTGATACACAAGATGGAGTGGAAAGGATGAGAAGGGGACTTGGCAAGGTTGGAGGAATGGCCAAATGTGTGGCAGCTCAGATTCAATGCAAAGAAGTGCAAGGTAATGCACATGGGAAACAAAAACCCAGGGGAAGCATACACAATGGGGGTGAGATACTGACAACAGTAAAAATGGAAAGGGACCTGGGGGTAATTATATCAGATGACCTAAAGGTGGGCAAGCAATGTGAGAAGGCAGTAAGGAAGGCTGGGGGGATACTGGGATGCATAGGGAGAGGCATCAATAGTAGAAAACAGGAAGTTGTTATCCCTCTGTACAGACAGTTGGTGAGACCCGATCTGGAGTACTGTGTGCAGTTCTGGAGACCCCATCTCAGCAAAGACATAGACAGAGTGGAGGCTGTCCAGAAGAGGGCAACCAAAATGGTGCAGGGTCTGCACCAGAAGACATACGAAGAAAGACTAAAGGAGCTTAATATGTATACCCTTGAGGAAAGAAGGGAGAGGGGGGACATGATAGAAACTTTCAAGTACCTCAAGGGAATCAACAAAGTCCAAGAGGGTAGCATCTTTCAGAAAAAGATAAGTGCAAGAACAAGGGGGCACAATTTGAAGATAGAGGGGACGGCTCAGAGGTATTGTGAGGAAGTATTTTTTCACAGAAAGGGTTGTGGATGCATGGAACAGCCTCTCTGAGGAGGTCGTGGAGTCAAGAACAGTGGGGGAATTCAAGAATGCATGGGGCAGACATAAGGCAGTCCTAGTGGAGGGTAGGAGGAAGTAAGCTGTTGGTTAACTAGGATCTGCAGCTTATCTGTTAGGTAGGAAAATGGGCAGACTAGGTGGGCCAAGTGGTCCTTATCTGCCATCAGATTCTATGTTTCTGTGTTTCTAGAGCCTGAATCTGACTCTATAGCTTGGTACGTTTGCGGCAACTGAAACAGTACCAAGTACGAAGCAGGAGATGAGACCAAGACCTGCACTTCACTTCCGTCCCCAGAAAAGGGAGGCTACAATGTGGAGGGTGCCGTAGTCCTTGCTGACATACAGTGTGGCATTGCAGTCTGCACCATACCTCACGCCTCTGCTAGAAACAGTGCCATTTGCACTAGGGTTGTAACCAAGAGCAGAATCGACATCTGCCTCAAGATTGGTACCTAAATTGTTACATCTGGGCTAGGTCCAGTGAGGGATGGTACCAGCAGCGAAACCACCCAGAAGGGGTTGGGCTTCTGAAAGCAGGCACCAATATGATGTCCACAAGAAGTCCTTTAAGGGACAGTGCAGACAGCAGTGACCACCTAGAGGGGGCTGGGGACTATCAAAACTGGTATCAAAGGACAAAAGCCCATGCATGCCACTGCAGCCAAAGGTGCAACCCCTTTTCAGCCACAGCTGAAAATGTACAAAAACAGCAAAAGGGTGCACACGCCATCTGCAGTTGAACAACAAAAAAAAGACGATATTTTATTCCAGACTCGTCAGGTCCAGGTGTCCTGGTGAGTCTGGAAAAAAAGTATCTCTCTCCCCTCCCATCCCAAATTACAGACAGCGTATGTGCCCTTTCGTTGTGTATCAAAACTGATATGAGCAGCAGTGACTCCCATCACTAATCCTGGAGGGAGGACTAAGATCTGGCTCCATTTCGACTGGTTCCTGTTAAGGGCCAGTAATGTCAATATTCGCAGATGTCTCTTTGTGAAGGGTCTGTGGTATCATTGTCCAGTGAAGTATCTGTGGCTCGTGGCTGCTCTAGAGGATTGAACAGTGGCTCCAATAGACCCCATGGCTTGGCCGTGTTGCAGTCTGAGGGTGCCAAACATGAAGTGGTGACTTGATTGTCAGTGCATCATGCCATATTTTTGTCCCAAGCAACTAAAGCAGAGAGAATACAAGTTGGATGGCACTATTTTCTTGCCACAGATGCATGAACAAAGGGGGGGGGGGCTTTCCTGACATCGGAAACCATCAAACTGATTCACATAAACAACAAAGGTGAACCTGAAGTCCTGATTCTAGTAAAATGTGTAGCCCATGGCAGAAGAAAAGGAACTGGGGCCGCTGGGACTGGTGACATCATATATATGACACTAGAACATGCCTGCTTCACGGGCTGGTGCAGTCAGCCCCAAAAGTTCTGATTCTCACAGGTCCTAGAGGTCTTCAGCTCTCTTCGCCAAGCTAAACATTCAGATATTTTAATCTTTCCTTATAACTTAGCTGCTTCAACATTAGCTTGGTTGCTGTGTGCTACACTTTTTCATTTCCTTTTTTCTTCTTGTATAGAAGGCTGAATCTTAGTACTAAATAAGTAAGTGTGGTAGCTAGAATTACACACATCAGTGCCCTGTAGAGTAGTAAAATCCCTTCCACAATCCTACATTCCACTCACTTTTTTATGCAGTCCAGCAGGCGAGTTGCCTTCTTTACTGCTGTAGCAGTTTTTCTTTTGATTTACAATTTTTGTCCCACTTACAGTACCTCAGACGACATTTGGTCATCTCCCTCAAAGGCCTCTTCCTCCTCCACATTGTCCCATCCTTGTGACTTGCCTACTGCACCACCTGCAAATGTTTTTATTTTATTAATTAGTTATTTATTGAGATCTCAGAAAAGTACCTTTGAGCTATGAGCTCTTTTAGAAAGGTTTCACTTCAAACAAGGAAGTTTTGTTAAGTTTTCGCTGGCAGTTAGTCTATTTTTATAGTTAGCCAGGGTTTGAAGTGAGTCAGTCAGAGAAGGCACAGCGTCTTCGGGGTTAGTTAGTGGTTCTAAACTTACCTCCGGTGTATTCATTAAGTGGAGTCGTTTTTCGTTGTGGAGCTTGTAGGGTTTCTGTTTGTTGCTGGCTTCGTGGATTCGTGGTGCTGACGTTTGTCAACTTTGATCACGACGTGCCCTGTCTGTCAGTGTTTCCAGGAGTTGAGCTGGAGCTCTGAGGGTTGGTGTGGCCCCTGGTTTTGAGAGCTTTCTTAGCTCCTGGAAGGGTGATCTTTTTGGTAAAGGGGAACTGCTGAATGAGCGTAGCCCCACTGGAACATCTCGCATGAATCCCTGATAGTTGGACTTCTGGCCGGAACACATCGGTGCCTCATATCAATGGACTGTACACGGTGGTGTTTTCCATGATTTCATTGGAGTGTACCCAGTTTGTAAACTGGGAGGTAGGAGGGAATTTTAGAGGGGGGCCTGCCCTAATCCTGTTTTGGGGTGACCGCTGTCATTGCTGGTCCATGACGGAGGCTGCGTTCAGATCTGCTGGAGAGTGGATGTAGCATATTGGTGTTTTCTAGATTTTCCGGGGATGCTGGTGGGCAGACTGTTAGCTGGGTACTGTAGTGGTGGGTCCATTTAGCGGTGTGATTACCTCCTGGGGCAAGTGTGGGATGGACCTCTCTCGCTGCTCCTGATTAGTACTCCTGCCTGCCTTCATTTGGTAAATTTCCACTATTTGGACTGTTGGACTGAGGATTTACCAGGAAAACATCTAAGGGGAGAAGAAGATCACTCTGTTCCAGAACGGGACTCACTGAAAAAATTCATTCAGAACCTACTACTGGTTACATTGGTTAGATTTTTCTTTTTTTTTTTTTTTTCAACTTTCTTTCGCTCCGGTTGCAGCTTGTGAGGACCTCTCTCAGGCAACTGGTCCTTGTCCTGACCGCCTGAGTCCCCCTCTGGACTGTACCTACCCTCTCGCCCCCACCTGTAGCTGGCACCCTCGGTTTAACCCGCCCAAGGAGGGTAGCCCTATGCCTCTTGGGCTCCTTGTGAGTCAGACTCCAGCTGTAGGTAGAGTGCCAGGGGAGGCTATTGGCAGGCCATCCGAGGTGGAACCCGGCGGAGGGCATGGGGGACCAGTGCCGTCGCCTGCCCCACGAGCCGGGTTTTTCCTGTGTTCTGTTCCCTCCCCCCACCCACATGTGCACGGGTCCTGACGCTTGACGATGACAACCCCGCACCGCCAGGCACGCTTATGGTTACGCAGCTCAAGGCTGCTGCAGTGCCCCTAGTCTCCACCAGGGGCCACCGAGCGCGAGCTCCCTAACACCCTTCTCTGGACAGGAGAGCTACCCTATGGGTAATCAATCCAGTCCCTCCCCTGCCGGCACCTGAACTCGGGTCGCCGGTGTGGCACGAGGTGTGGCGTCCAGCGCCTCAACCCTCAGCACCACCGGGCCGGCTCTAGATTTTTCTTTTTAAGGGCCTGTCTGACTTTAAATTGTTTAGGCAGTGAGAGTGCCTGTAAACTGCTTCCAACTTTGCAAATTAATTCTGGGCACTCATTTCAAGGCCAAGGTGAGAGCTGACTTGATCTGAGGCATTTACGTGGTTTTGCCCTGAGGAGGTGAGAGCTCTGATGGACACTGTTACTACTTGGCTTGAAGATATTTAAGTGACTGTCCCCTGCTTTTTACAATATATGGACATTCTGCCATAAGATTTTTATTTAATCTCATTTATTTAATCTAATTTTATTTAACCTATTTAATCCATTTACTGATCTTGTATTGTGTTGGGGGCTGGGGTCTGGCCCCTTGGGGAGCTCTCCCTCTCCTGGAGTTGTCCTCTTCCATATTTAATGAGGTACGGGCCTGTGGGGCAGCCCCTGGGCCTGCTCGACCCTCTGCTGGCTCTCAGCTGCGCTCTGGAAACATT
The DNA here is from genome assembly GCA_016271365.2 of Neoceratodus forsteri. Lineage (NCBI taxonomy): Eukaryota > Metazoa > Chordata > Ceratodontiformes > Ceratodontidae > Neoceratodus > Neoceratodus forsteri. Next base: position 394,113,109 of record CM057449.1, read on the forward strand.
TCTCTCTGCAGTCCAGCAGATCTGGGAACAAACTCGCTGGAGAGCCATCCCCCAGATGCTGCATGCCCGGAATTACACTACATCCATATCGCTTACATGTGCCTGCTGGAATTTTAAAACTAAGTCTGGCAAATATCTTTCGGAGGTGACCCTGAATATATCTAGAAGGGAAAACCCTCCCTAAGCTTCTTTATTATGAAGAACACCTTTCCTTTTTGGGGTGACTGTGACTGAGTGATCAGAGTTTAATTATGTGGGACACTGACTGGAAGATATATAAAAAACTGAACTATATGTTGAATTTGACGAGCAAAGTTGCAGGATATATCCGGGGGCATTTTCCACAAACACTTAAGGCAGAACGTCCATGAGTTCCTCCCTCACTCCATTCTAGAAATTTCATAGAGGATGGGTTGCCTATTCCTTTTTATATTTCCCTGCCTACTTGACTAGTCACCATCCACATAAGAAAGGGCGGACTCATCAGTCTTTGCTCTCCTCCTCCCATCTCTCTTCCCACTATGAGAGTGGTGGACCTGAGCTCGACTACACCACCTTTGAACTCAAGCCATAATGGAACTGCATCTTTTTTCCCCTCACCATGTCCTTCCTCTACCATCATTCCTTTCTTTTTGCACTCCTTGTTATTGGTTCACCTCGACTTTCCCTTCCGCTTCCCAGAGTTAGGGGCAGGAGTTTCCCCAGGACCCCATATTACTTCGTTGTTTGGGAGTCCACACGTGGACAGTCGGACGACCAGTCCCAAATGTCTGCTCACCTTGAGCATTCATGGTTGGAAGTCGAAGAAACTCCCCCATAACTGGGGACTGTATATAGTTACCCCTAGCCCTCATACTGTATATACCTATATAGGTATGCCCAGTTGGCATATAGGTTATGCCCTAGTTTTTTCACACCCGACTTTCTGTCTGTTAATCTTGGACCACAGTACACTTGAACATGGCAAATATTTCAGATACCAGCAATGGTACAGGACGGAAAGTAAAAACCGTTGTTTATTTAGAGGGCATGTCCACCTGGGGGTGGACCAGGGAGACCAGAAATAGATTAGATAACAACTAGATATGCAGAATCCATTCAGAATCATATCTCATAATGTAAACAGACTGGCCGTCCCCATCAAGAGGGATCGTACAATTCGAGCACTTAGAAAATTAAACCCAGATATTCTTCTATTACAGGAAACTCATCTCTCCTCTACTGAGCACCAAAAGTTGCTCAGATTTGGTTTCTCAGATTTAGTTGAATCCTCCTATCGGAGGGGCAGGAGGAGGGGATCGGTGATTCTGATCCTGAAACGTTCTAAACTTCAGCTCCTGGACCAGTACTCCATTAAGGAGGGTAGACTGGCGTTGGCAGTAGTTAAAATGAATCAACAGATTTTAACAGTCTGTAGTATATACATTCCACCATACAGCATCTGATAGATGCCATCCTGACTAGGCAGCAGGGAATCTTAATTATAGGAGGGGGATTTGAATTGCCAACTAAATCCTTCACTTGATTCGTCAACTATGTGCCCTTCCCCACAATCTTCTGGACAGAAGCACCTAAGTCGTTTACTTTCATGATGTGGGTTTAGTGGACGTATGGAGACAACTTCATCCCTCACATAGAAAATTCACCTATTATTCCAGTGCTTTTAAACACTATTCTAGATTGGACTACCTTTGTTTAGGCAAGGAATACATTGATTTGGTACGGGTGGTGGATATCCTCAATATCTTCCTCTCCGATCATGCCCCAATCACCCTGGAACTTAATATCCAGAAGGATAGGATAAATACCCAATGGCAGTTTAATCCCTCTCTGTTCAGAGATAAAGAATTTAAAGATTTGCTAGAGAAACGCGTCCCGGAGATTTTGGAGGATAATGCGCCCCCCCCAGACTTCACCTCAGATTCTTTGGGACACACTTAAGGTGGTACTAAGGGGCTATATTATATCTTACGCCTCCCACAAAAAGAAACAAGCTGAATCAGCCCTATCAGCCCTACAGGAGAAACTCAGATTTCTCCAGGAAGCGCATATGCAGGGAGACACTGACCTTTTCCCCTTAATAACTCAAACACAGTCCAAGATTCAACAGGTACTAACGTCCAAGATTGAGCAAGCCCTAGCCTGGCTGAAGCAACGCTACTATGAGGGAGGGGCTCGGGCTTCTAAACTTCTAGCTTATCGTCTCCGAAATCAAATACAACAATGCACCATTTCTAAAATTAAAGATCCCATATCCGGGCAGACGAAACACTTGACATCGCATATATTGAATGCTTTTAAACAGTATTATCAGAGTCTTTATTCTTCCCCTACAGAGCCGGACCCACAAAAAATGTCAACCTTCCTCTCTCAGCTTCATCTTCCCGCCCTGTCAGCCTCACAACAAGCCCAGATAATAGCCCCGATCTAAGAAATAGAGCTCTAGAATACTATTCAGGGCCTCAAAAAATGGGAAATTCCTGGGCCCAGATGGCTTTGAGGCAGAATTTTATAAAGGCACATGGAATTTATTGTGAACCCCTTTTTTAAAAGCGCTACAAACGTCACATACTACTTCCACCTTCCCGGTATCATGGAGACAAGCGACAATTTCTGTGATCCTTAAACACCAAAAATCTTCACACCTTTGTGACTCATATCGCCCTATCTTGGTACTCAATCAAGATTATAAGATCTATACAAGTATTTTAGCTCACAGACTGGATCACATTCTCCCTTCCCTAATATACCTGGATCAGTCAGGATTTATTAAAGACAGACACACAACAGATAATATCAAGCGAACTCTATACTTTATAGATCATGCCCAATCCTCACAATCCCCCTCTTGATACTAAGTCTTGATGCTCAAAAGGCCTTTGACGTGGTCTCTTGGGAGTTCCTCCAGGCGGTCTTACAAACATTCAAGTTTCCTGCTGTTTTCACAGATGCTATTTGAGGAATCTACACAGATCCGGAAGCAGTAGTGAAACTCAGCGGGTCTTACTCTGACCGCTTCCCTTTACATAGGGGCACACGTCAGGGCTGGCCCCTATCCCCATACCTCTTCGCCCTCTTCATATAACCTATAGCCCAGTTGTTTCGACAAACCCCCCACCTTCATGGTTATAGAGTCTCCTACTTATCATACCATAAAATAGCATACTGCGCTAACGACCTACTTCTTTATATTACCTGACCAGAAGAATCACTACAAACCTTAACTTCACTCCTGAAAGAGATAGAATTTCTGATGGGTTACACTATAAACCCTAGTAAAACAGAAGCCTTACTCATACATTCCCATCTCCCCCAAGAGCTTACCTCAAAATATCCGTATCGGTGGGGTAAAACATACATTACATGCCTTGGAGTCAAAATCCCATCAAACCTGTCGGTCTTATACACTCTGAATTACTCTCATGCCTTCTCTAAAATAGGTTCCGACTTGCTGAGGTGGAGTTCAATCTATTCAGATAAACCCTCTTCCAAAAATTCTCTACCTAATGCAGAATGTTCCACTGCCTTTATTGGTAGGGGATGATTGGAGGTGGGACAGCTTTACTAGCCGTTTTTTAAGGGCAAACCAATGACCTAGACTGGCACTGGGTAAGCTCCAGTGCTCCAAAGACAGAGGAGGATTATCCCTCCCTAATATATTTCTCTATGGGATGGCCTCCCTACTCACCCATCTATTTGGCTTATGCCCCGGACCCATGCCCCACCTTAGGTGGTTGTGGAACAAAATATGGCGTACAATCCCCTGCATCACTCGCTAATATTTCAGCCTAACAATATTGTTCCACTACAGGGGGGTTCCAGATTTACCAGGGAAATGTTCAGAGGCTGGACAAAATTTCTAGCTCGTCCGTCGAACAAGTTCCTGTCCTCCTGGTTGGGCATTCCCTTGGAAGACCATTATTGGGAACCAGCCTGACTGGATGCCACCTTTCAATCTTGTGCCCTTAGAGGCCTTCGTTATACAGACCAATTCTTTGACAATTCGGTGTTCAAGTCATTTGATCAACTCAAACAGGAGTTCTCCTTGGGCAGATCGGACTTTTACAGATATTTGCAAATTCGTCATCATATCAACTGAAAGATGGGGCTTGATGTCACTGCCCATCTGGCCCCCCCCCCCCGGCCTCCTACTATTGCAGTTGGAGAGGGGAGGTGATCAGAGTCATCTGGTCTCTTGCCTCTACAAGGGGCGCCAACACAAATTATGGACCTGGTGAAATTCCATTGGGAAGCTGAACTTCAGATTAAACTATCTCAAACGGACTGGCTCAGGATCTGGAGGAGACAACATAAAACTTCTAGCTCTTATACCTGGAGAGAATATTCCTGGAAGGTGGTATCCAGATATTTTTGCACACCCCAGATCACTGCTAAATATCTGACCGGTAGGGATTCCACTTGGAGGAGGTGTGGGTGTGAGGTGGCCACACATACCCACATTTTATGGTCATGCCCGATACTGAAACAGCACTGGACATCAATTAGTGATAGGATTGTGCAACTCTTCCCAGCGCTGAATACCCTCTCACCAGCAATGGCTTTTCTCCTCCATTACCCCCAAAGCTTCAGGGATCCCCATCAAGCACATGTTGTTAGTATCCTCTTGGGGGAGGCTAAGAAATGCGTTACAAGATTATGGCTTAGACCGGATCCTCCTTCCATCTCGACCTGGGAGGACACGGTATACGACATCTGTAAATTAGAACATATGATAGCAAGACTTCAAAATAAAATTCCTGAGTTGATGAATCGCTGGAGTGTCTGGTTTCTTCATATTTCCCGATTCAGAACAGACCAACCTCCTTAGTAATATAATGAAATAATCATAAGTGCTGGTGCCCCCTCGGTGGGATTTGGCCAATCCGTAATTTCAGGTTCCCTCCTTCTTGAAGAACCTGGCCTACTCAGATAGACCTGGCTTTTAACAACTTTCCTACATTTTTCTTTCTATAGCCAGATGGTCTCCTGGGATACCCCCATCTCGTCCCCAGGTCTATAGACAGGAAATATGCAACTGGTTTAAATGATTAAATTTTTGATAATACATTTTAGATGAACGTAATTATACTCCTTAAACAAATGCAGGGGATAAATATCACATTTATTGAGTCCTTATATTTTATTTATGCTTTTAGAAATGTTATCTAATATTGTACTGGACCATGGCCACCATTTACTTTTTTCTGAAATTGTATAGACCTTATTGATTGCCATTTACTGTACATAAGGCTGAATTCTTATCATCATGTACTGTGAGTCCAAAAAAAACTTAAAATCTGAAATAAAAAAACAGTATTAAAAAAAAAAAGATCTTGTATTGTGTGTTGTTATTTTTTGGAAGGTTTTTTTTTTTTTGTTTAGGGAAGGGAAAGTTGTGGGTTGTGGTTGTGGATACTGATTGGGTGTGGGTGTATGTGCTAAATTGAATGATTGTTGTGGGATTGGGGTGTGAGTGGAAAGTTAGTGTGGGTAGGTTTATTGGCTTGTGGAGGTTTCATATTTGATGTATATGTGTGGAGTGTGAGAATATTTGAGTGGATCTGAAGATTGTGGTGCATGTTGTTTGTCTGCTAGGAGGTGTTGGGTAGGTGCGAAGACGATCAGGCGCTATTCCCCTGCCAGGCTCAGGGATCGCCGCCCCTTCGATTGTCCTCCGCTGTCCCCGGAAGCGTATAGGATATGTCGGACCCTGGCGATAGCTAGGAGGAAGAGAAGGGGGGAGGCTGGGCCGGGGGGGGGGGATTGGAAAGGAGTGGGTGGATTGGGGTGGTGGGAATAAGGAGACGCCCTGGGGCAAAATGGGTCCAGGATAGGTTCTCCCTGTCTTGTTCCCATGCCCAAGGGTTCTGCTGTGTGCAGGCAAGTGACGCTGTCTTCCTTGGTTGCCCATCCTGCTCGGATGGTGTTATGCAATGCCAGGTCCATTAAGAACAAGACTGCTTTAATAGCAGATTTTGTTGGGTCAGCGGACCTGGCTTGCATCACCGAGACCTGGCTGGATAAAAATGCTGGTCCAGTGCTGGCTTCAGCGATTCTGGCTGGGTACTCTGTGTTACACCGCCCGACGATGGATCATAGGGGTGGGGGGTGTAGCCATCTGTTTTAGATCAGAACTGGACCTTATGGAGGTTCCAGTAGGGATCACCAACACCTTTGAATGCATCATGGGTGCGGGTGTAGGGTGCAGGATACTTCTCATCTACTGTCCACCAGGAGATGGGAAAGCTTTCCTACGGTAAGTCATGGAATTCATCTTCGATGTGGTATTGGGATCTCCCAGATGGTTGATTCTAAGGGGTTTCAGTGCCTGGGTCAACGATGAACTCTCGCAGTTTGGTCAGGCCTTCCTCCAACCAATGTGTTCATTGGGCCTTACACAGGTTGTTACCTCTGCGATTCACATTGGTAGTTAGTTATTCATTGGACTTGGTGTTCCTTCTGGGGATGGGGGTATCTGACTTGGTGGTGGAGCCAGTTGGATGGTCTGACCATCACACCATGGGGTTTAGTTTTGCGGCTTCCCCCAATAGGCCTGCCCCTACAGAGATGGTCTGGTACCACCCTTTGAGGGGGTGTGACCCCAGAAGGTCTTAACGGTGGTGCTGGCTCTATCGGGTATCAAGCGAATGCATGGATCCAGGGAATCTAGTGCTCGCCTATAACAGGGCGGTGACAGAGGCCCTGGATTCCATAGCTCCTGTTCGTGTTTGCCCACTCACTCTTCGCCCAAGGTCCCCATGGTTTGATGGGACCTTAAAGGAGTTGAGGAGGGTGGGACAAAGGCTAGAGAGGGGCTGGCGAAAGTCGGACCTGGAGTGTGACAGACTTAGGTCGATGGACCATTGTACGACCTATCAATCGGCAGTCACCCATAAGATGGCAGAATTCCTGTCCAGGGAGATTGCCACTGTGCAGAACCGACCAGCTCAGCTCTTCCAGACTGTGGACAGATTGTGCAATCCAATCTGTCTTCGGTCTGGCAGAGCCTAGTCACAAGAGAAGTGTGATGAATTTGCTCAGTTCTTCACAGATAAGGTTGTCACCATCAGGTCCGGGATCTGTCCAGCCCCCTCTAGTGGGTATTGTAGAGGTCGGCAGGAGGTAGCAGGTGCCCAGTTTACCTGGTCTGACTTCAGCCAGACGGAAATCGTGGACATCGTGAGGGTCATCCAGACTTTGCGGCCAACCAGCTGTAGTTTGGACCTGGGCCCTATGCTCCTTCTTGTAGGGTGCATAGATGGAATCGGCCCGGTCCTAGCCGAGATAGTCTGTAGGTCTTTGTAGCGGGGGGGGGGGGTCTTTTTGGATCTCCTCAAGGAGGCGGTTGTTCGGCCCCTCCTTAAAAAGCCCTCCTTTGACCCGGACTGTCTGGCTAACTACAGACCTGTCTCAAACCTACCCTTTGTGAGTAAGGTTATTGAGAACGTGGTTGCATTGCAGCTGGATGACCATTTGTCCAGCCACGATGTCTATGATTCTCTCCAGTCAGGATTTAGGAAGAGGCATAGTACGAAGTTGGCCCTTGTCCGGGTGCTAAATGACCTCCTAATAGCAAGAGATCAGAGAACTTGTTCTGTCTTGGTCCTCCTTGATCTCTCTGCAGCGTTTGACACTGTGGACCATGGTGTGCTATTGGAGTGCCAGCGGTTCATCTGTGGACTATCTGATGTGGTCCTCAGATGGTTTTGATCTTTCCTCGAGGGTAGGACTCAGAGAGTGGTGTCTGGGATTTATTCCTCAGCCCCTCTCTCCCTATCCTGTGGGGTACCACAGGGTTCCATTTTGGCACCCATGTTGTTTGCAGTGTATATGTTGCCGTTAGGAGAGATCATTACGAGGTACGGTCCTGAGTTTTCACTGCTATGCAGATGATACTCAGCTGTATATGTCCTTTGTGCCTGGACAGGATGTGATCCTCTCGGTATTTAATAACTGTCTATCCGAGATCCAGGACTGGATGAGTGCCAGCTGGTTGCGGTTGAACCCGGTTAAAACTGAGGTGCTGGTCGTGGACCCAGATTGACGGGAGGCGGGTTTGTCAGCAGGACAACCATATGGGCTTTGGCTCGGGGGTGTTCAGCTGACTACCTCAGATCGGGTGTGGAACCTGGGCATTATTTTTGATGATGGCCTGACCCTTAAATCACAGGAGTCAGCCGTCGTCAAATCCTCTTTTTACTATCTGAGGGATATTGCCCGGGCGAAGCATCTGGCTCCTCCCGACGATCTTCCAACACTAGTCCATGTCTTCGTAACCTCCCACCTTGACTACTGTAATGTCCTTTACCTAGGGCTACAGGGGGTTGATATCCGCCGCTTGCAGCGAATGCAGAATGCGTCAGCCAGGTTATTGACTGGTACCTCTAGGACAGTCATATAACACCTGTGCTCCGCGGACTGCACTGGCTGCCAGTACAGTGACGGATCACCTTCAGGGTCGGGTTACTGACCTATAAAGCCCTACATGATCAGGGACCCCATTACTTGCAAGATCTCCTTCGCTCGGCTCTTACCACCCCCTCCGTCCTGTCCGATCCACCGACGAGGGATTGCTAGAGATTCCCAGGGTTCGTTTGAAATCATTGGGGGCCCGGTCTTTTGGTTTTGTGGCCTGACCCTGTGGAATTCTCTACTTCGTCATGTACGAAAGTGCCTGACCATCCAGAGTTTTAAAATAACCCTAAAAACATATCTATTTAGTTTAGCCTATCCAGAATCTGGTTGAAATTGGTATTTAGTCTGGTATACTTAGACTTATGTTAAATGTTTCTGACCTGATTAATTCTATATTTATTGTCTGAAGTTTGGATTTTAATATTTGTTTGTTATGGTGGTTTTAAAGTGCAATGTTTGTTTTATTTTATGCACGAGCGCCTTGGTTTTAGAAAGGCGCTTTTTATAAATAAAGAAATCATTCAAAAATAGGAAACATTTCATTTCCATAGAATCCACATCAGCAAAGGAAAACAAGGCATACAATCCAAATGAGGAACAGATCAAGACAGTAAGGTACAGTATTGTTGCTTAAAGCTTGGCATCCAGGAGAGGACAATTAATGCATATATTAAGTACATAGTCAACTACAATTAAGTATAGGGATTATAAAACAAAACTAGTTGAAGCAGAGTAAAAATATTTTTGTCAGGCTAAGGGAGGGGATGGGAGAGAGGGTGAGAGAGGAAACAAGTGCCTTGAGTATAGGAGATGATAGATAGGTCATGGGTTAGTTAGGACTGGAATGGAGGAGGGTGAGGGGGGCAAAGGGGCTGAGGGCGAGGGGGGAGGAGAGGCGAAGAGGCTGGGGGAGAGAGGACAGGAGGGTGGTGGTAATGGAGAGAAATTGGGCTAGCAGTCACAGCTGCTTAGATTGGAAAAGGCGTAGTTGGAGTTTTCCCTTAAATGGGCCCGGCCTAGTCTCACAGGTAATATCCAGGGGTAGTCTGATGAGCCATCGCAGGGCCTGGTATGCGAAAGATCTTTGTGCTTGTGAGGTCTGAAAGAAGGGGACACGCAGTGATTGCCAAAATAGATGTCTAGTGCGGTGGAGGTTGGGTGCTATGGGAGAGTAGGTTCTGGATGGCGAGTGGGGACAGGCCAAGGCAGTTTTTTTTTCCTGAGGAGACACGCATGGTACCACACTCTTTCTTGTAGTGTAAGCCAGTTGGATAGCGCATAGAGGTTGCAAGTGTGAGTTAGGCGACTAATACCAAGGAGCAGCCTGCAAGACTTGTTAAGTGCAACACTCACCCTTTTGAGGGTGGTGTCAGAGGCTGCAATATAGATCACCAAGCAATAATCAATAATGGACAGAATGGAGTTTTTTTATAGCAAGTGACAAGGCCTCCTGAGTCAGGTAATAATGGTGCTTGTATTGTCGGCCAAATCGTGGGTTAACAGCCTTAACAATTTGATCTATGTACTACATGAAGGATAGGGAGCAGTCAAGGGTGATGCCTAGGTATTTGAAAGATTGTACTTGGTCAGTAGGGGAGTGAAAGCTATTCAGAATTGTCTTCCGGAAGTCCTTATACTTATTCAGAGAGTTAACAAATAACATTGCTTTAGTTTTTTTATATTTCATAAGAAGTTTATATTTGGTGAACTAAGCTTCTGCGGTGAAATCTTGTTGTAGTTGAGATTCTAAGAGGTGCGGGGCAGTGCTTTTAGAGTAGGTGACGGCGTCATTGTCATAGAGCAGAATTGGTTCTTTACAAACTGAAGGGAGTTTGTTGATAAAGAGGCTGAATAAAAGGGGACCAAGAATTGACCCCTGAGGGACTCCAGTGAGGACCTGGCGACTATCGGAGAAGGGGCCTTCAGTGTTTACTTGTTGGAACCTATTACTGAGATAGCTCTGAAACCAACCAACAACTTCAAGTGAGAGGCCAATGGAGAAGAGCTCTTTAAGTAATGTGTTATGGTTGACAGTGTCAGAGGCCTTTGTGAGGTCAATGTAAATTGCCCCTGCTAACTGACTACTGTCTTGTGCTTTGTGCAGGAAGCCCGAGTACTCCAGCAGGGCAGTGATGATGCTGTGCCCCTTACGGAACCCATGTTGCTGTGGGCATTGTAAACAATACTTTTCCAAATGGTCAAACAGCTGGTCGAAGACAATTCTTTCTAACGCTTTAGAGAGGGTGGGCAGTATTGACATTGGGCGGTAGTTCGAGTGAAGGACCTTGTCGCACTTTTGTGGACAGGGGTGACCACTGCGGCTTTCCAGACTTGGGGGGGAATTGACCAAGCCTGAGAGAGAGGTTCAGGAACTTAGTTATTGGTTGAAGCGCTACATCTGTGGTGAGGGCAAGTAATTTAAGGTCCAACGTGTCATTGCTGTGACGAGATTTGCCGAACACCTGTTGGAGGTATTTTTTTGCTTCGGACATGGAGATTACTTTAAGGTAGCGCAGGGGGGGCTTACGGGGGACCCACTGAAGGAGATCTTAGGGTCATGTGAGTTACCAGCTAAGGTGTCGGGGAGATCTGGTGGCAGTATACTGATATGGTCTGTGAAGGCATCGTTTGAATGTGTTGGCGATGATTTTGGGATTCTGGGTAATTTTCCCATTCACCAGAAGCATGGAGGGTGAGGATTTGCTGTCCTTCCCAGTTTAAGACCTTCAGGTTTTCCCAGAATTTTATGCCATTTCCCCATGAGTTAGTGAGGCACTCTTTGAAGTAATGTGATTTGGCAAGTCTAACCTTGCAGGTGCAGAGGTTTCTGGCAGTTTTGCATTTCTGGTTGTCGGCCTGTAAGCCAGTGGCCCTGGCTCTGTGCCAGAGAAGGTCTCTGGTGGCCATAAGATTCAGCAGGGCTGAGGAGATCCAAGAATTGTAGACTCCTTTAATTTTGCATTCGTGTATGGGAGCAAAGATGTCACATGCTTCATTAAACTTAGAAATAAAATAGCCCAGTGCCTGGTTTATGTCCATTGCAGAGTCAAGGGTGGACCAGTCAGTGTGACTGAGGTAGGTCTCGAGTGAGTTTAGCTGTCCGTGCTTGAGGGTATGAGTCGCTGTGAATTTGGGGTGGGGCTTTGGAGTCTTATTAGCCCAGTAACAAGTGACTGGGGAATGATCGATCAGTGCATCTGCAAGGACAGTGGTGTCAGAGATCTGGTCCAGTTGGTTTGTGAGGATCCAGTCGAGCAGGGTGCTTTTCCCAGTTCGGTAGTTGATTCTGGTGGGTGTTTCTACCATTTGAGTGTAATAAATACTGACTAGAGCATCGTTATATTGAGCGGCCTCAGGCGACATCCAATTTATATCAAAGTCACCTAAGACTACCACCTCCCAGTTTTGCTTAAAGCCTTTGATATACTTCCGGTGCAGCCTCCGACTCTAATGGCGACTTAGCGTTCCCGCTCAGTGATCCCCTCGCCCTTTTTGCCAGAACCATAGCTACTCAGGCAACTAAAAGAGAATCCGGGGATCGGAGATTTAATATCTACAAGGAGGGGCAAACAGATTCTCAAACTTACCAGTAGATCCAGATCTCTCGGACCACGAGGCATCAGACTCCAACGTTTCCACTCGGGCACACCTCCCCTTGCTGTGTACAACCACCAAAAGAAGAGGGAAAAAAAACTAAACCCACTACTCAAAATGGAGGACAAAGTAGATAAGATTCTGCACGAGCTCAAAGAGATTGTCTGATTTTAAAGATTTCGAAAAAGAGCAGGAGCAGGCCCAAGCAGATATCTCTGAGCTCCAACAACGAATGGTGACAGTGGAGGAGACAGACTACACAGTCTGAGACAAATAAGGAATGCCAGGCCGCAGTCTCACAGTTAGTAGAAATATGCCAGGCCCTTGGAGAACGGCAGGAGGATGCTGAAAATAGATACTGGCGAAGAAATTTAAGAGTGCATGGAGTGCCAGAGGGGAGTGAGGGGAACAGTATTGAAACGTTCATAGTTCTGTTACTCTGGGAGACGTTGAATCTGAACACTGATTATGTGCTGGAGATAGAAAGAGAGTTCATAGGGCTCTGGGCCCTCCACCTTCTCAACCTGGAATGAGACCCCGCTCTATTATACTGCGTTTCCTGAGGTATACAACTAAAGAGAAGCTTCTAAGGAAGGCATGAACCATGGGGAGGACTTATTTTCAAAACAGTAGAATATACTTTGATAACGATTATGCCCCTGTGACGATGCAACGCTGCAGGGAGTACATTCCCCTGTTCAAGATTTTGAGAGATCTGAAGCTAAAGTTCCGTAGCCCATACCCTTCCCAACTCCTGGTTCAATACCCTAATGGGCAGCAAAACTACAACTCCACTCAGGATGCCTTAGCGGACCTTAAAACAAGGGGCTACGAACTTCCAACTAAGGTTAACTTCCCGGGGCGCCCAGCGGTGAAAGAGGGACCATCATCTCGTCAACAGTCGCCAGACATGCAGTCACAACAAGCTGCTTTGGACTCAGTTAAACAGTTACTCAGACAGTTTGCCAGAAATATCTCCTGAGAACATGGATTACTTTATTTCTTGACGATTGAGGCTGGGACGTGAGTGTTGGAGTGGGTTGGGGGGCCATAGTTGCAGGGATATGCTGGAGTCGGGAGTCGGGTCTCTGGATCTGCCTCCTGATGAGGGGACCGCCATTAGCTAAGGCAGGAGCTGGTCTGCTGCTAGGATAATCCAGAGAGCATTGGGGGTTGTGGTGGTGGGGGGCCGCGGCGATGCTGCCATAGCCATTAAACCGGATGTGGTTGGTGACGGTCGCCCCCTTCGGAGGGGCTAATTTAGAACCGAAGGATTCTACAGGCGGCTCCAGAAAGACTTGGAGCACCTAATTCTCAGACTATCACCCGATCTGGCAAAGCTCTTTGTGGGAAGGGGAGTAGTCCCCACCCCCGAGGTGACAGCTAACAGTGTGTCCGGGTAACCGGAGTGCCTTGAAAAGAGGAGATCCTCTGCAGGTATCTAGGCCCAGAAGTGCTGATGTGGGGCGGCCATTGAACAGCTCCGTCTGGAGATTAAGAGAAACTGAGAGAGAGAGTAAGTGGTGCAATTTGAGAGCAGGAAGGCATTCTCAGCCTTAGCAGACTATAGATCTGGGCTGGGACACGCGCTCTCTCTATGTCCCGGTTGTGGGCTGTGGCTTCCGACCCCACTCCCCGGGAGTTTTCTTGGGAAAGGTGGACCTACTGAACTTGCAGCGGACTAGTGGGATAAAAGGACTGGCGTATGGCAGGGACCCCACTGTTGTAAACCTTATTTTCTGGGGACTAGCCCTGGCTGTGGGTTGCGGCGAACTGGCAAATGAGCCTCCTCAACAAACTTCCTGAGCGCTTGCCCCTCCCCAGTTTCTAGATGCATTAAGGTTTCACAATGGCATACACTAACTACCTTTTGTAAACTTTGAAGGAGGACAGAACCTATGAAAGACTGATATTTATTTTGATTTGTCTCTTGGGGAAGGGATCTAAGCTCGGAATATGGAATTGGAAGACTGTATAATTGCAACTGAAAGCCAACAGCCCCCCTTGCTCGGAGGTTGGTGAGGGGACATAAGAGACTCACAGAGGGCAATAACTGAATGCACCATCGTAATTTTATGTTTACTCTTATTATTATTCTTTTAATGGCTGTCCAACCCTTGAAAATGCTGTTTTTGTGTTTACTCTCAAAGTCTTTATATTTTGGGGTAACCTTTACCCCGGGACGCATCTTGACAAAGGGATGCAACCCCCTCAGTGTCAATTCTTCCAGTTGCCACCCTCCGGAGTAGGTCTCTGGAGGATGGAAGTTATAGCGCTAAAACTGTATATAGTTGACTTTATATTGTTTCTAGTTCGGCACCAGTTAATTAGATGCCACCTTAGTCAGGTAGTACTGCTGTTGCTAAGTTGTACAAAAATTACTAATTGGAGTGCAATGCCAGGCGGAAGTAATCTAATCCATAGTAGCTGGCGGGATATTAGGTCAGCTGACTGCGGGAGGATCAGGCGGGAGAGCAGACAAACCAAGAAGGTTGAGACTTATTTCAGACACCAGCATGGCCCAACAACAAAAAATTAAAATAATTTCTCAGAATGTGAATGGCTTGGGAGGGCCAATTAAAAGGGGAAAGGTGATGTCCTATCTTAAAAAATTACACCCCCATATAATATTACTGCAAGAAACGCATATGACCCCGACGGAGCACCAAAAACTGATTACATTTGGCATGAGCACAGTAGTGGCGAGCTCCCATCTCTCTGGCAGATGGAGGGGAGCAGCGATATTAATCCCTAACTATTCGGCATTCCAACTGAAGAATTCATACTATAATAGAGAGGGTACATTGGCAATGGTCCGGGGATCCTGGTGAGGTACTCCCTACACGGTGACTAGCATTTATCTCCCTACAGGCTCAAGTCCTCAAACCCATCAGAGCTTGCTGGATAAAATGATTAATTTTAAACAAAGAGTTTTGGTGATAGGTGGGGATCTAAACCTATTATTGTACCCAGGGAAAGACAGTTCAAACCCTGATCCCCTCTGTATGATAGCAGGTCAAAGGCATGGTCGGAGATTAATTAAAGAAATGGGTTTGGTCAATATTTGGCGATCAAGAAATCAGGGTAGCAGACATTACACTAATTATTCAGTGGCCCACCATACATATTCCCGAATAGATCATTTTTTAATTACAGCAGAACATAGGGATCTGGTGCACCAGGTGACCATACTCCCTATTTTGCTGACAGATCATGCTCCTTTAGTACCTGAACTGGACACATATCAAGAAAAGCAACCCACACAATGGCGTCCTAATAACTCTTTATTAAGAAAATGGAAATATGTGGTGTTCATTACTCAGCGTATACCAGAGATTATAGCCCAAAATAAGTCCCCTCTGATTTCCTCGGGGATATTGTGGGATACACTGAAAGCTGTAATAAGGGGAGAAACAATACAGTTTACAGCAAGAGAAAAGAAGGCCAGAGAGACTCAGCAGAGACAACTAGAAGGAGAACCTTTGATCTGGCAAAAGGCGCATATGCAAGGAGATAAATCAGCTCAACAGAAAATAAATAATATACAAAGTAAATTACAAGACATACTCAAGTACAAAACCGAGCAGGCCTTATTGTATGTCCAGTAAAAATATTACGAAGGTGAGGCCGAGGCCTCTAAGGTATTAGCTTCCAGGTTGAGATCCTTAAAATTTAGAGGAATGATTGCCCAACTCAGGCACCCTCAAACCAATCAACTTTTAACTAGCACTAAACAAATATTGGAGGGATTTTAACAATTCTATAGCACCCTTTATTCTCAAAACCCAGAACCAGCAGAAGATAAATATACTGTTTTTTGTTTCAGAAACTAAACCTCCCTCAATTATCTGACCTCCACAAGGAACATATACTCTGCCCAATTACAACCCAAGAGATACAGGGGGCTATTAAAACAGCTAAAACGGGTACAAGCCCGGGTCAGGACGGGATAACTTCTGAATTTTATAAAAGCTTTGGTAAAATTTTACTTCCCACCTTACAGACGTTGTTTAATAATTTACAGTCTAAAGATGCAACTCCCCCTACCCCACCCCATGGCAATACGCAAATATATCAACAATCTTAAAACCAGGAAAGGACCCCCTAAATTGTGAATCGTATAGACCCATCTCTGTACTTAATCAAGATTATAAATTGTATGCAAGTATTCTTGCCCATAGACTAGAACCCCTTTTGCCCAATATTGTAAACAAAGACCAAACAGGTTTTGTCCCCACAAGAAGACCTACAGATAACATTAAAATAACTATCTACTTATTAGAGAGGGTAGAGGAGAAGTCTATCCCATTTCTGTTACCAAGTATGGATGCTCAAAAGGCCTTCGACCGAGTGTCATGGAAATTTTTATACTTCACTTTAGATAGATTTGGCCCCCCCCCCCAGATTCATACAATGGGTGCAGGACCTTTATTCCTCCCCCCAAGCAGTAGTGAAAACAAACGGTACCTACTCTGAGCGCTTCACTTTAAATAAAGGAACTCAACAGGGTTGCCCCCTGTCCCCCCTTTTATTCGCTTTATATGTTGAACCCATAGCAGAAGCAATTCGGAAGGCAAATGGGATTACCAGCCTATTGGAGGGTGGGGCAGAACACAAGACAGCATTTTATGCTGATGATCTATTGATTTATTTAACATCCCCCGAGTCCTCTCTTCCCAGGCTAGTCACACTTCTACAGGATATAGAATCTCTAACAGGTTACAAACTTAATAGTGCTAAAACTGAGGTCCTCAGTTGGGAGTACGACCCAGATAGTAGTACCTGGGCACTTTTTCCCCTGAAATGGAACACCCAAAGTTTTTGATACCTGGGCGTTATAATTCCTCAAGATTTATCAAAGTTATATGAAGTAAACTTCCCCCCATTAGTCAAGATTTTAAAGAATGATTTACAGAGATGATATCACCTTGCTATTCCTCTCATACAACGAGTTGACTCTATTAAAATTACGGTATTACCTAGATTTCTCTACCTATTCCAGAACCTCCCCATCCAACTCCCTTTGGAGTGCTTTAAGATCTGGGATAAAATGCTCTCCTACTATCTGTGGCAGAGGAAGAGACTCAGAAAGGCTTATGCCTTACTTCAGCTACCCAAATCCAGAGGAGGTCTGTCCCTCCCAAATTTGAAAAGTTATTATTTCTCGGCCCAAATGGTGCATGCCTTACAGTGGTGGAATTCGAACATAGTTACACACTGGAAGATGTTGGAGCTAGATTGTCAGCTAGAGGGCACAGAGAGGGGCATGGGTACCCCTTACACCTTAAGGAATCACAGATTAGTTGGTATTAGGTCCACCTTTACTAAAGCTGTACTTAATATATGCCGTAGGTTGTTGGGGGCATTAGATATTGGCCCTTCAGCTGCCACCTTACTGATTCCTATATATGACCTATTATTTGTACTGGCCATTACTGATCATACATATGATGCCTGGAAAGGGCAAGGTTTGAAATATATTTATCAGTGGTATGAGCAGGGATCCTTTACATCATTTGCCCAAATACAGCAGACCTATCAAATGGATGGGAGGGACTTTTTCCACTTCCTTCAAATACATCATTATATAGTGCAGAAATGTGGAACCCGTTGGGAATTAGCCCAAGCACATCCTCTGGTGCAAATTATCATCAATACCCAGACCAGACAGATGCCTGATCATATCATCTCTTTATCGTATCATGCTCTCCAACAGCAGGGGCATAAATCACTGGTGAAAGTGCAGAAATCATGGGAGGTGGATCTGGGACAAGAGATTCTCGAGTCGGATTGGGAGCAGATATGCAGTGTACAGCACAGGGTATCCAGTTCCCATGTTTGGAAAGAATAGAGATGGAAGTGTATGGTAAAATTTTTTAATACACCCATAATAACTGGAAAATATGGGGCTGGGGAGGAACCAGTTGTTGGAGACAATGTAGGGAGCCCCAGGCAGATCATATACATATATTCTGGAATTGCCCAGTGCTTAGTCAGTATTGGGTACAAGCAGAGCATGGTCTGAAGCAGCTCTTTTCTGAGCTGACGCAGCTCACCCCTGGATTGGTACTGTTACACTGGTTCCCAGCGGATATCAGGAATGTACAAACCAAGAAACTGCTGGCAGTATTACTTTTGGCAGCTAAGAAAGGGATTTTAAGGAGGTGGCTGCGGAAGACCCCCCCTACTGTAACAGACTAGGAGAATACGGTGCAAGAGATTTATACAATGAAAAAATTAACAGCAGTCTTGCACCAGAGGGTAGCTGCGACCATACTCTTATGGAATAAGTGGATAATGTGGATTATGCAACATAGATAGGATATTATACCATGAATAAGAGGATTTATTGGAAGAGATGAATACATTTTCATTGTAAACAGTTTTAACTGTAGAGTAAATTGAAGATCCATACAGTACTAGAGACCTCCTCTTAACCTGTATAATGACCTAGAAGTCCTCCATGTGGTCAGTATGTTATTCACTGATAATGTAATCCTGTACTTCAATCCTGCCAACTGTGCTGTTTTAAACTGCTGTATTCTAATTTTTTAATAAAAAACCAAGTACAGAAAACTTTGATATATTAAATGATTTTGTGAAAGTCTACCGAGTGATCCCTAGGAGGAATGTAGACGGTGATGATGGTTAGGGTTTTACTTTGGGCCCAAAACAGCAGCCTTAAGGCCATGGTTTGTGCGGTATTCCCAGTGTCGATAAGAGGGAGTGCATGGCACCGTAATTGATCTCTGATGTAAATAGCACAACTTCCACCCCTTTTTCCTAGCCTGTAAAGCCTAAAGAGGGTGTACCCAGCTAGGGTTGTTGACGAGTCTGAGATATTGGTTGTAAGTCAGGATTCTACTATGGAGAGGACATCAGGGTTGTGTTGGCTAACCCAGACCTAGTGTTGGTCAAATTTGGCCAACTAGCTATGAATGTTGATTGAGGTTATTCTTAGTGAATGATGGTTTTCTGCGCTATCTAGTGGTTGCTGGATGGGACCAGGTTTAGGGAGAATATTGCCTGAAATAAGTAAGAGCATTATTATAAGGTGAAGCAAGAAGTTTTTTAGGGCTAGCAGGTTTCTTTTCCACTTATGGTTACTGTCACCACCCTTCATTGCGATACATAGTAGGAAAGCAGGGTGGGGAAGCAGGTGTACTAACAAGACCCGACTGTGGGTCATGATTGGGTGGCCATGAGTAGCTAGTAGCTCATCACAACATGGGGTAGGGGCATTACTCGTGCCAGGATATTGGCAGGTTGTTAAGGTGCTATTATCTGTGTTTGTAACAAGCTGAGAATGTTTGTTTGGGGGAATCAAGGAAGAGGAGAATTAGGAAGAAAACATACAGAATTAGTGACTTACTGGGAGCCATAATTCTCAAATTGGGGGCAGGACGTGGGGGAGCAGTGGGAGGGTATAGAGGAAACTGCCAGGGAGTTCACGAGGCCCTGCAGAGAATAGTGGATTAGTCAGTAGCAGCAGAATGCACTAAATTGGGGGAAGGGGTTATACCATATATCTGTTGGGCTAAGTTAGGGATACAAGTAAGTAGTTAATGACTAGTAAGTAAGGATGTACGTAAGTAGTCAGAACTACCTAGAGATACAGGTGAGCTGGGCGGTCTAGTGGTTAGGGTTGCTGCTAATAGTTCTGACTCAGTACCTACATTGTGTCAGAGTTCAATCTCAGTACAGGGGAAATTTGGTTCTAGGAAGGGGGAGATTGAGACTAGGGTTTTTCCTACTTAATTTAGGCTATTAGGATAGAGTTACAAGAGGATTAAAAGTTGATAGTTTCAACTAGGGACTGAGTGAGTGGCTTAGGCAATGGTGTAGTCACCTTCAGAACGGTTGGCACGCTACAGTCAGGGGTTTGAGCCCTGATTGGGGGGGTGCAAGGTTCCACCAGAAAGGGATTAGGTGTGATGCAGGGTAATTTATTAGATGTTTACAGCAGATAAAACAATTTACTCCTGGAAACTAGGGTATAACAACTATTTAATAAGAGGGAGTGGACCGACAAGGTATTTAAGGAACAAAGATACTTGTAAACCCAGTAGGTCTGAGTAGTTTAATGGATGGTTCTGCTGACTTTGGAGTGGCCAGTGCAGGGGAAGTTAGGGTTCGAGTCCCAGCTGGGGGAGAGAGGAGACCCACAGAGAATGGGGGTAAGAATTCGATAGTACAGATACAGTAGTAGCAAAGGAGTATAAGTGGGTCGTGTAACCCGTGCTGCAAAGCTAACCTTTATTCTAGTAAGTAAAATGGGAAGGAACAGGACAAGTACAGCACCTCCTAGGGGTAGGGGGTATAAGGAGCATAGGGGAAAGTGAGGTGATAGCCTCTGTATAACCTGCTGCTCCTATAAGGGGAGAGCCCTGGGAGAGTGGAGAGGTGGGCGGGTCAACAAGCACCCTCCGACACTGGAAAGGAGTGAGGTCCGGTGTCTACCTGAGGTCGGGAGGGAGGAGGGCTGCAGTCCGATGGCAGAACAGCTTCAGGAGCCTGAAGTGAGTGGCCCGCTTGCGATGCTGACCCTGAACCATCTGTCCATCTGCCTAGAACCCTGTGCGATAACACCCTTGCTGGGGGTTTTGACTGGTACTCTGTTCTATCTATAGTTTGATGCCAGGGGACTGAGGGAGAGATAGATGGAGCCAGGGCAGTTAGGCCAGCCTTCATGTAGGTGCTAAGGGAGGATTTTTTTTTTTTTGTCTGTTACTCTCTACTTTCCTACACATTTGTGTAATGCCCCGCCAGATGCATTCCTACGGGGCAGAAGTTGACACTGCGTGGCCACCCACAGCGAGGGCCCCTCTGACCTTAGCTCCACTGGTCCAAGGTGGGTTCACTATGCAAACTCGGGTCACACATGTGGGAGCGGGAAGTGCTCCATCAGCACCACCTGACCAAGTCCACTGATGGTGTAAATATTTTAGTGATGGTTTTTGTAACAGTTTCTTTTCTAAACTAAATTTTGGGGAGAATGAGACATCTGTTGGGCGGTGTGGATGAGGTTTACTTCATGTTTCATCTACCCAGAATCCCGCAGACAGTTGCTTTGTGGTTTAATACATATTTTCTCTCCAACCCAGGCTGCCGGCTGAATCGTCTCAATTCTGTGACTGGAGAGTATGCTAGAGCCTGTGTTCAGGTAGCCACAGAATGTGGAACGGATGTACTTGACCTCTGGACACTCATGCAAGCAGATAATCAGGTATGAACTTCAGGAGAGAACAACAGTTTACAGTAGTTCATATGTACAATATATCCTGTCTTTTTTTTTTTTTTAAGTCCCTCCCCCCTCAGAACAGTGTTTTATCCAAGCTTCCAAGATGGAGCACCCAGCCACCCTCATGTATATGTGTCAGAAAAGGGGGGTATAGGGAGTACAGCAAAACAGTGACTGTAGAGTGGATGGAAGCTCAAAGGCACATGCACTGGACAGGGACCAGTTTGAATGTCATGTGGAGGTCCCTGTCATTTCATAATCAGAAGTTGTTTTTTTTTTTAACCCAGATCCCAGAGTCTTCACCCCATCTGCAACCGTGAATTACTTTCACCAATTCAAAGTTGGAGTGCTTGTGTGCTGGATAGAAAGTTGCCTACATTAGGCCAGCCGGTCAGCACAGCAGTAGTGCTACGGCTTGCGATGCCAGTGAGCAGGCCGGGAGGGGAGGCTGAGCACATCACAAGATGCTCACCTCCTCTGATGAGGGATGGGGAAATTCTATTGCCACCTGGTGACATGAGATGGCAGTGCAGGCTAGAGTGGAATCTGTGGTGGGGAGAGACGCCGATTGGCTGGAGCGGACAAGATGCATGATGTGCGTATATTCCACTCCCAGCTGGCATCTCCAGGGGGTGGAAGGAGAAACGAAATACTCTGGCCCCTGCAGCATGACAGCCTTACATGCTCACAGACCTGACCGATTTATTTATTAGCTTTTGGTAACTGGGTAAGTGCACTAGGCAACAATCCTGCCTATTTTCAGACGTGACCCGGGAGAGTACAATATGACAATACAGCAGTGACAACAATTAGTACATATTCCCTCTCTATATTAATAACATTGGAGCTGCTCTAAAATCCTGCTCTGCTATTCTATATGCTAATGATCTTGTCATCTATACAAGTTCTACTAATGTAGACACTATCAATACAGCCCTTTCCTCTGACTTTAACAATATCCAAAACTGGCTATACCGCCACAAACTGGCTGTCAACACTAGCAAAACTAAAGCCATGCTGCTTGGATCAGCCCGAAGCTCCAGGCTTGCATGATGACACTGATGGTGCAGGATTTAGAAGGTCAATTACTGGAATGTGTAACTTCTTTCAAGTACCTGGGCATCCTGCTAGATCAGTCTCTTGATCTCAGTCTTCATGTGCAGTCTGTTTGTAGAGCTGTCAACTCCAAACTGGGGGTTGCATATAAGACTAGTTATATGCTCACGCCATTGGCTAAACTGGCCATTGCTAGGGGGATTCTGCTCCCCACCCTAACCTACAGGGCTCCCTTATTGGGGGCTGCTCATAAAACTGACCTAATCAGATTGGACATTACATATAACAACATATGTTG
The DNA here is from genome assembly GCA_016271365.2 of Neoceratodus forsteri. Classification (NCBI taxonomy): domain Eukaryota; kingdom Metazoa; phylum Chordata; order Ceratodontiformes; family Ceratodontidae; genus Neoceratodus; species Neoceratodus forsteri. Next base: position 394,135,713 of record CM057449.1, read on the forward strand.
CTACGCCTCTTTCGCTCCTCGGCCAAAACACTACTATCAACTTTATAATGATCTTGGTTGGCTCTCTCTGTCAGCTAGTAGGAAATACTACCTTGGCTCTCTTATTGATTCAGTAATTCGAACTCAAACCTCTAGGTCTCTTGTGGCTATGCTTGTTCCTCAGGCCATACTCCATGGTCTACGATCAGCTAATAAATCTTTTCTGAATTTGCTGAGGTGCCGCACTACGAAAGGAATTGTTGCATTTGAACATGCGGCTCCACAGCTGTGGAATTCCATTCCCCTCGACATTAGACCGTCTAGCTCACACACATGCTTTAAGAGAAAATTGTGCTCAAATCTACTGATTGCTGATACCTTTTACTGCTTTCACCTTACCTAAGGACTGATGTCTCTGGCCATACAATAGTATTTCCTCACCTCTACATAACCCTCTTACTGCCACAGCCTGTCCCGGCTCCCTTTCCCTGTCCATATACAATCTTGCATTGCAGGCATCTCCCTTCCACTTACATACACTCATATAATCTAATTTCATGGCTTGCTCCCCTCTTCCTCACTTACCGACCCTTTCCTTAGTGACACCCCTGCTCTCAATGGTTATTTCTCCTTTTGTACTACTTGTTTTTGTGTTGGTGCACCTTGTTCTGTTCATATGATATGTCACCTGATAATCTGTTGTCCAAGGTCTTTTCTATTCATTGCATAGTTAGGCACCTATGAACTTATGAATGGTCTACTCTGTATGTTCTGAAATATTGTATCCTCTTTAACTCTTTGTATGTAAAGCACTTATAAATTGTTATCCTGTAAGTTTCTTCATGTCTGTACTCTCCCGGGTCGTGCCTGAAAATAGTCATTTTATGGCTAGTGCACTTATCCGGTTAACAAAAGCTAAATAAAATAACCGAGGACAAAATACATCAGCAGTAGTAATAGCAACAGAAATTTATACAAGACAGGATACAAACAAAAATAATACAAGCTAGAGCTGAAATACAGGTATTGCGTGATAGCCAGATAAACAAGTCAAATGGCCTCTCTAGAGGAGAAAACAGGTAGACCATATTAACAATACAGAAATGGGCATGAACACAGATGGTGAACAAAAATAGTAACACCGGAGAAGTTAAGTGCAGTCACAGTAACCAAGAGCACTGAGGTGAGAAAACAGCATGCTTAAATGTAAGGTGAGATGAGGAGTTCTTAATATGGAGGGGGAGACAATTCCAAAACCTAGGTGCAAAATAGGAAAAAGCTTGCTCACCCATTTTAGAGGAGCAGGGCTGAACAGAGAGCAAGGGGGAGGAGGAGGACCTAAGGGAGCGGGAGTGAGAGACAGGTAAGCATGTCACCCAGAATGACGGGACGAGGGGTTCTGGTTAGGGAGTCAACAAAACAACCTAGAGCGTAAGCACGGGGGGCATTGGGCGATAGCCAGTTTAAGACGAATAGAGTAGGCAGTGATGGGTAAGGCGAGGAGCCCTTAAGGTGAATCTACAGATATCGTTATAGGAAGTGTCCCCCTTGCGAAGAACCCCCACATTGGCATGAGAGAGTACAGGGCGGGCATATTGCAGTTGTGGAAGTAACACACCTCTTGCAACAGAGATCCTAGCAGCCGGGGTGAGTGAGTGACAAACTCTATAGGCCACACCAATCTTGGAGTTAACTCAGCGACATACCTCATTTATGTGTGCACCAAAGTCAAGTACAGGGTCAAGCGTAACCCCTAAATATTTGAAGGATAAGGTGTTAGATACAGCGGTCCCATCACAGCAGCGGACCAGAAGTTTCAGGGTCTCAGTGGGCACCTTTCTAGTGGACTGGCTGTGGGGCAGCAGTCTTTCGGGAGACTTTCTGGAGGCTGGGATGCTGCCCTATTTGTAGGCATCTCTCTGGTCTGAGGGAGGAGGTTGCTCATGTCTGGGCTGACTTGGCTAGGATTCGTGAAACCTCCTCTCCCACCCAGGGACCACCAGGGTCACTGCCGCTACCTCAGAGGTTGCCAAGAAAGAGGAGCAGTTGGACCAAGGTGGGCTCAGGCAGGGAGAGGGTGGCGGAACAGAGGCACATTCCTCTAGTTGTACCTCTCCACGATTCATACGCTCTTCTGGCGGACAGTGGTTCGTCTATGGAGGCACCTGCAGTGGAGACTAAGGAGGATGCTGGGAACCTCCACAAAGGAGTCCCACTGGAGGGTGGCATGGGACCCTACAGGGGAAGGAAACAACTCCTGGTGGGGGACTCAATCATTAGGGGGGTAGATCTGAGGAATGAAGGAGAGAGGGAGGTAAGGTGCCTGCCTGGCACCATGACTTGGAGGGACAGGGAGCGAATCCTCAGGATTGCGGGAGCAGCTGCACAAGGGAGGGAGCTGGATATCATTGTCCACCTAGAGACAAATTACCTGGCTGTGAATGGGATCGGAGCAGTGCAAGAGGAGTTTGAAGAGTTGGGGAGGGGCCTTAGACAAGTAGCACATACAGTAACCTTCTCAGAGGTGCTGCCTGTCTATAGCAAGGGTGATGCTAGAGTATTCCATACCATGTGATTCAATGAATGGTTGAAAAACTGGTGCAGAGCTCAGGGTTTTGGCTTCTTTGGGGACTGGGGCTCCACCTGGAGGGATACATGCCTATACTGGAGCAATGGTCTGCATCTGTCCAGGAGGAGAACCAGAATCCTAGGTGATAGGTTTAAATGCATAATTGGCAAGCATTTAAACTAGCCAAGGGGGGAGGCACTGAAAAGCAGTGAAAACCCAACCTCCCGACACAAAACATAGTAGTTAGAGAGGTAAACACTGTGGTAGAGAAGTTAATGGGGAGCAGGACAAGGGTAAATACAGAAAAAAGCAGTAAGGACAGGGATGGGGCTAAAAGGGGTAAGGCCATCAACAAATGGAGGGCGATGAGTACCAATGCCCGTAGTCTGTGTAACAAGCTCCCTGAACTAGTGGCCTTGATGGAAGAGGGACATCTGGATATCGTGGCAGTCACAGAAACATGGTACACTGAAAACCATGACTGGGATGTCAACATACCAGGGTACACAATCTACAGGAGGTTAAAAGAGGAGGAGGAGTAGCTCTCTATGTAAGGGAAGGGATCAAAGCAATGGAACTAAAGGATAAACAGGGAGTAGAGGAGGCACTGTGGGTTACCCTGGAGACAGGTTATGGCACCACAATTTGCACTGGGGTGGTATACAAACCCCCATCTCAGGTTGAGGCAATGGACAAGGAAATGATAGAAGGCATCCTTAGAATGACAGAAAAAGGGGAGTTCTAGGGACATGGATATGTTGTTCATCCACACTGTCTGGCAGGTTCCTTGCCGCTTTAAATCTTGCCAGAAGGTCTTCAAGCTGGCTCCTCCCACCCACCCGGGTGGTAAAACTCTCAGCTCCGCCCCATGACGCCAGATCTTCCTTACCTCTTGGAAGCTCAGGTTCCCTCCTTAATGCTCTGCGTGATAGACTGGATCCTAATTCTTCGGTTCGCCCGAAACTCATTTTAAAATTTTCAAGACTTCGGTCATCTTTCTCCCTCATGGCTGCGATGGACAAATCGACTTCTGGATTTCGGCGGTGCCCTTGTGGGCAGAAGATGTCCAGGACGAGACCCGCACTCCACGTGCGTCTACTGCCTCGGCCTAGAACACGACCCGCAGGCCTGCGAGGCATGCCGTTCATTTTTGGCCAACGTCCTGGAGGACCGCGCTGCCCGGTTACAGCTTGGACGCCCCGAGAAGCACTACCCACCGGTCAAGTCGAAAGAGGCCTGTTGGGCGGTTACCGTGGCGGCTGGCTTGGCTGAGCAACTCGAGCAGATGATCGCCCTCGAGGAGGAGGCGGCCCAGGCCGCATCATCCGCTTCCTCGGTCGCGGCATTTATCCCGCTCTCTGTGGGTACCTCGTATTCAGCTTCATTGAAGGAGCTTTGCCAGTCCTTTCCATGAAGGGAGAGGGGCCATCGGGACATTCCTCTCGGTCCAAAAAGAAGGACTTCAAGGGTAGGTCCCATCGTCGGTGTTCGTGGGAGCGGGAGAGGTCTCCTTCCCCGGACAGCCAACTGTCGACTTCGGTCGAGGTTGCGGCTAAGGCCGCTGACTTCACGGAGTCCCCTTCAGGCCAGCTGGCTGAGACACCTGTCAACGCGGTCAAGATCTTTCTCGACCCGTCGGATGGGCTGTAGACTGGTGAGGCCGACAACCCTTCTTCACCGGTTCCCCCGGTGGAGACCGAGGATCTGCCTGCGCCTCCGGTGCAGCAGTCCCTGATTAAGGCTTCCGAGCTGAGGGAAGAGCGGGTGTCTCCCGCCCCTTCCCAGACCCGTCCTCGGAAACACCAAGGATCTCGGTCTCGGTCTCGGTTTCGGACTTCGTCTCGGTCCAGCCAATCCCACTGACATCGGCAGTCTCGGTCTCGGCACTGGGGTAAGTGGCGCCGCCGATCGTCCTCGTCTTCCTCCTCGGAGAGAGGCTTCGTGCAAATTGCGTCGGCCTCACGAGGACCTGATGTGGCAGCAGTTACTTCTGTCTAGTACCAAGCCGACGCCGTCGCCTTCCCCGGCCATCAAGTGGCTGTTACCTGAGTGGCCGAAACAACCCCTCGCTGTAGCCGAGGTGCCCAAGCCTGGGCTGGTTGTTCAGCCAAAACTTGCTGCCCCACCGATTGTGGTGGAACCTCCACCTCCACAACCGAAATCGGGGGTGCCGACCAAGGACTCTCGGTCGGATCAAGGCCTGCCCCACAGGTTGTTGGTCACTCTCACTCCCGACCGTCCTCGGCAGGTGGAGGGTGGCTCAGGCCCCAGGCAGCTCTTCGCAGACTCCTCTGAGTCCGACGATGACTCCTCCCTGTTCTCCAGGCCGGTTGACCTGGAGTCCTCCGGGGGCCAGTCGTTGGACAAAAGCCCATCGTCCTTCATGGGTTTGCTTCGGCTCATCTCGGAGTCCACCGGAATGCAGCTCGAGCCCATATCCAAACGGGCCAAATATCCCCTAACGGAGATACTGGACTGAGGGGATTCCCCCACGGAGGCCTTTCCAGTGGCTGAAGCCATTGTTGGCCCAGCCTTGGAGCATTGGCAGCGGCCTGCTTCCTGCCCTGCGCCTTCGGCCAGGATGGCCAGGAAGTATGTGGTCTCTACCGGCTCTTTGCCCGGGTTTTCAGAACACCCCTCTGCCGAGGGGTTGGTCACCGACATCGTTTTCTGGCGTTCTGGGAATGCTAGGGATGTGGACAAGCTCCCCGACAAGGAGTCCATAAAGCTGGACTACGCCGGGCGCAAGGTGTATGCTGCGTCCTCCCTTGGCCTCCGCCAGGCCAGCTCGGCCGTGCTGATGGCACACTTCTCCCATGCCCTCACGGGCTCACTGGATGAGGTGATCCCTCATCTCCCGGCCGACCTGCAGACCACGGTCCGGCGGGTGCGGGACCAGGGTAGGGCAGTGACTAAGCAGCAGCTCCAAATGGCTCTCGACATAGGAGACTCCTGTGCCAGATCGGTTGCGGCTGTGGTGGCCATGCGCTGCAGCGCATGGCTGAGGATATCCACCTTCACGGCGGATACCTAGCACAAACTGGCGGATGTCTCCTTCTTGGAGACCAACCTCTTCAGCCCTGGAGTGGAATGTCACCTCCAGCGGATTGAAAAGTCCAGTGCCACTCTGGACTCGGTAACCTCCGCCCAGAAGGACAAAGGCCGACGACAGCAGCAGCACAAGTCCTTTTGTCCTTCTGCACCTGCGGCACGTCCGGCCCAACAGCACCAGCACCAGGACCAGCAGGCTCGCGCTTGGCATCCCAAACCCAAGCCCGCGGCTTTCTCCAGTAGGAAGCAGGGAGGTAAAGGCCCAGGAGGTCCCTCGGCCAGTCCCTCCTCTAAGCCTGTCCAGTGACGGGTTGAGGGGTGTCGCCCCCAGCCTCGTCACTCCCCACTGGGTTTCCCCCATGGGGGGACGGCTCCGCCACTTCCTTTCCGCCTGGTCTGCTATCACCACGGGCCTCTGGAGTTCGAGCAGACCCCACCCTTCCGAGCTGTCGCACCTCGGGGGCCACGGGGTCCGCAGACTCTCTGTTGGTCTGCCGAGCCAATATTGCCCTGCTCCTCGACAAAGAGGTGATCAGGAAGGTGGTGGATCCTCCTCCAGACCTGGGGTTTGTGTCCAGGTATTTCCTGGTCCCAAAATGGACGGGGGGCTGGCGCCCCATTCTCGACCTGCATGACCTGAACAGGTTCCTAAGGTCTCGGACCTTCAGGATGGTCACTCTGGCTCAGATAATCCCATCCTTGGAACGAGGTATGTGGTTCTGTTCCCTGGACCTTCAGGACGCGTTCTTTCACGTCCCAATCTGTCTGTCCCACAAGAGATTCCTCCGCTTCAGAGTGGAGGGATCCCTTTACGAGTTCCGGGCCATGCCCTTTGGCCTTTCCCTAGCTCCCAGGGTCTTCACCAAATGCATGGCAGTGGTGACAGCATTCCTGCGGCACCGAAGGGTCTGGGTGTACCCCTACCTGGAAAATTGGCCGATTGCAGCCCCCTCCAGAGCAGAGGTGGAGCAGTCCAGAGATCTGGCCCTCCAGGTTTGCTCTCAGGTTGGCCTCCTCATCAACGAGGGCAAGTCGGAACTCATGCCAAAGCAGGTGATACAATTCATCGGGGCAGAGCTTGACTCTCTACGAGCCAGAGCACTGCTCCCGGCGGACAGGGCTGAGGTTCTTAAATCCGTTGGGCAATCGCGCCCTGCCCGGGACTTCCTGGGCCTCATGGCGGTCTGCACCAGCGTGGTCCGTTGGGCCCGCTGGTACCTGCGTCCCCTTCAATGGGGACTGGCCAGCCAATGGTCACAGCACTTCGATCCACTGGATCAGCTAGTCACAATGACCCAGGGGATGTGGAGCACTCTCCAGTGGTGGACCGTTCCAGAACATCTGCAGGAGGGCATCCCGTTTGTCTGCCCCGAGCCGACGGTCTCTCTATCGACCGATGCCTCTCTGATGGGTTGGGGTGCCCATCTGGGGGAGCACAGAGCGCATGGCCTCTGGTCCCCTCGGGAGTCCCGATGCCACATCAACCTGCTGGAGCTTCGAGCGGTTTGTCTAGCCCTCACTGCCTTCGCTCTGTTTCTATGGGGTCAAGTGGTTCAGGTCCAGACGGACAATACCACGACCATGTACTACCTAAACTGCCAGGGCGGGACGCACTCCATACCTCTGTGCAGGGAAGCTCTCTCCGCATTTGGTCACTTGTGTGCAGCCTGGAGGCGGATCTCCTCGCCATTCATGTGGCAGGAGCTTCCAACACCCTGGCCGATGCCCTAAGCCGGATAGGGGCTGCGTCCCACGAGTGGTATTTCCTGCCGGAGGTAGCACAAGATCTGTTCTCCCACTGGGGCATGCCTCAGGTGGACCTGTTTGCCTCCAGGGAGAATGCGAAGCTGAGACTGTTTCATGCCTGGCCCTCTCAGCAGGGCTCGCTGCAGGGGGATGCCTTCTCGAGGCTGTGGACCCCGGGCCTCTTCTGCGCCTTTCCCCATTTCCCTTGATCCACAAAGTGCTTCTCAAGGCGAGGAGGACAAGGCACAGGTGATTCTGGTAGCCCCAGACTGACCCCGCCAGTTCTGGTATCCAGATCTCCTCAGTCTCAGCTCTTGGCTCCCGAGGCGGCTTCCAGCCCGCCCAAACCTGATCTCAGTCAGTCAGGGGAAGGTATTCCATCTGGACCTTCAGTCCCTGCACTTGACGGCCTGGTTCCTGAGCGGCTAGAGTTCCAGGACTTGGGTCTTTCCGACGAGGTCCTCAACGTCGTTGAGGCGTCCTGTAAGGAGATGACCAGAAAATGCTACTCCTTCAAATGGAAGAGATTCTCCATTTGGTGTCAGGGCAAGGACCTGGACCCTTCCTCCTGTTCCTTGGCTAGCATTCTGGACTACCTGTGGTCCCTTTCTCAGCAAGGGCTTCGGTTGACGACCCTTAAGGTGCACCTGACAGCCATCTCTGCTTTCCGAGCGCAGGCCGGGAAGCAGTCGGTGGCGCAGGAGAAGGTGGTCAGGCACTTTTTCAAAGGCCTTGATCGCATATCCCCTCCGGTGCGAGAACATCCACCTCCGTGAGATCTACTGCTGGTATTGGCTAAGCTCATGGGGAGGCCATTCGAACCGATGCACAGGTGTGACATCTCTCACCTGTCGTGGAAGACTGCCTTCTTGGTGGCTATCGCGTCAGCCAGAAGGATGGGAGAGCTCCAGGTGCTTTCCATCGAGTCTCCTTATCTGGTCTTCCACAGGGACAAGGTTGTCCTGCGCCCACACCCGAAATTCCTTTCGAAGGTGGTGTCGGAGTTTCACCTTAACCAGGTGTTGACTTTGCTGGCGTTCTACCCCAGTCACACCTCGGAGGCCGAATATAGGCTCCATACTTTGGACCCTAGAAGAGTGCTCGCTTATTATAAGGAGCGGACGGCTGAAGATTGGGGAGAGTTTCGCCAGCTGTTTGTCACTTACGCTGAAGCCACACTTGGCAGACCTGCAGCCAAGCGGACGATAGGCAGATGGGTCACCTCCTGCATAGATCTCTGCTATAGTTTGGCAGGTATGGAGCCTCCCAGAGGGATAAGAGCTCATTCTACCCGCCATACTGCTGCATCAATGGCTGCTTCCAGGGACGTCCCTATCCAGGAAGTCTGCAGTGCTACTACCTGGAATCAGAACACACCTTCATCACCCACTACCACATCGACCTTGAGTTACGCCGGGATGCTGGTTTTAGGGCCTCGGTTCTCCAGTCTCTATTCCCTACGTAGGGGGTGTGCGCCTTGCCTCCCTCCTCCCAGAGAACTGCTAGGAGTCTGCCAGACAGTGTGGATGAACAACATATCCATATCCCTAGAAATACAGGTTACTCACCTGTAACAGAAGTTCTAGGAATGGTATATGTTGTTCATCCATATGACCCACCCGACCTCCGCAGCTTCACCGCACAACCTGGCTTCCAGCGGGCTAGATCTGGTGTCATGGGGCGGAACCAAGAGTTTTACCACCCTGGTGGGTGGGAGGAGCCAGCTTGAAGACCTTCCGGCAAGATTTAAAGTGGCAAGGAACCTGCCAGACAGTGTGGATGAACAACATATACCATTCCTAGAACTCCTGTTACAGGTGAGTAACCTGTATTTATTCTCAGTGCCCTTCAGGGGGCATGCCTCAGACAGCTAGTGGTGGAACCAACTAGGGAGGGAGCAGTCTTAGACCTGGTACTGTCAAATGGGGTTGGAGAAAGGATCTCAGATTTAGAAGTGGGTAGCCATCTGTGAACAAGTGACCACCAAACAGTGGTTCATGATAAACACAGCCATAGAGTCGAGCCATGCAAAAGCAAGAGTGTTGGACTTTAGGAGGGCTGACTTTGGGAAAATGGGAGAGTGCCTCAGAAAAGCACTAGCAAACTGGCAAGAAGGAGGGGTGGAGGAACAATGGAGAAAAATCAGAACAGCCATCACAGAGACAACGAGCCTTTGTGTGAAGCAAATCAACGGAAAAAAACACTATGGTTCTCAAAAGAGGTGGCGGGGAAGGTTAAGGAGAAAAGGGTAGCATTCAGGCAGTATAAGGAGACACAGAAGGAGCAGGACAGAGAACTGTACCAGTTAAAGCAGAAGGAAGTGGGGAAGTCAGTCAGAATAGCAAAGGCCCAAACTGAGGAAAAGATAGCCAGCTCCATTAAGAAGGGGGATAAAACCTTTTATAGGTACATTAGGGAGCGAAGAAAGATGAAGGAAGGGATAGTGAAGCTTACTAAAGGAAAGGGAGAGTGGCTAGAGGATGACAGTGAAAAAGCATGGATACTAAATGAATACTTCTGCTCAGTATTCACAAAAGAAGAAGAGGGGAAGTACCTAAATCAAAGAATAGAAGCACTCTGGATAGGGAGGTCGATACCAGTCCATTCACAGAAGAAAGGGTTCTGAAAGAACTCTTAAATCTTAAGGTGGACAAAGCAATGGGGCCCTGATGGGATTCACTAAAGAATTCTAAAATAACTAAGGGTAGAACTAGTAACATCACTGACCTCCTTTTTAACAAATCATGGGAGGATGATGTGGTACCGGAGGACTGGAGGAGGGCAGACATGATTCCTCTTCACAAAAGTGGGAGCAAGACAGAGGCAGGAAACTACAGACCTGTTAGTTTGACCTCAGTGGTAGGGAAAATGATGGAATCACTTCTAAAGGAAAGAATTCTTGAGTTCCTAGAGGCCAGTGGGGCACAGGACCCAAGGCAGCATGGATTCACAGCAGGAAGGTCATGTCCGACGAATCTAATAGACTTCTTTGACTGGGTAACCAATGTAGTAGACCAGGGAGGGGCTGTGGATATGGCCTACCTAGACTTTAGCGTGGCATTTGACACAGTCCCACACAAAAGATTAATATACAAGTTAGCCAGCCTTGGAGTGGGTCCCAAGGTAGTAGCCTGGATAAAAAATTGGCTGGACAACAGGATACAGAGGGTAATAGTAAACGGAGTTTACTCTGATAAAGGGGTGTTACTAGTGGGGTACCGCAGGGTTCAGTGCTGGGACCGGTTCTCTTTAATGTCTTTATAACTGACATTGCAGAGGGACTGGAAGGAAAAGTATGTCTCTTTGCAGACAACACAAAGATCTGCAACAGGGTTGATACAGAAGGTGGGGTGGAGAGGATGCAAATGGACTTGGCAAGGTTGGAGGCATGGTCAGATATATGGCAGCTTAGATTCAGTGCAAAGAAGTGCAAAGTAATGCACATGGGAAACAAAAATCCAAGGAAAGAGTACACAATGGGGGCTGAGATAATGACAACAGAAATGGAAAGGGACCTGGGGTAGTCATATCAGATGACCCTAAGGCAGGCAAGCAGTGTGAGAAGGCAGTAAGGAGGGCTGGTGGGATACTGGGATGCATAGGGAGAGGCATCACCAGTAGAAAACAGGAAGTTGTTATCCCTCTGTACAGACAGTTGGTGAGACCCCATCTGCAGTTTTGTGTCCAATTCTGGAGACTCCATCTCCACAAGGACATAGACAGGATGGAGGCTGTCCAGAGGAGGGCAACTAAAATGGTGCAGGGTCTGCACCAGAAGACATATGAAGAGAGATTAAAGAAGCTTAATATGTATACACCCGAGGAGAGGAAGGAGGGAGAGGGGGGACATGATAGAAACTTTCAAGTACATCAAGGGAATCAACAGAGTCCAAGAGAATAGCGTCTTTCAGAAAAAGAGATGTGCAAGAACAAGGGGGCACAATTTAAGAAGATGAGAGAGAGCGGCTCAGAGGTAATGTGAGAGTATTTTTCCACAGAGAGGGTTGTGGATGCATGGAGTAGCCTTCCTGAGGAGGTAGTGGAGTCAAAAACAGTGGGGGAATTCAAGAATGCATGGGACAGACACAAGGCAATTCTAGTGGGGGGTTGGAGGAAGTAGGCTGTTGGTTAACTAGGATCTGCAGCCTATACATTAGGTAGCGAAATGGGCAGACTAGGTGGGCCAAGCAGTCCTTATCTGCTGTCAGATTCTATGTTTCTATGATTTTATGACCCAATGAGCATGGCCTGGGTCTTAGATATGTTTAGAATTTGATAGTTTGAGGAGAACCAGGATTGGAGGGTCTGGAAGTCAGGTGAAAGATGCTGATTGATGTCGACAATAGACCTAGAGGCAGAGTAAAGCACCAGGTCGTCCACATACATGATCATACTGTTGTGAGGAGAAGGACTAGGGATGTCATTAAGGAAGAGAGAGAAAGAGTAGGGGACCAGAAAAGAACACTGTGGAACTCCACAGGTGATAGGGGCAGGGAAGAGAGAACTTACAGAAAGAGGCAGCCTGAGAAGGATTCCAATCCTGGTTGTCAATGGACTACAGGACCCAAGGCAGCATGGTTTCACCAGGGGAGGTCATGTCAGACCAATCTCATTGAATTTTTAACTGGGTGACTAGGGAGGTGGATCAGGGAGGGCAGTGGACATGGCTTATCTGGACTTCAGCAAGGCCTTTGACACTGTGCCACATAGAAGACTATTACACAAACTGGGGAATATGGGTGTGGCCAGGACAGTAGTGTGTGGGTAGGTAACTGGCTGGGTGGCAGGACACAGAGGGTGGTGGTAAATGGCTGTCACTCCACAGAGGAAGAGTGACCAGTGGGTACCACAGGGATCAGTGCTGGGACCGGTCCTATTCAACATCTTCATCAGTGACATTGGCTAGGACCTAGAAGGCAGAATTTCACTGTTCGCTGATGACATAAAGCTCTGTAACAGAGTAGACACACCAGAGGGTGTAGACAGAATGAGAAGCGACCTGCAGAAACCTGAAGAATGGTCAGGGTTTGGCAGTTGAAATTCAATGCAAAAGTGCAAGATAATGCATATGGGGCACAAAAACCCTGGCACAATATATCAGTTGGGGGTGAGGATATAGCATGCACCAAGCAGGAAAGGGATCTTGGGGTTATCATCTCTGATGACCTCAAGGTAGAGAAACAGTGTGACAAGGCAGCAGGTAAAGCAAATAGGATGCTGGGATGTATAGGCAGGGGCATTACCAGCAGGAAAGGGAGGTCATAATTCCGCTATACAAGACACTAGTGAGGCCCCACCTGGAGTACAGTGTACAGTTCTGGAGACCATACCTACGTAAGGACATAGACAGGGTAGAGAAGGTTCAGAGGAGGGCAACAAAGATGGTGCATGGATTGCATCACAAGTCCTATGAAGACAGGTTGAAGGAACTGAACATGTACTCCCTGGAGGAGAGGAGGAGAGAGGATATGATAGAGACATACAAGTATCTTACAGGGAGGAACAGGGTGCAGGAAAACACTATTGTTAAGCAAAAAAGATGTTCCAGGACTAGAGGGCATGGGATGAAGTTGGAGGGAGGACGATTCAGAGGAAACATGAGAAAGAATTTCTTCACAGAACGGGTGGTGGACAAGTGGAACACCCTGCCAGAGGAAGTGGTGGGGGCTGAAACAATCACGGGATTTAAGAATGCATGGGATAGACATAAAGGAATTCTGGAGGTCAGGGGTAAGGTGCAACAGACTTTTAGGAAAACAAACTGAACTTATAAGCTCAAATGGGCAGGCTGGGTGGGCCATAGGCCCTTATCTGCCAACACTGTCTATGTATCTGTGTATCTATGAGAATGATTTTCTAGGTAGCTGCCAAACCAGGATAGGGTAGAGTCGGAGGCACCAAGAGATTGCAGCTTAGCCAGTAGTAGAGGGTGATGTACCATGTCAAATACCATGTCAAACAGTTTGGAGAGGTCAATGAACACAGCTCCAGTAAGTAAGCCCTTGTCCATGCTGCATTTAACATCGCTTATAAACTGAGTCAGAGCAGTAGTTGTGCTATGTCCAGCCCTGAAGCCATGTTGTATTGGGGATTGAAGGTTAAAGTTGATCCCAGCAACCAAGTGACCAGCCAGATTTAGAGGTACCTGGTTCAGCCTGACTGCCTCCATCTTGGAGAGGGGATACCACGAACAACGGCTGGGAGAAGTTAAGTCCAGGGAGAGGGTTGGGTGATGGGTTTTGGGCTTCTAGTACTGAGATGGGACCAGGAAGCCAGCCAGAGAAGCGGGGGGAGCATAAACAGGAAGTCCCAAAAAATCCTCAATAGCCTGTGCCCCAAGACAAAGGTGCATCACCTCTGCAACATCCTTGAATCCATTACTTAAAGGTGTGTCAGTTTCGATAAAACTTTTACAGTTAATTTAGACACAATTCCATTTATTATGTTTGCTTGCACGCATGTGCAAGAAACATAGTGCAGTCATTGGAGATTTCAGGGTGTGTCACCTCCTCCCCCAATTCAGTCAGTGTGTTGGCAGGCGCGGCCCCTGTAAGCCAATGCATGCTGGAGCTGTCTATGACAAGCTCCAAATGCAGTGGCATACAGTTCAAAAGGGGAGCTACGCTTGAGTGAGCAGCGGTAAGATGTCGCCTGCTCATGCGCAGCTCCCTCCCCCACACAGGCATGACGCAGGCATGTGCGCCCGCGACGCACGCACACACCGAATAGCCAACGGGTAGCCCAACCTGGGCCGGCTGTGCTATGCCCCCAAAGCTCTTCAAAATACCACGCTGGGGTGGCAAGTAATGATATAGCCGACGGGGTGCCCAACTCCCGCCGGCTCCACTGTCCTCAGCCCCTCCTCAGATGGCGGCCACGCTGGGAGCCCACCCCAGCGTGGCAATCGATATTTACGACGGGGTTCCTAATCCCCATCGGCTGAACGCCTCCCAACCGCCTTGTGCCACACTGGGAGCCCACCCCAGCGTGGCAAACGCCCCGCATCATTTTTTTTACCTGTAAAGAAAAAACAGTCCCACGTAGTCTCCTGGCCCCCCCCACAACCTGCACCACCCACTGCGCACCCTGCTCTCTCACATCCCCCTCACCCCATACTTATCTCCGGACCTCGGCGCGACGATCTTCGGTGGACTGGGAACACGCCTGCACTTTCAAAGCCGACCGCGAACTGAGGAAATGCCGGTAAGCTGTATAATGGGCTAGATGGAGGTTTCAACTTTGTTGCATATCTCAGGTAGTTTTGGGAATTTACAAACCAACATGGGTTTTTGGGAATCGACATGTCGACATGTCATAAGTTATGCTCGAATGATGATTTCGCAGTCACTGTGCTAAATCACCCTTTGGGCCTGAATAATGCCATGACAGTGACACCATTCATGAGAAGGAGTCCCAAAAACCCCATGTTGAAAATTTGGTGCCAAAATTCCAAAAAATGACTGTTTTACGAGCGTGCGTTCTGCAGTTCCTACGCAGGCTCAATATTTTCACTCCAGATTTTCAACATTGCCATTTTACCACACCTTCTTATGAGCAGTACAGCTGTCATTTTTCACATCTCACCCAAAATGTGTTTCCGCCCTTGTAGCGCACAATGGCGCAGTCGGTGTGCGAAATCAATGTACTGGACAAATTAAGAAAATCACAGTGACACTGTTCATGAGCAGAGGTCTTAAAATAGCTGTGTTGAAAATTTGGTGAAAAAATTCCTCAAGATGATTGTTTCTGACGTGCGATGCGCAGTTCCTCATGCCTTCGTGAAGGTCGCGAATTTTCAATATTTTCACCCAGATTTTCAACATTGCCATTTTATCACACCTTCTTATGAGTAGTACAGCTGCCATTTTCACATCTCACCTAAAACGTATTTCCGACCATGTAGCGCACAATGGCAGTCGGTGTGCGAGATCAATGTACTGGACAAATTAAGAAAATCACAGTGACACTGTTCATGAGCTGAGGTGTTAAAATGGCTATGTTGAAAATTTGGTGAAAAAATTCCAAAAAATGACTGTTTTACGAGCGTGCGTTGTACAGTTCCTATGCACGCTCGTAAGTTCGCGAATTTGCAATATTTTCACTCCAGATTTCCAACATTGCCATTTTGCCACACCTTATGAGTAGTACAGCTGTCATTTTTCACATCTCACCCAAAACGTGTTTCCGCCCATGTAGCGCCCAATGGCGCAGTCGGTGTGCGAAATCAATGTACGGGACAAATTAAGAAAATCACAGTGACACTGTTCATGAGCAGAGGTCTTAAAATGGCTATGTTGAAAATTGGGTGAAAAAATTCCTAAAAATGACTGTATTCTGACGTCGTTACACAGTTCCTATACATGCTAGTAAGTTTGATATTTAATATTTTTCACTCCAGATTTTCAACATTGCCATTTTATTACACTTCTTATGAACAGTACAGCTGCAATTTTCATATATCGCCCAAAATGTATTAAGATACGTAGCGCACAATAGTGCTGTTGGTGCGAAGCAATGTTTAGGACAATTAAGATCACAGTTACACTGTTCATGAGCAGAGGTCTTAAAATGGCTATGTTGAAAATTTGGTGACAAAGTCCATAAATGACTGTGTTACTGAGTGAGCATTACAGATTTCCACGCACCCTCGTTAGTTCATGACTTTGTCATATTTTCAGTCCAGATTTTCACCAGTGGCATTTTTCCACACTTCCTTATGAACAGTACAGCTGTCATTTTTCACAACATGGCCGAAGTGTGTTTTCACACTTTCAGCGCAGAGATGCGTGGTCGCTGTGGGAAATCATTGTTCAGCACAGATAAAGAAAATCACAGTGACACTGTTCATGATCGGAGGCACCAAAATGCCTGAGTTGACAATCTGCTGTAAAAAATCCCCAACCTAATTATATTACGGGTGTGCGTTGCACAGTTTCTATGTACGCTCGTGACTTCACCATTTTTTTTTATATTTTTACTACAGATTTGCAACATTGCCATTTTTTACACCTCCCCATGAACAGTACAGCTGTCATTTTTTACATCCTGTTCGGAATGTTTTTGCACCTGTGGTGCTAAATGCTGTAGTCACTGTGCATAAGCAGCTTTCGGCTAACAAACTGATATTCCCCCTGTTCAAGAGAGGGGGTCACAAAAAAAACATGTTGAAAATTTGGAGTGAAAATACCAACGAATGCCTGAGGTGTTAGGGTTTCCAATCATAACGCCCAACCCTGTAGAGAATGACAGGCATCAGGGGTGTGACTTGGGATTCTTGCCTGTGATGCTCATACCATTGCACACCCTGCAGTCAGTGAGAGGCATTGAGGTATGCCTTGGACTCTTCGGCTCCAAACTTCACCCCATTCTCCTATATCGCACCCATCTCAATATATTTACTAATGAAATGGGGTGCGCATAAGGGCCAAAGACCCCAAGGAACACCGTGACACTTGTCAGTGTCTGCAGGGTGGGGTGTGGTGAAATGGCGTGGCCATTATGCCTGACAACCCAAACGCACACCCCAATGCCTGTCACTCTCTGCAGGGTGGTGGTGGGGTTGGCTTCAGTTCAATACTTCACTGCCATTCCAGCTCTGTAACTTCTACACTACCACTGCCAATGCCAGCAAGCAAACATTCGGCATTGACAAATGCTTGTATTTTTTCCCCATAAAGGTTTTTCTTCCATGGGTTACAGCCAGGTGGCTATCAGCCAAGTCCCTGCTCCCTCTGACCATCACTCACCTTCCCCAGCCACCAGAAAGTCCCCTGCAGATTGCCCCCAGTGGCAGGGCCAGAAAAGGAAGGGATGTCCTCCCCCTTGCCCAGTACACATATCCAGATAGCCAGTGGTCTGGTTGCAGTGCTGGCTGAAAGAGAGTGGGCATGGCTTCATTAATCGCCACCCCCTCTTCTATTTCTCCCAATCCTTTGACTGCAGGGGCACATAAGCATATGCGTCTGGAGGCAGACAAGCACTATGGAACCACGGCCTCTCCCACTGAGTCGCTTGCAACCTGCACTACCTCTGGGCTACCCAGTGGCAGTTGAAGGTCGAGATGGCTTGCTGCCCCTCCCTGGGAGAGGAAAGCAGTTGCAGGGACACTTGATCCTGCCCCCAACCACCAGCAACCAGAGTCAGTTCCCGAACCCAGGTTGCCGGAGTGGTGGCAGTTGAGGTGCATATGCCTTAGCCCTCAGCGCCACTCGGCCAGCCTAGTTCAGCTTATTTTCTATAGGTGGTATACATTTCATGTCCCTTTGTTCTTCAGTACTAGGTTAATGTGCATGGAACAAGATGCTTGGCCTCTGATGCTCATCTGCTTGATTTATTTATTTAAACTCTGGACATCCATGGGCCAGCAAGCCCATTTACATGGTCATCCAGAACAAAAAATGACAGGACAACGATAAATACAAAACACATTAACAAATACAAAAGCTAAATGTTTAATAAAGTCACATTCAGAGCTGTTCAAAGTTAAAATTTAAGAACTCTTAAAAGTGCCTAAAAGTGTCACACTATTTACTGAGTTTGCTAAAGAGTTGTAGAATTTGGATAACTTACAAGCTAGAGAGTGCTGCCTGTTAGTTATACAAACTGTGCTAGTTAAATGTACATATTACTTGGTTTCTCACTTTTTGTTGTCTCTACACCAAGCTGGCCTGTAGCTTACTAGCTCTTCAGGCCAGCTCATTAATTGTTTTTTGATCTTACATTTGCGTTTTCTATTTCTGTTCCACAACCTTGTCCTGTTGTATTAATTTACTGTGTTGGCCTTTGTTGTATTGTATTTCACATCTTTATTACTGTACGGATTGTCTTGTAATCTACTGGGTCATACCTGACAGTAAGCACAAACAACTGTATCAAGTGTACTCACCTGGTCAATAAAAGCTAAGAAAGAAAGAGAGAAAAAGAGAGAGAGAAAGAAAGAAAGAAGGAATTGCACAAAAACCATTTAAGAGAATTACAAAGTATGCAATGATGGGTGTTGGCAGGTAACAGAAGAAAAACAAGTAAGTAATAAGACACGACAGGGCATGCATGGAACAGATAATCTTACTTCGAGAGGGCTCTTTCAGTAGGTATTCACAAATAGGACTAAGCCACCAGGTGTCAGGACCCCATGGAAGAATCTCTAGCTAGCAGTCTCTGGCTGGGGACTGCCCCCACTTTCAGCTGACCAGCGTCAGCCTACGTCAGTATAAGGGGGCGGTCCTCATGCCCACCTTCCAGTTCTTTCCTGCCATCGGCTTGCGAAAGTACCTCGCGGAAGAACAGGGCTACTTCTTCCACCATTTTGGATGAGTATTTACTAATTTTTTCTACAAAACTTACCAGTTTTTTCTGTTAATTGTTCTTTATATCCGGCTGTGTATGTCGTCCCTAATGCCCTCCGAATCGCATAAAAACAAGTGCGAGCCGTGCGGATCCCAGCTCCCTCACAAGGGACCCACTGCGTTGTGTCTCTTCTGCTAGGCCGGACCACTGCGTGGAGGAGTGTGACCACTGCCAGAAGTTCAGTTCAGTCACTTGCAAGAGGCGACAGCAGTCCCTTGAAGCCCACATTTTAAAGGATAAGATGGCCTCCATGGAAAAAGAACTGAAGGAACTCCGGCAGACGTCGACTTCCTCCGAAGGTCACCATAAGAAGAAAAGGGACAAGGAAAAACATAGGGACTGGGATTCGTTATCCACAGGCCCCCCAACTACGTCTGGAGTCGCGGCCTTACAGGTATCTTCCCCTCCGGGGGATCGTTCTCTGACAGCCGCCTGGTGGTTACCAGCTACGCGCCCCCAAATCGGGCTCATGCTTGTGCCACCCGCCGGAGCCTCCGGGCAAAGGAGGTCTCCACCCCTGTTACAGGCACATCTATTCTAGGGACATGGATATGTTGTTCATCCACACTCATTGGCAGTATCCTTGCCGCTTTAAATCTTGCCGGAAGGTCTTCAAGCTTGCTCCTCCCACCCACCCGGTGGTATAACTCGGCTCCGCCCCATGCGCCAGATCTTCCTTACCGCTGGAAGCTCAGGTTCCCTCCTTAACGCTCTGCGTTCACGACTGGTTCCTATTTCTCCGCTTGCGGATTTAAAAATAATATTTTGCAAAAGACTTCAGTCTTGATCCCTCGCGCCGATGGACAAATCGACTCCGGATTTGGAGATGCCCATGCGGGCAGAAGATGTCTCGACGGATCCACACTCCACGTGTGTCTACTGCTTAGGCCTTGAGCACGACCCGCAGGCTTGCGACCTGTGCTCATCTTTCTCGGCCTTCGTCCTCGAAGACCGTGCTGCCCGATTGCAACTGGGCCGTCCCGAGAAGCGTTTCCCTCCGGTGAAGTCCAAGGAGGCCCGGTTGGCGGTGTCCGCGGCGGCGGGCTCGGCGGATCAGCTCGAGCGGATGGTCGCCCTCGAAGAGGAGGCGGCGCGGGCCGTATCTTCCTCGGCCGCGGCATTTATCCCGCTCTCTCTGGGTTCTTCCTACACGGCTTCCTTTAAGGAGCTTTGTCTGTCCCTCTCCACTAAAGGAGAAGGGCCTGCGTCTGCTGGACCTTATTCTCGGTCCAAAAAGAGGGACAAGGGTAAGTCCCTCCGTCGACGCTCTTGGGAGCGGGAAAGGTCCCTCTCCCCGGGCCGTCGACCGTCGGCAGTCGACCGCTCGGCCCGGCCACTGGCCTCACGGTGTCCCGTCAGGTCAGTTGACCGAGACTCCCACTGATGAAGTCGAGATTTTCTCGACCCATTGACGACTGTCGCCTTTAGCAGCAGATTCCCTCTCCCAGTTCCCGGGAGGAGTTGAGATCCCGTGGAGCTCGCCTGTGCCTCGGTTCCGGAGCCCTCGGATGGACCTTCCGAGCGAAAGGAGTGCGGTTCCGGCCGACACCTCCCGCACCGACCCGGAAATTCGGGACTCTCGGTCTCGGTCTCGGACCTCTTCAGCGGTCCAGCCGTTCCCACCGTCCATAGGCGGTCTCGGTCTCGACACCCATGATAAGCGGCGTCGCCGCTCGTCCTCGTCCTCCTCCTCGGATGAGGAGGCTTGGCATAGAGTGCGACCGGCCAGTGCGAGGACCTTATGTTGCAACAGCTCCTCCTGGCCGGGAATAAGCCGACTCGGCGCTTCCCGGCCATTAAGTAACTGTCACGGGCGGCCGACACAACCCTCGACTTGTCCGAGGCCTATACCAGGCGGTTGTTCGGCCGAAACCAGCTGCTCCACCGATTCCGGTGGAACCTCCGCCTCCACAGCCACCAAGTGGGGCTCGACCAAGAGATTCTCGGTCGGCTAAGGGTTTCACCCATCGGCTGTCAGTTACCCTCACTCCGACCGACCTCGGCAGGTGAAGGTGGCTCAGGCCAGAGGCAGCTCTTGAGGACTCTTCCGAGTCCGAAGGCGATTCCTCCTTCTTCTCCAAGCGACTGGACTTGGAGTCTTCAGGAGGTCAGTCAATGGGCGATAGCCCGTCGTCCTTCCTAGGACTGCCGGCTCATCTCGGAGTCTACGGGATGGAGCTGAACCCGTTCCAGCGGGCCAGGTATCCCTCACGGAGATTCTGGACGAGGATTCTCCGACGGAGGCCTTTCGGTGGCGAGGCCATAGTGGGTCGGCACTGGAACTTTGGACGCGCCCTGCTTCCTGCCCTCGCCTTCGGCCAGGATGGCCAGGAAGTATGCGGTCCCTACCGGTTCCTTGTCCGGTTTTTCGGAACACCCCTCTGCTGAGGGGTTGGTTACCGACAGCGTTTTCCGGCGCGCCGGCAACGCCAGGGATGTGGACAAACCTCCTGACAAGGAGTCCAAGAAATTGGACTATGTCGGGCGAAAAGTCTACGCTGCGTCCTCTCTCGGCCTTCGTCAGGCCAGTTCGGCCGTCCTCATGGCACATTTTTCTCATGCCCTGTTGGGCTCCCTGGATGAGGTCATCCCTCATCTTCCCGCCGATCTGCAGACTACGGTTAAGCAGGTGCGGGACCAGGGCAGGGCAGTGGCCAAACAGCAGCTCCAGACTGCTTTGGATGTAGGGGACTCATGTGCTAGATCGGTGGCGGCCGCAGTGGCTGTCGTCAGCGGAGCTTGGCTGAGGATATCCACCTTTACTTGGATACCCAGCACAAGTTGGCGGATGTTCCTTTTGGGGACTGACCTCTTGGCCCTGGGGTGGAAGGTCACCTGCAGAGGATCGAGAAGTCCAATGCCACCTTGGACTCGGTCTCTTCCGCTCAGAAGGACAAGGCATAAACCACAGCCTAAGCCCTTTCGTCCTTCCTTGCCCCGGCAGCAGCCCAGCAACGTCAGGGCCAGCAGGCTCGGCCTTGGCATCCCAAACCCAAGCACGGCTTCCTCTAACAGGAGGCAGGAGGAAGGGCCCAGGAGGTCCCTCGGCGGTCCCTCCTCCAAGCCTGCCCAGTGCCAGGCTGAGGGGTGTCGCCCCCATCCCGTCCCTACCCTGGGTCCCCCATTGAGAGAGGCTCCAGCACTTCCGTTCCGCCTGGTCCGCTGTTACCACGGACAGGTGGGTCTTGGAGGTGGTGGGAAGAGGCCTGCCTCTGGGTCGAGCAGGCACCACCCTTCAGAGCCGTAGCCCCTCGGGAGCTTGGGATCCCAGCCTCACTGGCGGCTCGTCGACCGACATCACTCTCCTCCTCCAGAAGGAGGTGGTAAGAGAGGTGGTGGACCCTCCTTCAGACCCAGGGTTTGTGTCCAGGTACTTCCTGGTTCGAAGCGGACGGGGCTGGCGCCCCATTCTCGACCTACGACCTAAACAAGTTCCTAAGGTCTCGAACCTTCAGGATGGTCACTCTGGCTCAGATAATACCATCCTTGGAACGCGGCGTGTGGTTCTGCTCTCTGGACTTGCAGGACGCGTTTTTTCACGTCCCTATCCGTCCGTCTCACCAGAGATTCCTTCGCTTCCGAGCAGAAGGATCTCTCTTCGAGTTCCAAGCCATGCCCTTCGGCTTGTCTCCAGCTCCCAGGGTCTTCACCAAATGCATGGCAGTGGTGACAGCATTCCTCTGGGCGCCGAGGGGTCGGGTGCCTTACCTGGACGACTGGCTGATAGCAGCTCCCTCCAGGAAGGAGGCGGAGTGGTCCAGAGATCTGGCCCTCCAGGTCTGCTCTCAACTGGGCCTCCTTATCAACGAGGCCAAGTCGGAACTCGAGCCAAGCAGGTGATTTTATTCATCAGGCGCAGCTCGACTCTCTTGAGCCAGAGCGGCTCGGCCCGGACAGGGCCGAGTTCTTTCCTCCTTGCCCGATCATTTCTGGTTGGGCAGTGCGCCCCCGGGACTTCCTGCGCCTCCTGGGTCTCATGGCGGCCTGTACCAGCGTGGTCCGTTGGGCCCGCTGGAACATGCGTCCCCTTCAGTGGGGACTGGCCAGCCAGTGGTCACAACGCTGCGATCCCTTGGACCAGCTTGTGTCGGTGACACAGGGGATGTGGAATGCTCTCCAGTGGTGGACCGTTCCAGATCATTTGCAGGAGGGCATCCCGTTCGTCCGCCCGAGCGCGATCTCTCTGTCGACCGATGCCTCTCTGATGGGTTGGGGTGCCCATCTGGGGGAACACGGGCTCCTGGCCTCTGGTCCCGCAGGAGTCCGATGCCACATCAACCTGCTGGAGCTCGAGCGGTCCGCCTAGCTCTACCGCCTTTGCTCCGTTCCTCAGGGGTCAAGTGGTCCGAGTCCAGACGGACAATACCCGACCATGTACTATCTAAACCGCCAAGGGCGGGCAGCGCTCCATGCTTCTATGCAGAGCTCTCCGCATTTGGTCACAATGCGCAGCCTGGGCGGATCTCCTAGCCATTCACGTGGCAGGAGCCTCCAACACCCTGGCCGATGCCCTGAGCCGGATAGGGGCTGCATCCCACAGTGGTCTCTCCTGCGGAGGTAGTACAGCATCTGTTCTCCCTTTGGGGCACACCTCAGGTGGACCTGTTTGCCTCCATGGAGAGCGAGCTGGAGTCTGTTCCATGCCCCCCCTCAGCAGGGCTCGCTGCAGGGGATGCCTTCTCGAGGCAATGGACCCCGAGCCTCTTTTTCGCCTTTCCCCATTTCCCTTGATCCACAAGGTGCTTCTCAAAGCAGGAGGGACAAAGAGCAGGTGATTCTGATAGCCCCAGACTGGCCTCGCCAAGTTCTGGTACCAGATCTCCTCAGTCTCAGCTCCAGGACTCATGGCAGCTTCCAGCTCGCCGGACCTGCTCTCAGTCAATCAGGGAAGGTGTTCCATCCGGACCTTCAATCCCTGCACCTGACGGCCTGGTTCCTGAGCTAGAGTTCCAGGGTTTGGGTCTTTCAGCGAGGTCCTCAATGTAGTTGAGGCGTCCCGTAAGAGTCGACCAGAAAATGCTATGCCTTCAAATGGAAAAGGTTTTCCATTTGGTGTCAGACAAGGCTTGGACCCTTCCTCCTGTTCCTTGGCAAGCATCTTGGACTATTTATGGTCCCTTTCTAGTCAAGGGCTTAGGTCGACGACCCTAAGGGTGCACCTGGCAGCCATCTCTGCTAGCGGGCGGAAGCAGTCGGTGGCGCAGGAGAAAGTGGTCTGGCGCTTTTCAAAGGCCTTGATCACATTTCCTCCAGTGCGGGAACCCCACCTCCGTGGGATCTACTGCTGGTACTGGCAAAGCTCATGGGCAAGCCATTCGAACCTATGCACAGGTGTGCTCTCTCTCACCTGTCGTGGAAGACCGCCTTCTTGGTGGCTATCCGTCAGCCAGAAGGATGGGAGAGCTCCAGGCGCTTCCATTGAGTCTCCTTACCTGGTCTTCCACAGGGACAAGGTTGTCCTGTCCCCACCGAAATTCCTTCCGAAGGTGGTGTCGGAGTTTCACCTTAACCAAGTGTTGACTCTGCGGTGTTCTACCCCAATCACACCTCGGAGGCCGAATATAGGCTCCATACTCTGGATCCTAGAAGGCGCCGCTTATTATAAGGAGCCCGGCTGAAATTGGGAGAGGTTCGCCAGCTGTTTGTCACCCACGCTGAAGCCACATCTGGCAGACCTGCAGCCAAGCGGACGATAAGCAGGTGGGTAACCTCCTGCATAGATCTCTGCTATAAGTTAGCGGGCATGGAGCCTCCCAGAGGATAAGAGCTCATTCTACCCGCCATACTGCTGCAACGGTGGCTGCTTCCAGGGACGCCCCTATCCAGGAAATCTGCAGGGCTGCTACCTGGAAGTCAGCAAACCTTCATTACCCACTACCACATCGACCTTGAGTCACGCCGGGATGCTGGTTTGGGGCCTCGGTTCTCCAGTCTCTCTTTCCCAAGTAAGTATATGGGGGTGTCGTCTTGCCTCCCTCCTCCCGGAGAACTGCTAGGAGTCTGCCAATGAGTGTGGATGAACAACATATCCATGTCCCTAGAAATACAGGTTACTCACCTGTAACAGGAGTTCTAGGAATGGTATATGTTGTTCATCCACGACCCAACCGACCTCCCCGGCTTCGACGCACAACCTGAGCTTCCAGCGGGCCAGATCTGGCGTCATGGGGCGGAGCCGAGAGTTATACCACCCGGGTGGGTGGGAGGAGCAAGCTTGAAGACCTTCCGGCAAGATTTAAAGCGGCAAGGATACTGCCAATGAGTGTGGATGAACAACATATACCATTCCTAGAACTCCTGTTACAGGTGAGTAACCTGTATTTACTGGGCCTACTGGTGCAAGTGGGTCCGATAAGTCGGGTTCCGTCTCTGCTGTCGCCTGCCTGGACAAGGCTGCTAAGCCGATCATTGGCTCGTCTGATGATCGCACAGCCTGCAACCCTGCGTCAGGCACTGATGCCATGCCTGACACCCGGGAGTAGCCACAATGAAAGTCTGTTCCGTTGCTGTCCGAGGCTCCCCCATCCCTGCAAACTTCCCCCGCTGACTCTGCCCCCTCTTTCCCGGCTGGGGTTGAGGATACCGGGACGCTGCCATCGGGGGTGCCCCCCACCAGAGCCTCAGATGCTGGACTTGACGTCTGTAAACCTGCCATCACCCTCCAACATACCAGTGCCTGACAACAGCGCTGCTCTGCCACCAGAGCCTGCAGGGCTCGTCTTTCCAGACCCTCCAGTGGGACCTCCGAATCCATCCCCTACGCCTCCTGGACTGACACCAGACCTGTCTGGTCCTCTGACTGGGCCAACACCGGGTCCTTCAGCTCTTTCGGAGCTCCTGACACCAGGATACCTGATGCCACAATATCCAACACCGCAGTATCCAACACCTCAGTACCTGATGCCGCAGTATCTGGCGCCGCAGTAACCCACACCGAGTCCCCCGCTGTCAGGTTATGGGTACCCTTTTTATGGGTTCCCCAGTTACCTGTATGCAATCCCCCCCCCATAACCTCAAGTTGACCTTAAGGAGGTTTTAGCTTCCTGGGAGGCTGAGGCTAAGTCCCATCTCACTAAGGAGGCAGAAAATCATTAGCCAACGCTGGACCCTATGCCAGATCACGTTCGTTGGCGACAAGTGACTCCTCCGCCTCTACCAGATGCCAGAGCAGAACCTTCTGGCTCTCATCCTAAGGAGGACACGCACCCTTGGGGTAACCCCAGAATGGTCGATCCCCCACCTAATAAGGAGGACTCTTCTTCTTCGGAGCCTTCAGACACTGACACTGACACTGACTCAGACTCTGAACCCTCTGACCCAGGAGATGAGCCCTACACCCCAGAGAGCCCAAGGCCCTAGGATTCTCCCAAGTCCCCTCCGGAGGATCCTTCATTCCTGGAGTTGCTGAAACGAATCCAGACTGCTTATGAATAGCAATCAGTGGAGCCAGATCCACAACGGAATAAACTGGCCATTCACCTGGATCTTCCTGAAACTTCTTCCACACTGATTCCTCCATGGATTGAGCCTCATGAGGATCTTGTTTCCACGATCTAGAAGCGACCTTCCTCATTAACCCCTCTTCCTCGCAAGGCAGATAGGCTTTACCAGGCTCCCGAGAGCAAAGACTTTATTAGTCTTCACCCTAAGGCAGATCCGGTTGTCATTAGTGCTACCCATGACAAAACTGCCAACCCTAAGCACCTCAGCTCGTCTCCCACCTAACAAAGAATCCAGACTTCTGGACCAATATGGCAAGAAGATTTATGCATCTTCTACCCTGGGTTTGAGAGCCCTTAACTATGTGGGACATATGGAGGACTACCAGAGGTCTATTCTGAGTCAGGTGGAATCAAAACTGGACTCTCTCCCAGATTCCCAGATGAAGCAGAAACTGGGAGATCTGGTCCATTCCGCTTGTTCGGCCTATAGGCACATGCTTCATGCCACTTACGATGTGGTGGACACTGCAGGTCGAAGCTCAGCTTTTGCCGTAGCTTTACGTCATCATGCCTGGTTTCGGGTTTCAGATTTGGCCCCTGAGGTACAGACGGCTATACATGATGCCCGTTTCCAGGGCTCAGTTTTGTTCAGAGGTGATGTGAAAGACATCATCACTGGATTACAAGAGAAGGGTTTGGCATTAAAGTCGATCCAGACCATGTACAAATCCTCTCAGGGCCAGAAGTGTCCCTTTCGGCACCAAAACCACCGACAACAGAAGCAGACGCAGGCTAAGTGTCCCAGTAATCGCTGAGCCGCGTCAGCAGCCAAAGCTCCCCCAAGTAAGTCTCATAAGACTCCTGGATCCCCGGCCGCCACTCCGCCGTCGGCCTCCTGACTCCCTGCCACTCCCTCTTCCTCTGGTACCTCCAGAAGAACCGGTAGGGGGAGGATTTTCCTCCTATCTGCCGGGCTGGGAGAGAATAACTACCAGTGCATGGGTTCTACAGTTGGTGTCAGTGGGACACTCAGTAGAGTTTACGCAAACCACACCCCAAACCACAGACCACCTCCTCCGTCATCATACTCCACTCTTCACATACCACTGGTACTCGAGGAGATCAGCTGCCTTATCAGAAATGCAGCGATAGAACCTGTACCCTCCCCCTACCAGGGGACAGGTTACTATTCACACTTCTTCCTAGTACCAAAGAAAATAGGCAACCTGAGACCCATTCTGGATCTCAGTTCTCTAAACCAGGTGGTGGAGTACAAAAGATTCCGAATGCTCTCTCTGCAGAGTCTTCTTCCCCTGCTCTGGTCAGGACCGTGGCTATGCACCCTGGATATACAGGATGCTTACCTGCATATCCCCATATGCCCTTCCCAGCGCAAATATCTCCATTTTTGTTTCCAGGGGACACACTACCAGTTCAGGATCCTCCCATTTGGCCTTTCCTCGGTCCAACATATCCACGTCCCTAGAAATACAGGTTACTCACCTGTTACAGAAGTTCTAGGAGTGGTATATGTTGTTCATCCATACGACCCACCCGACCTCCCCGGCTTTGACGTGCAACCTGGCTTCCAGCGGGCTAGGTCTGGCGTCATGGGGCGGAGCTGAGGGTTTTACCACCCGGGTGGATGGGAGGAGACAGCTTGAAGACTTTCCGGCACATCTTAAAGCGGCAAGGTACCTGCCAACAAGTGTGAATGAACAACATATACCACTCCTAGAACTCCTGTTACAGGTGAGTAACCTGCATGTTTGTTCCATTGCGAACAGTGCCTAAACATTGTTCTACTTTAACAAGCATGTACTGTATTTACAGTATATGCTGATGACTCAGTAATGTATACCTGCCACAGTGATGCAGAAATAGCAGTCAGAACCTTACAAACAGATTTTACTACAATTCAGAAAGCCTTGGTGAATTTAGGATTACTAGTTAATAAACGGAAGACTCAATGGATGCTGTTTACAAGTAGAACTAGATCTTTACCTAATTTGAGTTTGAGATCTAACAAAGGTACAGATATTACTAAAGTAGCTACTTATAAATATCTTGGTTTATTCTTGGTTGACAGTTTATCATTTATTCCCCATGTACAGAAACTCTCTGCTAAATTGAAGAGAATGCTGGTTTTCTTTTATAGAAAAAAAAGACATGTTTTAATTACTCACTTAGAAAACTTCTAGTTTATTCACTGCTCCTGTCAGTTTTGGATTGTGGTGACTGTGTTTGTAGAAATTCATCTTCAAAAGTATTAAACACACTTGACCATCACTCTACCATAATGCACTCAGATCTATAAAGGGACTTCCGTGGAAAACACACCACTGTCACTTATATGCCATGGTAGGGTGGTGTTCTTTGTTAGATAGAAGAGAAATGCATTGGCATTTATATGTTTACTAATTTATCATTAAGGCTCTTCCCACATTTCATCTCAACACTTTACATCTTAGGAACCAAACAAATTATAGTCCTAGGTCAGACAAATTATCATTTTTTAGTATACCTAGATCCGAATCAAACTTTGTGGATCTCACCCTGGCAGCCTCTGTCCCATGAACATGGGAAATAATTAAGAAAAAATGCAATGTAAGTATTCTACTACATTTTTCTCGGTTTAAGGCATCTATTGCAGGATTGATTTTTAGCCACTGTGACTGTTATGGATAAATGTTTTTGTCTATTTTGATTGCATAATTTGATCATTAAAACTTTTATGTAATTGTTATATATTTTGTATTGTAACTTTTGTTTTACTGTGTTATCCTTTTTCACTTGGACGCAGTTGTAAATGGGAATGTACTTTCGACTTGCTATCCAATAAACGATGATGGTGATGATTAGATCCCCAAGTGTCAGTTGTAAGGTACTGTAACAAGTAATACTCAAGTAAGACAGCAGTGAGTAGGGAAATGGGCAGACTAGGTGTGCCACATGGTCCTTACCTGCTGACAGGTTCTATGTTTCGATGACAGAAAAGAACTGATTCTTGTGTGAACCTTTTCCAGGTTCTGGAAGGGGAGATAGGGATGGGATTTTAAGCATAGTGAGGGATCTCTTGGAAGAAACATTACTATGGTGTGAGTAGTTTTTTCTTCAAACCCCAGGAGTCCTTCACTTACGCTTAACAACTGCAGACTGCATAGCAGTACCTTTGGAGTCTGGGTACAGAACCTACTTGGGGAAAAGATTCTGGAAGACAGCAGTGCCAAAGCTGGCATCCATTCTGGATTGTATGTCCAAACAGTTGTGCTTTGTGAAAGTGTGTACTGTTTTCCAGGTAGCTGCTTTACAGATTTCCTGTAGGGAGACACCCCTGGAAGCTGCCACAGAAGCAGACATGCCCCTTATAGAGTGGGCTCTGATGCCCTCAGGTGGCAGCTTGCCAGCTTTGACATAACAGAACTGAAGGCAAGAAACTATCTAATGAGAAATGGTTATCTTGGATTCTGGTTAACCTTGCCCCGCTTCACTGTAGGTGACAAACAACTGAGCATTGGTGGACCTGACATTGTGTGGTCTGAGTAGTACCTCAGAGTCTGGCCTGGTGGCGCTGAGGGCTGAGGCATTGCCGCACCTCGTGCCATGTCAGTGTCCTGAATTCGGAAGTGAGTTCGGGGAGCCGGGGTCGAATGGGGAGGAGAAGACTGAGCATCTGAAGGACTGCTCTTTTCTCCTGGGAGGGAGGGGGAAGTTGATCCATGGCTTAGGTGACTCCCAGTGGAGCAACCTTAGGGTATCCAGACAAGGGGATTGGCTACGGCGGCATCCCTGTGGGCATGGGTGGGAACACGTGTGGCCGCGCTGGGTGCATTGCATGTCCATGCCACGGTGGAGGGACGAAAAAGTGGAAAAGCCCTGGCTCCTGGTAGGTGAAGGTGGGTCCAGTGGACGGTCCCCACGCCCAGTGCTGGGTCTTTTCTGGCCTGCTTCCAGTGCTCCCTCCAAGCCCTGGTCACTCCACTAGATTGTAGATAAAGCATCAGGGGGAGTCAGCAGTCCCACCCCGGGGGGGCTCAGAGCCAGGGGTCGGGGGATCAGTCAGTGCAGAGTGGAGAGGGGTCCGTACCAGAGGACAAGGCTGGGAGGCTTCAGGTGGGCAGGATCCGGCCGTGCTGAGTGTCTACAGTGGAGAGAGTCTAGGTAAGCCAGAGAGAAGGAGAGCATAAAGAAAGTTAAAAAAGTAGTACCTCAGAGCTCTCTTAACATCCAGATTGTGGAGCTTTGCTCTCTTGGGCTGGACTTTGCTGTAAAGAACACTGGAAGTGTGATTGACTGAATTAGATGGAATTCAGACAGCACTTTGGGGAGGAATTTTCTGTTAGTTTGCAAGACTACCTCGTCCCTGTGAAATATGATATAGTTAGGATACGTACAGAGGGCTTGAAGCTCATGTTTATCCTTCTGGCAGATGAGTGTGCCACCAGGAAAACTGCTTTCCAGGTAACATACCTCAGGGTAGAAGTTGCCATAGGCTCGAAGGATCTTCCTTCAGCTGAGCGACACACAGGTTCAGGTCCCATGGGGACAGGATCCCATACTGGAGGGTACAGATGAGCAAGGCCTTTAAATAACCTCTTAAAAATGGGCTGCGAGGCCACTGACCTGTCCTTGTCAGCTGAGGCATATGCTGACACTGCCGCCAGCTGCACCTTCAGGGTTGAGAGCCTAAGGCACAGGGACTGCAGGTGGACCAGGTAGTCCAGGATTGATGAAAGGCTAACCCAAAGCAGGTTGGTCTGCCTAGAGGAACACCAAGGGGAAAATCTTCCAGTCTGAGGCTTAGGTTTTCCTAGTTGCTGGTTTCCTGGAAACTCTAAGCACTTCGAAAAACTAGTCAGAGAGGTTTACTCCGGAAAACTCTGGCTCTTCAGGTACCATGCTCTAAGGCGCAGAGTTCTCGGATGCGGGAATGTTATCCTGCCCTGAGACAAGGTCAGCAGATTGTATCTCAGGGGAAGGTTAATGGGATGCTTGATGGAAAGGGAGAGAAGTGAGTACCAAATTTACCTGGCCCAGTCAAGAGCTATGAGGATTATTGTTGCTGACTCTCTTCTCAGTTTTAGCAGTACTCTCGTAAAAGTGGGAACGGTTCCAAGACATAGAGAAAATTCCCTGCCCAGCCCAAGACTATGGCATGCTTTGGGACTGTACCCACCAAGGGTACAACAGACAGTGGGAGCTGGTTGTTTTTCCAGGGTGCAGACAAATCTGTTTCTGATGTACCCCACCTTCTGATCACCGTAGCCAGCACCTGCTTATTCAGGGTCCATTCGTGGTTTCCCTGATTGATTCTGCTTAGGGATCTGCCAGGATGTTGTCTTTCCCTGGCACGTGTACTGTCGATAGCTGAACCTCCAGGGAGTACGCTTAGTTTCAGATCTTGATTGCTTCTGTGCACAGTTTTGTAGGTCTTTGTTTTTCTTTGTTTGCTTGTATAATACATGGTAGTGGTGTCTTCTGTCCTAATCTGGATGGACTGACCCCTGATGTGGGAGGTAAAGGCTTGCCTTGCCAGGTACACTGCCCTGAGTTTCAGGAGGTCTATGTGCTCCTGAGACTCCTGTGGGTTCTACGTACCGTGTACAGTAAGGTCCACCAGGTGGGCACCCCAGCCCAGGAGGGAGGCCATCTATAGCGAGTATTACTGCGGGAGATTTCTGAAGGAAGGGAACTGCCTCTCTGAGGTTGCCTTCTTCCTTCCACCACTCCGGTTCCCTTAACAGACACTTCATGACAGGCACTACTTTTGACAGTGGATCCCACCTCTGGGACCAGTGGCTTCCTAGGTGGTACTGGATATCTCTCAATTGGAATCTAGTGCCTGGTACTTCTGTAGTGGATGAAATCCTCTGCAGGTCTGGCCTACCTGCCTTGAAGGATTTTGCAAGTATGATCGGATTTGCTACTCTTCCCTTAGTGGGTATCTAACTCTGCACCTATAAAGTCCAACACCTGAACTCAAGTCAAAGTTGTTGACTGGTTAAAAACCATTACAACACTACGTAGTTAATTACAGAAAATACACAAGCATTACATCACACTTGAAGTAAGATCAGCTTCCATGGATTCAATAAATAAAATATTTTCATATTAACCATTGGACTGTTAGTTTCATTACATGATCGAACGTTCAGAATTCCACTTTTGAATCTCCCCATTCAATTACATTATGAACAGTCTGTCAGCAAAGGGTAATTCAGGAATAACACCTTGAAGTCTATAAAAGAAGCCCTTCACAGAGCACACTGCCAAACCCCCAATCCACACATCTTCTCATGAAATCTGCAGAGATGCTCTTGACAGGTAGGTACCTATTTTAAAGGAAAGCAGTCATTAATACAAGCTCCCGCCCCATCAAAGCTTACCCTCCGGTTAAGCCTTTTAAGTGTTTTACGGCATTTTTCTCGCGCCACAACATACTTCATTTTAATAAAGAAATCTGCAGCAAGTATGGCAGACGCTTTGTGGGGGGGCTCCATTATCTGTAAAGGTGTGGCGCTGCTCACTTCAATGCATAATGTATTGAAGCGAGCGTTGTGGCGCTGCACCTTTACAGATAATGGAACCCCCCCTAGCATCTGCCATACTTCCAGGTCGCGGACTTTTCTTTATTAAAATAAAGTATGTTGTGGTGCAAGAAAAACGCCCCAACATACTTAAAAGGCTTAACCTGAGGGTAAGGTTTGCCGGGGCAGAAGCCCATATTAATGACTGCTTTCCTTTAAGAGAATACCACAAGGTACTCCATCCCATTGTCTGCTGCCAAGTTACAGCTATAGGGGTTCGCTCTGCCATATAGAGCTACATTTTATGGCTACAATATTAAGGCAAAGAGACCAAAGAGCTCAATAGCTAGTAGAATACAAGGAAGGCACTGGTTCATTCCAGTTCAGAAGGAAAATCCACCATTTATTTCCCGTCCCACACTTCCATATCAGATCCATAAAGTAGGAGCTGACAATGACCTGCAAAATCAAGCCCCTCAAACCTAAGGTGACTCCCAATCAGGACATATTTATTTATTTATTGAGAATGTCGGATAACAACCTTTGAGTCAAGGATTCATTTACTAAGGCTCCTCGTCAGAGTACAATACATCAATTGATTGACAGTATGTAATATTACAGTGAGGTTAGAGAAAAGAAAACAACAGGGATTGAGCAGTGCTATCAGTCCTAAACAGTTGTATAGCTATACAAGTCCTGAGGGGAGCTTGTGAACTTCAGGGAACAGTAGAATCAACGTGATGGTGAGGCCTGTACACTAGCAGGTGGTGCGAGCAGTTGGGTTACCAACATTGTCATTAACACACAGTCATTACAGTAGTAGCAGTGGAATAAAAACACACAGTCATTACAATAACAGCAGTGGAATAAAGAGAAATTTAACCCAAGTTCTTGCCTTGCATAGGCAGCTTCCTATTCTAGTTGGAGCATTGGCAGTGACGGGTGGAGATTATGTGGTCTTTAAGGGCTATTTTGAAGGAGCCTAGTCTGGAGATGGAGGTAATGGCCAGGGGGAGATCATTGTACCAGCATGGTGCTCTGTGGGAAAAAGACCTTTGAGCAAGGGTGGTTGTGACCCTGGGTACAGTCCATATTAGTCTATCTGCCGTTCGGGTGTTTGCTATGATACGAGCAGCGCGGAGGGAGGTAGAGACTCCGGGGGGGGGGAGGTAAGGCCTAGTTGTATTTTCTTTGTTAGGAGACACATTTGATAACGTACAGTACTCGTTCATCTAGGGTGAGGATATTTGTTAGTGCACACAGGGTGCAGCTGTGGGTACGCTTGTCTACTCCAGCAAGGAGCCTACAGGCTTTGTTGATAGTTAGGTGGACTTTGTTTAGTGCAGTGTGGCCGGCGGCTGCGTAGATGGTTAGCCCATAGTCTGCAAGGGAGAGAAGAGAGGAGGTAATAGCAATGTTTAGGGCCTCTGGAGGTAGGCAGTCTTTGTGCTGATACAGTAATCTTGTGCATGTATTTATGGCAGAGGAAAGATTACTGATATGTGGGTGGGATGAGAGGTTAGGGTCGAAGGTAATGCCCAGATATTTATAGGTGTAAACCTGTTCCAGTTGGAGGAGGGTTTTGGAAAGGATTGTAAGCTGGGCATTGTATTCCTTGCTCTGGCGGTGGGCAAAGAGCATTGATTTAGTTTTTTTTTACATTGACCACCAATCTGTGGTCAGTGAACCAAGTTTTAACATGGTTGAAGGCAAGTTGAAGGGAGGACTGAAGGATTGTAGGATCTGAGTGGGAGGCATACGTTACCGCATCATCTGCGTATAGCAGAAAATGACATGGGCAGGATTTGGGCAAGGTATTCAGGAAGATGCCGAATAGTAATGGGCCGAGAATGGAGTCTTGGGGAACTCCAAAGTGGACTGGTAGAGTGGGTCAGAGGGTGCTGTTTATCCTCACACACTGGGACCTATCTGTAAGGTAACTTGTGAACCAAGTGATGGGTCCTGGGGACAAACCGGTGTGGCGAAGAGTATTTAGGAGCAGGGTGTGGGAGACTGTGTTGAATGCTTTCGATAGGTCTATGAATACAGCTCCCATTAGCTGCTTCCTATCTAGGGCATTATACAGTGAGTTGGAGAACTCTATGAGCGCAGAAGTTGTGCTGTGTCCATCTCTAAAACTGTGTTGTTCCCTTCATAGTATGTCGTGCATAAGCAGGTAGTCTGTAAGTTGGGTGGCAACGATTTTTTCCAAGGCTTTTGAGAGGGGAAGGAGAATGGAGATGGGCTAATAATTATTGGGTAGGGTCTCCACTCTTTAGCATTGGCATGATGGTGGCCACCTTTCAGTCGGTTGGGAACTGCCCTAGGCATAGGGAGAGGTTAAGGAGATCGGTTGGGGGAGAGCACCGAGTCAAGTATCAAATTAAGGATTTTCATGCCAAAGGAGTCTTTGCAGTAGTTTGAGCCCCCAAGGGCTTTCACTAGGTATAATGTCGCTTCATTCTTAGTAATAACCCTGAGGTTGAAGGGGGGTATGTATAGTTTGGCTCTGGGGTAATTGAGGCGGGGTACAAAAAGTTGTTTGGCAGCACTGTGCTTAGATCAGAAAATGCAGTGTTTAGGCCACTGACGATGGTGAATGGGTCCGAGGTAATATCATTGTTGACAGTTATGGGAGGGGAGGCATCCTGGATTTTCCATTCAGTTCCTTTAGGTTGTCCCAAAACAGCCTAACATTCCCCCAGGAGGAGGCAAGGGTGGATTTGTAGTAGCTAGACTTGGCCATTCTGATTGCCCAGGTGCACTTGTTGCGAGCCATTTTATAGGCAAGCCTGTCTGCCTGAGCACCAGAGGCAGCTGCTTTGTACCAGAGGTCGTCATGGTCCTTTAGTTGCTGGAGCAGCGTTGGTTTTTTGGATTGAACCTTTGTGAGGGGGGCAAATGTATCACAAGCCTTGTTGAATGTGTGGGTAAAATAGTCAAGGGTTACATCTATGGAAGGGCCGTGTCTGATGGGTGCCCAGTCACACAGGGCAAGATGTCTCCTTAGCTGAGTGAGGCCTCCAGGTGGAAAATGGCATTGGGTGAAACTGTTTGGTTGGGGTAGTTGCCGTTGACATGACCAGGTGAAGGGGATGGAAGAGTGATCGCTTAATACGTCTGGGAGTACAGTTAGGTTTGAAATTCTGTTTGGGTGATTGGTGAGTAGGAGGTCGATCAGGGTGCTAGAGCCATTTCTGGGATAAACCCTGGTTGGCTGGTTAACTAACTGGGCTACATCTAGCACAGAAAGGGTGTCTTTGATAGGGGTGGCCGAGCTTGATAACTAGTTAACATTAAAATCCCCCAGGATAATGTGTTCTGTTTTAGGAGGGGAGCTGGAGATATAGTTGGTTAGTGATTGAAAAGCTGAGGCTTGGTTTCGTGGTGGGATGTAAACCACAGTAATTGTTACAGGGGCTCTGGATGGGTCAGATGTGAGTTTATTGTTGGGGCTTGGGCCCCGTGCTTAGGGGAGGTGTCGGTAGGTTTTGGCATAGCAGTGAGTCTCGGATGTAGAACGCACACCCCCTCCCCGTTTGTCAATTCTGTCGGCTCTATAAAGGGTGAGGCCTGGGAGTACAACAGCAGAGTCCGGGACTTTCTTTGACAGCCAGGTTTCAGTGAGGGCTAGCACATCTGGTTGATGCTACAGCATCCAGCATTGTAGTGGTGCTAGTTTTTTGGGTAAGCTGCAGATATTCATCGCTGCTATACTTAGCCCAAGGCGTGGTGTGCTAGGACTGTATGACATAGGGCCTGGGTTGGGGTGGACATTGCCTGACATAAGGAGCAGTAGCGCAAAGATTCTGAGGAGAGCCAGTACTCTCTGTTTGCTGGTGTTAGCGTGAGGCTTTTTTGCTGATGTGCCACCTGGGCAAGGGATGGCCAGGGAGCAGAGGGGAGGGTAGGGTAGGAGAGAAACATGTGAGGACATGGCGTGTGATGCTGTGAGGAAATAGCTGGGCAGTGTGTAGGAGGAGAGGACAGTAGGGTTACAGAGAAGGGGAGAGTAGGTGGGAGCCGGTGATATGTGGTGGGGGTGACAGAGGGGTGGGCCATGGGCAAGGAACTGGGGTTTCCCTGGAGGAGGGTGACAGAGGCGAGGAGTAAAGCAAGCATTCTAGTGCTGGTGCGCTGCTGCCAGGGGGAGGTGCAAGGGACTGAGAAGCAAAGGGGACGCTGTCTCAAGTGTCACAGGAAGGGGGTTGTTAGGGGAGAGAGAGAGTTGGAGGGAGAGTAAGAAGCAAGAAACCATAGGAAACTGTTAAAGTGTTAAGCAAGGGAATCAGTGGTTGGGGATGCAGGACAAGGCTGCCTCAAGTGGTGAAAAGTTATAGGCTGCTAATGGCAAAGTGGGCTGATTGGTTCAGACACAGCCTTAGCCCTATTGGTTCCTCACCCTTATATAAGTGCGTGTTGACCAAGGGTGGTGGTGGGGAGCCTACGCGGAGTGTCGGTGGGGCAAACACAAGTCTAAACTGCACCGCAGTCCTGTAGCTCCACAGTGTGTCTGTGCTCCATTCCGTACCTGATAGTGGTCTTGGGGGGGTGAGGGAGGGCGCCTGCAATCTGGCCCTTGCGACCTCAATGGATCCTCGTTGGATCCGGTGAATAGGCTGTGGAAAGCAGGTACTGTAAGATGGTTATATAGACAGAGCTGCTAGGGGAGGAGTTCTCAACAGAATGCTTCTAGGGAGTTAACCTTCTTATTCAGAGTTCACTACACAGTGCTTCTAGGGAGTTAACCTTTTGTTTTTTTTTCAGTCTCCGATGTAAAAAAAAAAAAAAAATTAAACTTTAAGTAAGGCTTATTCAGAATTTGATTTTCACTCTCCGAATTGCCCCCGATGTAAAATAAGTAACTTTAGGAGAGGTTTGCTCAGATGTTCGCTTTTTTCACTCTTCGATTTGCTCCCGATGTAAAATAAATAACTTTAAGTTAAGCCTTAGCACTGAGGAGTGCTATTTATGCCCCCCGATATGGTAATCTTTTACAAACAGCTTTTACTAGTCTACTAACAATTAGTTTCTAACAGGCTGTACAGAAGAAAAGAAATTCCTTAATGGTCCTTAAGGTACATTAGTGGATGCATAAGGCTAGTGCTAGAAGCAATGACATTGTTTGAAAATAAAACTATCTGTATTGCTGGGCCAACAGAAATATTTAAAGAAAAGGCGCCAAAGCAAACAAGTCCAAACTGAGCCACAGTCCTGTGGCTCCACAGTGTGTCCGTGCTCGTTCCCGTACCTGATGGTGGTCTCGGGAGGGTGGGGGAGGGCGCCTGCAGCCTGACCCTCGTGACCTAAATGGACCGTTGTTGGATCCGGTGAAAAGGGTGATGGTGGTCTCGTGGGGTGGGGAGGTGCCTGCAGTCTGGCTCCTTGTGACCTCAGTGGACCCTTGTCGATCCAGTGAATAGGCTGATGGTGGTCTCGGGGTTGGGGAGGGTGCCTGCAATCTGGCCCTTGCGACCTCAGTGGACCCTTGTTGGATCCGGTGAATAGGCTGATGGTGGTCTCGGGGGGTTGGGGAGGGTGCCTGCAATCTGGCCCTCGTGACCTCAGTGGACCCTCATTGGATCCTGTGAATAGGCTGATGGTGGTCTTGGGGGGGTGAGGGCGTCTGCGATCTGGCCCTCGCGACCTCAATGGACCCTCGTTGGATCCGGTGATCACTATCGATTGCTTAATAATATAAAGTAGGTACAATAGTTAAATTCATAATTAATTTGTACGGCAGTTAAACTCACACAGTAGATAACAGGTGCTGACCTAACATTAATTAATTAACAGCTCCTTAGAATGATCGTTTTCCAATTAACATTAAAGTGAAATATCAAAAGCACTTGGATATTACTACCAGTCCTTGTTCTGTGAATTTGAATGTACAGTATGCGTAAGAATTAAATTGGAGCTTTAAAAATAGCCAGGAAGCAAAACTATTTAAAATTATTAAATCAGCATATAAGCATAAGTATTTTGGCTACTCATGCAAGTCTAACACAGAATATCTACAATATTTGAGCACATTTGAGCTATGCAGCTAAATAGGAATATGACTTCTGTCACATTGAAGAGCCCAAGCATTCAAGGCTATATTAACTCTGGAGTCCATATATTATTACATGGAGCTAAAAGGTACCATATGTGGTCAAAAAACCTTTGAATGATATACAGAGGCAAATAAGTGCCTAATGACATCCCTCTATCGCCATTTTGAATCAAACATTCAAGGCTCCATTTACTCAGGAGTCTGTAAATTAGTGTATGAATTAAGAGGCTCCATTCATATTCTGGAGTCCATCAGGTTATGAACAGGGGCACCATGCATAAAGCCTCTCCTTAGATGCTAGAGTTCAACACAGCTCCAAAAAGGAGTCCTTCAGATTAACACACAACCTTACTTACGGTGACATCATGAACCCAGCGGTAGCTCTCTAGACATAGCTCCCATCCCCAAGAGCTCCAAAGTTAAAATTTACCAACTGAACTGTTAGAAAATCTTCAAAATGGCCAGTAATCGAAGGAATAAGGACCAAGGGAGATCTGAGAGGAAAACTGCATCGAGGGGATCAGATGTCCCAGGATTGCAACCGATGGCCAGAGAAAGCAGCCAGAGCCCTTCCCCCATGAGCATGGTGGACATGGAGGAAGAACATGATCAGTTGTCTTGCTCATGGTTTGAGAGACTCTTTCAAGAGCTTAAGGAGATGCAAGCTGAGAACCGCGCAGAATTCTGGCAACTAAACGAAAACTTAACAGGGCTTGAAAAACGGGTTGGTGAGGTGGAGGAATGAACAAGCTCCACTGAGGATGAAATGGCCAAGCTGGGCCTAATACTCCAGGCTCTGCTACAGCACACCGACTCCTTAC
Source organism: Neoceratodus forsteri (assembly GCA_016271365.2). NCBI lineage: Eukaryota > Metazoa > Chordata > Ceratodontiformes > Ceratodontidae > Neoceratodus > Neoceratodus forsteri. Next base: position 394,175,249 of record CM057449.1, read on the forward strand.
AGCAAAAGTGCACAGATTTAGAGGGGTGCTTTAGGAGAGAGAATATCAGTATACACGGCTTGCAGGAAGGGGCTGAAACTGGTCGCATGACTGAGTTTATCTCGGACCTCCTAACTGATGTACTACAATTGCCGAATGGTTACCAGCTCGGTGTAGAAAGTGTGCACAGTGCTCTTTAACCCAAACCCCCTCCGGAAGCTAAACCCTATTCAGTTATCATAAAATTCAACAGCTATAAGGTGAAGGAGGAAACCTTGATGAAAGCTTGGCAGCAAAAGGATGTTAAATACCTCAACAGAAACATAGACACATAGAAGTTGACGGCAGATAAGGACTGCAAAGCTCATCCAGTCTGCCCATTTCTTTTTCTACCTTATAAATGTGCCATCGGCCTTTGCTCTGTCAGTGGCCTATCTATTCATACTCATCTGTATTGCTCCCTTATGCCTGTCCTATGCCTGTTTGAAGCTCTGCACTGTATTCATAGCCACCACTTCCTGAGGTAGGCCGTTCCATGCATCCACCTCCCTTTCTGTGAAAAAGAATTTCCTTACATTCCCCCTTAATCGGCCTCCCTCTAATCTCGTGCTGTGTCCTCTTGTCCTGCTATTTTTCTTATATTTAAACATGTTAGACTCTTTCACCTTGTTAATGTCCTTAAGGTGTTTGAATGTTTCGATCATATCACCTCCCTTCCTTTGCTCAAGGATATACATATTGAGCTCCGTTAATCTGTCCTCATGTCTTCTGATGCAGTCCCTGCACCATTTTGGTTGCCCTTCTCTGGACTGCCTCAGTTTGGTTAATGTCCTTGTGAAGGTGTGGCCTCCAGTACTGCGCGCAGTACTCCAGATGGGGCCTAACCAGTGTCTTGTAAAGAGGGATTATTACCTCCCTCTTACGACTTGTGATACCCCTACTAATACACCCTAACATCCCCCTAGCATTACCTACTGCTTTAGAGGTCTGCTTGGATGATTTCAGGTCATCGGTGACAATGATGCCAAGTCTCTTTCTTCTTTTGTGACTGCCAGCAACTCCCCTCCCAGCCTATAGGTGGCTTCAAGGTTTCTCTTCCCTATGTGTATGATCTTGCACTTCTTTGCATTAAATCCCAGTTGCCACTCTTCTGACCATTTTGCTAGTTTATCTAGATCTCTTCTCATTCTGCCCACCCCATCTGGATCATCTACTCTGTTGCAGATCTTGGTGTCATCTGCAAACAGAAAAGCCTTACCCTCCAGTCCATCTGCAGTGTCACTAATGAAGATATTGAAGAGGAATGGCCTCAGGACTGATCCCTGAGGTACCCCACTTGTGACTTGCATCTCTTCTGACTGTATACCATTTGCCACCACTCTCTATTTTCTGCCCGTCAACCAGTTTGCCACCCAGTTGACCAACTTCTGACCCACCCCAAGCCTACCCAGCTTATTTATCAATCTTCTATGTGGAACAGTGTTGAAAGGTTTGCTGAAGTCAAGGTAGGCAACATCAACTGCTCCCCCTTGGTCCACCACTCTGGTTACCCAGTCAAAGAAATCTATGAGATTAGTTTGACAAGACCTTCCTTTTGTAAACCCATGCCGTCTTGGATCCTGTGCCCCTATGGATTCCAAGTGTTGCAGTATCCTTTCCTTAAGGAGTGCCTCCATAATCTTGCCCACTACTGAGGCAAGACTGACTGGTCTGTAGTTCCCTGCCTCCTCCCTGCTACCACTCTTGTGGAGCGGGATCACATGAGCCCTTCTCCAGTCAGTAAACACTTTTTTGACCATGATTATCCACCCGAGGTCTAGAGGCACAGATTGAGGCACGTTGTAAATCCATACGCTTCCACACCCCCTATCCAGCCCACCTGTGAGTTTTCTGGGCTGAAGGGGTCAAAACCTATGACTCTACTGAAACCGCTAGTAAGGCCTTAATTGAGAAGGGCCTGATGGAAGCCTGAGAAAAGCCAACCCAGAACTCAGAATCCCAGCAGACATCGCGGTGCCACGTGGCTTGGCGCATTGCTTTGAACAAGAGGAAGAGGGGTCGCGACCTTCCAGCAGCATCATTTCCTTCCCTTTGGAGCCATTCGTGCAGCTCTTCAGAAAGTACAGGAAGGCAAACGAATGATCAGAATGGACACACAGGACTGAGCAAGTACTGAATCTCTTTTCTGTGTCTTTGCTTACACACTCAAAGTTAGCGAGTGGAAGGTCCTGAGGCTACCAAGTTTTGAGGAAGCCCTTGACTTGATCTTCCAGCACCTCACTGGCACTTGATATTAGAATGCCTGCAGAGTCCATATTACAGAACTGCAGAACCCAGCAGCATTAGAAATGCTGTTACAGGGGGACTATGTTCCCAACGTTCTAACAGGACTCAATTAAGTATTTCTGAACATTATCGAATTGCTTAATAAGTCAAGTTTGGTGATAAACAACGGGGCAAAAAAGGAAAAACTAAAGTTTTACTTTTGCTGTTTTATACTATGCATTTTTTCTGGCAGGTTGAGTTTGGTTTTGAGAGGGAAATTATACATGGTGTTAATATTGGGAGCTCTGAGGGGGTGGTGTCTGGATACTTGCGGATAAACAAACACTTAAATTCCCTGACTACCTTTGAGGAGTGGTGTTTCATCACATTGATACCAGAGGTCGTTCTCAGCTCTATAGGGCTGAGCTGACTGTGACGTCACAGACTTGCTATATCTTTAGCATTAGAGCCTTCAAATGACAGCTGAGGCTCTGAAGGAGAGCTATTGTGGTCAGTAGCGAAGGGTTCTTTCCACCTCCTGAGTCCGTTGGTCATCCCGGTTTGGGGTCGAATTAATGGGCAAATAGAGATCTACGTAGACATTGGTCTCTGCCTTTGGAAGCCAAATGTTTGAGTTCGTTGTTTTTAATGATAGTATAGTTCAGAGTTTCACCAAGTTGTTAATGTTTTTTTTTAAAGGGAGAACAATGCTGTTATGTCTTGGATGTTGATATCAGGGAGAACTGGATTCCTTTTATTTTTATTAATGTAAAGACCACAATATGCAGGGTAATTCTTATGACCACTTTCAATGGCCAATCTTGCTACTAAAATTCTTACACATAATGTTAATGGTCTCTCCCATCCCATCAAGAGAAGCAGGGTTATGGCCTATTTAAAAAATCTGGTGCAGCATTTATGTTGTTACAGGAAACGCACATGAGCAAACCTGAGCATGACAAATTAACTAAGTTTGGATTTCAGAAAGTTTTCTCCTCCTGTTATGGGAGGGGTTGAAGGTGAGGTACAGCGATCTTGATACCCCATAAAACACAGTTTGAACTGAAAGCCTCTTTATCTGCTAAGGAAGGCAGATTTGTTGGTGTCAAGGGACGCTATCATGGTGCTATGATCACCCTGATCTCGTTATATGCCCCGCCAGGTTCTGAATATGCTTTCTTTCAGGAATTTCTTTTGAAAATTATACACTGGGCTGCCTGGTCATAGGAGGGGACTTAAATCTGAGACTCAACCCTAGTCTTGACTCCTCAGCAATATTAACCAGGTGGGAGAATGGGGTTGCCAGCAAGGTTACAAAACTTCTGGGGGAATTGGGCATCGTAGACATATGGTGATACCAACACAAAACTGCTAGACAATATATATTTTTCTTATACCCATGCCAGACTTCTTCAAGATTGGATTATTTTCTAGTTCCTGGAGAATCTGTGAGAGTGTGTAAATCTTCTGAGTTGGGGTAACTGCCCTCTCAGACAACTCTCCTGTTTGTTTGGAGATTTTGGTGGGCCCCTCCAAACGATCTACCTTTTAGCGGTTACACGTCTCTCTAATGCAGAAGGAGAAGACACAAGAAATTATTAAACAAGCTATCGAACAAGCTATTCAACTTAATCAACACCCAGACATGTCACCTAGAATTCTCTGGGACACAGTAAAGGCCATGGTAAGGGAGCAGTTTATTTAACTTTCAGCTGGATACAAGAAGCAAAGGGAACAGACAGGTAAAGACCTCCAGATTCAAATAAAAGAATTAGAACTGCTACAACACCAGAAACCAGATAAAAAGAGAGGAAAACAATTGGCAAGACTAAAGGAGGAATTTTAGAAAATTCTGGATTCTAGGGACATGGATATGTTGTTCAATCCACACAGGTTCCTTGCCGCTTTAAATCTTGCCAGAAGGTCTTCAAGCTGGCTCCTCCTACCCACCTGGGTGGTAAAACTCTTGGCTCCGCCCCATGATGCCAGATTTTCCTTACCACTTGGAAGCTCAGGTTCCCTCCTTAGCGCTCTGCGTTTCAGGCCTGGATCCACTCTCTTCGGTTAACCTGAAACTTATCTTAAAATTTACTAGACTTCGGTCTTCAATTTCCCTCGTGGATACGATGGACAAATCGACTCCTGGATTTTATCGGTGCCCCTGTGGGCAGAAGATGTCCTGGACCGACCCGCACTCCATGTGCCTTTACTGCCTAGGACTCGGCCATGATTCGCAGGCTTGCGAATTATGCAAATCCTTTTCGGCTTCAGTCTTGGAGGACCGTGCTGCTTAGCTACTTTTGGGGCACCCAGAAAAATGATATCCTCCGGTCAAGTCGAAGGAGGCCCATTGGGCGGTGTCCACGGCAGCGGGCTCTGCAGAACAGTTAGAGCAGATGATCGCCCTTGAGGAGGAGGTGGCCCAGGCCGCATCTTCATCTTCCTTGGTTGCGGCATTTATCTCGCTCTCTTTGGGCTCTTCGTATACAGCTTCTTTTAAGGAGCTTTGCCAATCCCTGTCCACCAAGGGAGAAGGACCATCAGGATATTCCAGTTGGTCCAAAAAGAACGACAGTAAAGGTAAGTCCCACCGTCGACGTTTGTGGGAGCGGGAGAGATCCCCTTCACCGGATAGTCGACTGTCGACTTCGGTCAAGGTTGCGGCTGAGGCTGCTGGCTTGATGGTGTCCCCGTCAGGTCAGCTGGCCGAGACACCCGTCGACACAGTCGAGATTTTTCTTGATCCATTGGACGGTTTGTCGACTGGAGAAGCCGACAACCCTTCTTCACTGGTTCCCCCGGTGGAAACCGAGGACTTGCCTGTGCCGGAGTCCCCGGTTAAGGTCCCTGAACCTAGGGAGGAGCGGTTTTCCCCCGTCCCCTCTCTGACCCACCCTCGGAATCCCTGAAGGTCTCGGTCTTGGACCTCTTCCAGGTCCAGCCGGTCCTGCCGACGTCGGTGGTCTTGGCACCATGGAAAGCGGTGGCGCCACTCATACTCGTCGTCCTCTTCGGAGGATAGGCTTCTGCGCAGGTTGCGTCAGCGCTACAAGGATTTAATGTGGCAGCAGCTCTTATTGTCTGGGAATAAGCTGACTCCATCACCTTCTCCGGTAATTAAGTGGCTGTCACCTGAGCAACCGAAACACCCCCTCGTGGTCGAGGAGCCGAAACCGGCACCGGTTCGGCCAAAACCAGCTGCTCCACCTATTGTGGTGGAACCCCCGCCTCCACAACCAAAGACTGGGGCCCCGACCAAGGATTCTCGGTCGGGTCAGGGTTTGCCCCATAGGTTGTCGGTCACCCTCACTCCCGATCGACCTCGGCAAGTGGAGGGTGGCTCAGGCACTCGGCAGCTGTTCGCAGACTCCTCGGAGTCTGACAATGACTCTTCTTTGTTCTCCAGGCCGCTTGACCTGGAGTCCACTGGGGATCAGTCAGTGGACGAGAGCCCATCCTCGTTCCTAGGAATGCTTCGGCTCATTTTGGAATCCACTGGGTTGAAGCTTGAACCCGTTTCAAAATGGGCCAGGTATCCCCTCACGGAAATACTGGAACAAGGGGATTCCCCTACGGAGGCTTTCCCGGTGGCCGAGGCCATTGTTGGCCCGGCCCTGGAGCTATGGCAGCAGCCAGCTTCATGTCCTGCACATTCGGCCAGGATGGCTCGGAAGTATGAGTTCCCTACTGGTTCACTCTCCAGTTTCTCGGAGCACCCTTCTGCGGAGGGGTTAGTGACCGACAGCATTTTCCGGTGTTCCGGTAACACTAGGCATGTGGACAAGCCACCCGATAAAGAGTCCAAGAAATTGGACTACTCTGGGTGGAAAGTATATGCTGCTTCCTCACTAGGCCTTCGTCAGGCTAGCTCAGCTGTTCTGATGGCACACTTTTCACACGCCCTTTGGGCTCCCTAGATAAGGTAATTCCTCATCTCCCGGCTGACCTTCAAACGACGGTCAAGCAGGTGTGGGATCAGGGAAGGGCGGTGGCCAAACAGCAGCTTCAAACTTCCTTGTACATCGCTGACTCGTTTGCCCAGTCAGTAGTGGCCGCAGTGGCCATGCCCCACAGAGCTTGGCTGCGGATCTCCACCTTTACGGCGGATACCCAGCACAAGCTGGCAGACATCCTCTTTTTGGGTACCGACTTGTTCGGACCCAGGGTAGAGGGTCATCTCCAATGGAACGAGAAGTCCAGTGCCACCTTGGACTTGGTCACGTCTGCCCAGAAGGACAAAGGCCGCCAGCAGCAGCGTAAGCCCTTTCGTCCTTCCACCCCTGCGGCACGTCCAGCCCAGCAACACCAGCATCAGGGCCAGCAGGCTTGTACTTGGCACCCCAAAGCCAAGGCTGCTGCTTCCTCCAGCAGGAAGCTGGGAAGAAAAGGCCCAGGCAGCTCTTCGGCCGGCATTTCCTCCAAGCCTACTCAGTGATGGGTTGAGGGATGTCGCCCCCAACCTCATCATTCCTCCCCGGGTTCCCACTCGTGGGAGGACGGCTCCGCCACTTCCTTTCCACCTGGTCTTCGATATCACCATGGACTGCTGGGTGTTGGAAGTGGTAGGCAAGGATCAGCCCCCCCCCATCGAGCCGTCGCCTCACGGGGGGCTACGGGTTCCGCAGCCTCTCTGTCAGCTCATCGAGCCAACATTGCCCTGCTCCTCCAGAAGGAAGTGATCAGGGAGGTGGCGGACTCTCCTCCAGACCCAGGGTTTGTGTCCAGGTACTTCCTGGTCCCAAAACGGATGAGGAGCTGGCGCCCCATTCTCGACCTACACGACCTGAACAAGTTCCTATGGTCTCGCACCTTCAGGATGGTCACTCTGGCTCAGATTGTTCCATCCTTGGAACGAGGCATGTGGTTCTGTTCTCTGGACCTTCAGGACGTGTTCTTTCACGTCCCAATCCATCCGTCTCAGCAGCGATTCCTCCGCTCCAGAGCAGAGGGATCCCTTTACGAGTTCCGGGCCATGCCCTTCGGCCTCTCTCCAGCTCCCAGGGTTTTCACCAAATGCATGGCAGTGGTGACAGCATGCCTGCGGCGCCGAGGGGTCCGGGTGTACCCTTACCTGGACGACTGGCTGATTGCAGGCCCCTCCAAGTTGGAGGTGGAGTGGTCAGGGGATCTGGCCCTCCAGGTCTGCTCTCAGATTGGCCTCCTCATCAACGAGGCCAAGTCGGAACTCGTGCCATCGCAGGTGATCCAATTCATCGAGGCAGAGCTCGACTCTCTTCGAGCGAGAGCATGGCTCCCGGCGGACAGGGCCTAGGTCTTTTCCTCCTTTGTCTAATTATTTCTGGTTGGGCAATTGCACCCTGCCCGGGACTTCCTGCGCCTCCTGGGCCTCATGGCGGCCTGCACCAGCGTAGTCCGTTGGGCCCACTGGCACCTGCGTCCCCTGCAGTGGGGGCTGGCCTGCCAATGGTCACAGCACTCCGGTTCTCTGGACCAGCCAGTGAGTGTGACCCAGGAGATGTGGAATGGTCTCCAGTGGTGGTTCGTTCCAGCTCATCTGCAGGAGGGTATCCTGTTTGTCCACCCTGAGCCGACTGTCACTCTCACAGCCGACGCCTCTCTGATGGGTTGGGGTGCCCATCTGGGGGAGCACAGAGCCCACGGCCTCTGGTCCCCTCAGGAGTCTCGATGCCACATCAACCTGCTGGAGCTTCGAGCGGTCCGACTAGCCCTCACCGCCTTTGCTTCTTTTGTACGAGGTCAAGTGGTCCAGGTCCAGATGGACAACACCACGACCTCAACCAGCAGGGCGGGACGCACTTCTTGCCTCTGTGCAAGGAGGCTCTCCGGACTTGGTCTCTCGTGCTCAGCCTGGAGGCGGATCTCCTAGCCATCCTTGTGGCAGGAGCCTCTAGCAGTCTGGCCTATGCCCTAAGCCAGGTAGGCGCTGCATCTCACGAGTGGTCTCTCCTGCCGGAGATAGTACAAGATCTTTTCTCCCACTGGGGAACCCCTCGGGTGGACCTGTTTGCCTCCAGGGAGAATGCGAAGCTGAGGCTGTTTCATGCCCGCCCCCCTCAGCAGGGTTCGCTGCAGGGGGATGCCTTCTCGAGGCTGTGGACCCTGGGCCTCTTCTACACCTTCCCTCCATTTCCCTTGATCCACAGCATGCTTCTCAAGGTGAAGAGGGACAAGGCACAGGTGATTCTGGTAGCCCCAGACTGGCCCTGCCAGTTCTGGTAACAGAAGAGGCGGGGCTAACGTATTTAAAAGCCCACACCGCTCGACGAGAAGGAGAGACTGCTGACGGCTGAAATTTACAACTTGCCCAGCTGCTACATCTGTGCTGGGGCTTTGTTCTGCTGTGAACTGGCTGCTAATTTTAAAACCTCATAAGAAGCAGGACCGTCATTTGACTGTGTGAGCATACTGGAGTGTGGGGGCTCGGGAGAGCCGGCAGCCAGTGAATGAACAGAAGAGGTGGGGTATCGATTAAAAGCCCGCTACGAGAAGGAGAGACTGCTGACGGCTGAAATTTACAACTTGCCCAGCTGCTACATCTGTGCTGGGGCTTTGTTCTGCTGTGAACTGCCTGCTAATTTAAACATCATAAGAAGCAGGACCGTCATTTGACTGTGTGAGCATACTGGAGTGGGGCGCGGGAGAGCCGGCAGCCAGTGAACGAACAGAAGAGGGCGGGCTAACGATTTAAAAGCTCACGCTCCGCTTGCCGAGAAGGAGAGACTGCTGACGGCTGAAATTTACAACTTGCCCAGCTGCTACATCTGTGCTGGGGCTTTGTTCTGCTGTGAACTGCCTGCTAATTTTAAAACATCATAAGAAGCAGGACCGTCATTTGACTGTGTGAGCATACTGAGGTGGGGGCTCAGGAGAGCGGCAGCCAGTGAACGAACAGAAGAGGCGGGTTAACGATGAAGTTCACTGTCACGAGCGAGCGGTGATATGAGCGTGAGTGGCTGCGCCACTTGGAAGAAATATTTTACGAATAGCTCCAGTGTATTCTTGTAGCAGGAATATTTGTTTGTTGCTTGAGGCTTGGGATAGGCATGGTAAGTGCTCCATTATCAAAGTAAGAGTGACTGCACTGTATTAAAGAGTGCTGCCTTGTTTGTTCGTAACTATTACGTTGGTTTGGGTTTGGACTTACCACGCTTTCCCTGCCCTGCAATACTTAGATAAAAGTATAAAAAGTTTCAAAGTGGGCTTAGTCTAAGGCAGTTTTGTTTAAATTACACTTGCTGTTATTGAAAATGATTGTATTTAAAGTATTAAGTAGTTTAGTATTCATTTGCTTTCTGACGTTTGCTTCTATTATTAGAGCGAATAGAAATAAATTAGAGCATACTGGTCAAATTCTGTTTCAGAGAAGCAATTGAAATCTACCAGAAGGAATGTTTTTACTAGAAATTGGGGAGTTTTGATTATTTTAATAACATTAAGATTTTTACTGTAAACTTATTAAGGATAGTACCTGATTATAAGGGGACTTGTTTTATAATGTTGATGATTATGGGAGGAGACATAGAACTGAATCCTGGCCCAGTAAATAATATATGTAAAGTTATGCATGATAATGCTCGGAGTGTGGTTCCAAAAACTGATCAATTGGCCTTACTGGTAGAGGAACATGTTCCAGTTGTACTGGGACTGAGCGAGACTTGGTTATCAAATAAGATTGGGGATAGTGAATTAACTTTACCAAACTACCAACTTTTTAGATCAGATAGAGATAAAAGGGGAGGGGGGGTAATGTTCTATGTTAAAAATGTGGTAGGCCATGTGGAACTTCTTTTAAAGGGGAGTGAGAATAATATTGAATATTTGGTAGTATATGTGGATAGACTCAAATTAGTTTTTGCTGTGGTTTATTCTCCTCCAAAATCAAGTTTGGTATTTATTAAAGAAGTACTAAATAAGATTTGTGGTTGCATAGGGGATAGGTCATTAATCATTATTGGAGATATGAATTGTGATTGGTTTATGCCTAGAGGTAGGAAATTAAAGGAGATAACTTCTCGTCGGGACTAACTCAGCATATTAAAACATTTACTCGGTATACTAATACCAGGACAGAAGGAACTATACTGGACCTGTTATTTACAAATTCTTTATAGATATTGAGGCATTAGGAACTTTACCACCGATCTTGGTGATCATAATCCAATATGGGCTGTGGTAACAAAACAGGTCCCATGCTTGTTAGAACATTCAAATAAAAAGAAAAGGATATGTGCATTTTTCTGAACAGAGATTCCTGCAGAGTTTAGCAAATGAAAACTGGGATAGATGCAGGTTAGTACCAGAATTGGATCACAGCAGGAATATTTTTCTACTACTTTTCAGACGATTTGGATTACCATGCACCAAAATCCAAATTTCGTGATAAACATATTCAATTACCATGGATTAATGAAAAGATTCTTAAATTATTAGAGTAAAAATAGGTTGTGGAAAAAGGCATTAAAATCTAAATTAGTCTCTGACTGGGAGTTGTTTAAAATAAACGGAATGCATGTAAATATCTTATAAGAAAGGCTAGGGCACATTACTATCGAAATAAGATGAATCTTAATTCTGACCCACGCAAGTTTTGGCATACTATTAATCATTTAACAAATCCTGGTAAATCTGGAAGACAAACAAATGTAAGCTTACAAATTGGGGCAAATCTAATTGATAAACCGGAAAGTACTTCTGAGGCCCTGAATAATTTTTTTATAGACCTGCCAGGTTGTAATGAGTTGGGAGGTTCTATATTTGGAGACATGAAGCCTAAACAAATAGAGAATTTATCTTGTTTACCACCATTTAGATTTAGGGCCTTGAAAATATCAGAAGTATGTAGGGAATTGAGGTCAATAAATGCCTATAAATCAGCAGGGCCAGATGAAATTGAGGGTAGATTTCTTAGTTAGCGTAGACTATATAGCTCCAATTGTAACTTACATCTTTAATTGGAGCTACAGTCTGAATGCTTTCCTATATCTTGAGAGAAAGTAAGATCATTCCCATTCATAAAGGGGTGATACTGCAGAATTGAATAATTATCGGCCTATAGCTCTACTTTCCATATTGTCCAAGTGTCTGGAAAATGTGTTAATAGGCAGATTTCGAACACTTGACAAATATGGATTGTTGACACCCCACCAATCAGGGTTCAGAAAGGGTCACTCTACAACTACGGCATTGTTAGAGTTTAAAAATCTGGTTTGTACTTCTTTAAATTTGGGTTTGAAACTGTTGTTGTATTTGTGGATTTGTCTAAGGCCTTTGACCTGGTGAGCCACTCCTTCTACTGGACAAATTAAAAGATATAGGCATAGTTGATGGGCCCAGAAATTGATAAAATCTTATTTAACAGGACGCACTCCAGAGGGTAGAGGTCTCACAGACATTGTCCACATTTAGAAATGTTAGTAGAGGAGTTCCAAGGGTCCATTTTAGGCCCTTGTTATTCCTCTTGTTTAATAATGATCTACCCCAAGTGGTGAGCATTCAGCCGTGAGGCTTTATGCTGATGATATAGCTATCATCACCACCGGAAGTTCTGTTTTGGATCTTCAACTAAAGCTTCAAACAGATTTTGCGGGTAGGGAGTGGCTCACCAGGTCGAGGCTTTTGATGAATGTTAAAAACAAAATTAGTTTATTTTCAAATAAGAAGCCTAAACCACAGATTCATATTGTAACACACACAAATAAACTTATAGAACAGGTGGATAGTTATTGTTATTTGGGGTGACTTTTGATTATTTGTTGACCTTGATACCCACATAAATAATAATATAAAAAAGGTGACCAAGAAATTAGGAGCCTTGAGACGAACTACTAAATGTTTACAAATTAAGGATAGGAAAAAAGTGGCCGAACAGCTGATTATGCCAACCCTGACGTATGGGGATTTAATTTATAGAACAGCGAGTAAACATCAGTTGATTAGATTGGATAGGGTGCAACATAGAATAGCTAGATATGTTTTGCAGTGTTCCTATCGAACTCATCATTGTAATATGTTCATAAAGTTGAACTGGCAGTCTTTAGAAATGATTTTTCAAAAAAACTGGTTAATACTGATACATAAATATAAGATATCTTACCCTGAACATTATATCACACAAATACTTTTTCCTAAAGTTAGTAAAGGTAGGCATGAGTTTCTAAGATCTGTGCATAGACATAGAGCTTGTCCCATAAAAATTCATAATAAATATGGTAATGGTTCCATTTCATGTCAGGCAGCTAAAGTATGGAATATTCTACCCCCTCCAATAAGATCTCTAGAAGACCACACAATTTTTAAAAATGAAATTCTGAAACTTCATAAAATAGAATGTAGTTGTATATGATTATGTATGGGAAATCCTTATTGTGAAACCTTGTATTTTTTGTTTTGTATTTGTGTCTTAATGTATTGTTAGATATTGAAATGCTGTGTATTGTGTACATTTTGTATTTATTTGATTAATGTTATATGTTTAGATGTAACTAAGTGAAATATAAACAGGACTATCTTGAGAACAGGATTGTATAATCCTAATGATTAGAATTTCCTGTATAAAAATAAAGTTATCATCATCATCAAATCTCCTCAGCCTCAGCTTCGGGCTCATGAGGCGGCTTCCAGCCCGCCCAGACCTGATCTCAGTCAACAAGGAGAAGGTACTCCATCCAGACCTTCAATCCCTGCACTTGACGGCCTGGCTCCTGAGCGGCTAGAGTTCCAGGCCTTGGGTCTTACCGATGAGGTCCTCAACGTTGTTGAGGCATCCCTTAAGGAGTCGACCAGAAAATGCTATGTCTTCAAATGGAAGAGATTCTCCATTTGGTGTCAGGATAAGGGGTTGGACCCTTCCTCCTGTTCCTTGGCTAGCATTCTGGACTACCTGTGGTCTCTTTCTCAGCTAGGGCTTCAGTCGACGACCCTTAAGGTGCACCTGGCAGCCATCTCTGCTTACCAGGCGCGGGCCAGAAAGCAGTTGGTGGCGCAGGAGAAGGTGGTCGGGCGCTTTTTCAAAGGCCTTGATCACATATCCCCTCCAGTGCGAGAACCTCCACCTTCATGGGATCTGCTGCTGGTATTGGCTAAGCTCATGGGCAAGCCATTCGAACCGATGCACAGGTGTGACCTCTGTCACCTGTTGTGGAAGACCGCCTTCTTGGTGGCTATCACGTCAGCCAGAAGGATGGGAGAGCTCCAGGCACTTTCCATCGAGTTTCCTTATCTGGTCTTCCACAGGGACAAGGTTGTCCTGCGCCCCCACCTGAAATTCCTTCCGAAGGTGGTGTCGGAGTTTCACCTTAACCAGGTGTTGACTCTGCCAGTGTTCTACCCCAATCACACCTTGGAGGCTGAATATAGGCTCCGTACTCTGGACCCTAGGAGAGCGATCCCTTATTATAAGGAGCAGACGGCTGAAGTTTGGGGAGAGGTTCGCCAGCTGTTTGTCACCTGCGCTGAAGCCGCACCTGGCAGACCTGCAGCTAAGCTGACAATAGGCAGGTGGGTCACCTACTGCATAGATCTCTGCTATAGGTTGGCGGGCATGGAGCCTCCCAAAGGGATAAGAGCTCATTCTACTCGCTATACCGCTGCTTCGGTGGCTGCTTCCAGGGATGTCCCTATCCAGGAAATCTGCAGGGCTGCTACCTGGAAGTTAGCACACACCTTCATTACCCACTACCACATTGACCTTGAGTCACGCCAGGATGCTGGTTTTGGGACCTCGGTTCTCCAGTCCTTATTCCCTTAGTAGGGGGTGCGCGCCTTGCCTCCCTCCTCCCAGAGAACTGCTAGGAGTCTGCCAGTAAGTGTGGATTGAACAACATATCTACGTCCCTAGAAATACAGGTTCTAGGGACATGGATATGTTGTTCATCCACACTCATTGGCAGGTATCCTTGCCGCTTTAAATCTTGCCGGAAGGTCTTCAAGCTTGCTCCTCCCACCCACCCGGGTGGTATAACTCTCGGCTCCGCCCCATGACGCCAGATCTTCCTTACCGCTTGGAAGCTCAGGTTCCCTCCTTAACGCTCTGCGTTTGAGACTGGTTCCTATTTCTCCGTTTGCGGATTTAAAAATAAATTTTGCGAAAAGACTTCAGTCTTCGATCCCTCGCGGCTGCGATGGACAAATCGACTCCCGGATTTCGGAGATGCCCATGCGGGCAGAAGATGTCTCGGACGGATCCACACTCCACGTGTGTCTACTGCTTAGGCCTTGAGCATGACCCGCAGGCTTGCGACCTGTGCTCATCTTTCTCGGCCTACGTCCTCGAAGACCGTGCTGCCCGATTGCAACTGGGCCGTCCCGAGAAGCGTTTCCCTCCGGTGAAGTCCAAGGAGGCCCGGTTGGCGGTGTCCGCGGCGGCGGGCTCGGCGGATCAGCTCGAGCGGATGGTCGCCCTCGAAGAGGAGGCGGCGCGGGCCGTATCTTCCTCGGCCGCGGCATTTATCCCGCTCTCTCTGGGCTCTTCTTACACGGCTTCCTTTAAGGAGCTTTGTCTGTCCCTCTCCACTAAAGGAGAAGGGCCTACGTCTGCGGGACCTTATTCTCGGTCCAAAAAGAGGACAGGGTAAGTCCCTCCGTCGCTCTTGGGGCGGGAAAGGTCCTCTCGGTCGTCGACCGCCGGCTTGGTCGCACTGGTCAAGCTGCCACTGGCCTCACGGTGTCCCCGCCAGATCAGTTGACCGAGACTCCCACCGATGAAGTCGAGATTTTTCTCGACCTGCTGACGGGCTGTCGCCTTTAGCAGCCGAGATTCCCTCCCCGGTTCCCGGGAGGAGTTGAGGATCCTGGGCTCGCCTGTGCCTCCGGTTCCGGAGCCCTCGGATGGA
Source organism: Neoceratodus forsteri (assembly GCA_016271365.2). Taxonomy (NCBI): domain Eukaryota; kingdom Metazoa; phylum Chordata; order Ceratodontiformes; family Ceratodontidae; genus Neoceratodus; species Neoceratodus forsteri. Next base: position 394,190,305 of record CM057449.1, read on the forward strand.
CCATCCGAGCCGAAGGGAGTGCCGGTTCCGGCCGACACCTCCCCGCACCGACCTCGGAAATTCCGGGACTCTCGGTCTCGGACCTCTTCGCGGTCCAGTCGATCCCACCGTCATAGGCGGTCTCGGTCTCGGCACCGCGGTAAGCGGCGTCGCCGCTCGTCCTCGTCCTCCTCCTCGGACGAGGGGAGGCTTCGGCGTAAATTACGTCGACGGTACGAGGACCTTATGTTGCAACAGTCCTCCTGGCCGGGAGTAAGCCGACCCGCCGCCTTCCCCGCCATTAAGGGCTGTCACCGAGCGGCCACACAACCCTCGACTTATCCGAGAGCTCATACCCAGGCCGGTTGTTCGGCCAAACCAGCTGCTCCACCGATTCCGGTGGAACCTCCGCCTCCACAGCCACCAACTGGGGCTCCGACCAAGGATTCTCGGTCGACTAAGGGTCTACCCCATCGGCTGTCAGTTACCCTCACTCCCGACCGACCTCGGCAGGTGAAGGGTGGCTCAGGCCAGAGGCAGCTCTTCGAGGACTCTTCCGAGTCCAAGATGATTCCTCCTTTTCTCCAAGCGACTGGACTTGAGTCTTCAGGGTCAGTCAATGGACGATAGCCGCCGTCCTTCCTAGGACTGCTTCGGCTCATCTCGAGTCCACCGGATGGAGCTCGAACCCGCTTCCAAGCGGGCCAGGTATCCTCACAGAGATTCTGGACCGAGGGATTCTCCGACGGAGGCCTTCCGGTGGCCAAGGCCATAGTGGGTCCGGCACTGGAGCTTTGGCAGCGCCCTGCTTCCTGCCCTGCGCCTTCGGCCAGGATGGCCAGGAAGTATGCGGTCCCTACCGGTTCCTTGTCCGGTTTTTCGGAACACCCCTCTGCTGAGGGGTTGGTTACCGACAGCGTTTTCCGGCGCGCCGGCAACGCCAGGGATGTGGACAAACCTCCTGACAAGGAGTCCAAGAAATTGGACTATGTCGGGCGAAAAGTCTACGCTGCGCCCTCTCTCGGCCTTCGTCAGGCCAGTTCGGCCGTCCTCATGGCACATTTTTCTCATGCCCTGTGGGCTCCCTGGATGAGGTCATCCCTCATCTTCCCGCCGATCTGCAGACTACGGTTAAGCAGGTGCGGGACCAGGGCAGGGCAGTGGCCAAACAGCAGCTCCAGACTGCTTTGGATATAGGGGACTCATGTGCCAGATCGGTGGCGGCCGCAGTGGCTGTAAGGTCAGGCTTGGCTGAGGATATCCACCTTTACTCGGATACCCAGCACAAGTTGGCGGATGTTCCTTTGGGGACTGACCTCTTCGGCCCTGGGGTGGAAGGTCACCTGCAGAGGATCGAGAAACCAATGCTACCTTGGACTCGGTCTCTTCCGCCAGAAGGACAAAGGCCGCAAACCACAGCCTAAGCCCTTTCGGTCCTTCTGTGCCCTCGGCGCGCCCTGCCCAGCAACGCCAGGGCCAGCAGGCTCGGCCTTGGCATCCCAAACCCAAGCCGCGGCTTCCTCTAACAGGAGGCAGGAGAAAGGCCCAGGAGGTCCCTCAGCCGGTCCCTCCTCCAAGCCTGCCCAGTGGCCGGGCTGAGGGGTAGCCCATTCCGTCACCACTACCCTGGGTCCCCTTGGGGGATGGCTCCGGCACTTCCGTTCCGCCTGGTCCGCTGCTACCACGGACAGGTGGGTCTTGGAGGTGGTGGGAAGAGGCCTGCCTCTGGAATTCGAGCAGGCACCACCCTTCAGAGCCGTCGCCCCTCGGGGGGCTTCGATCCCAGCCTCACTGGCGGCTCGTCGAGCCGACATCACTCTCCTCCTCCAGAAGGAGGTGATAAGAGAGGTGGTGGACCCTCCTTCAGACCCAGGGTTTGTGTCCAGGTATTTCCTGGTTCCGAAACGGACGGGGGGCTGGCGCCCCATTCTCGACCTACGACCTAAACAAGTTCCTAAGGTCTCGAACCTTCAGGATGGTCACTCTGGCTCAGATAATACCATCCTTGGAGCGGCGTGTGGTTCTGCTCTCTGGACTTGCAGGAGCCGCTTTTCACGTCCCTATCCGCCTGTCTCACCAGAGATTCCTTCTGCCCGAGCGAAGGATCCCTCTTCAGTTCCAAGCCATGCCCTTCGGCTTGTCTCCAGCTCCCAGGGTCTTCACCAAATGCATGGCAGTGGTGACAGCATTCTTGGCGCCGAGGTCCGGTGTACCTTACCTGGACGACTGGCTGATAGCAGCTCCCTCCAGGAAGGAGGCGGAGTGGTCCAGAGATCTGGCCCTCCAGGCCTGCTCTCAACTGGGCCTCCTTATCAACGAGGCCAAGTCGGAACTCGAGCCGAAGCAGGTGATTCTATTCATCGGGGCGCAGCTTGACTCTCTTCGAGCCAGAGCGCGGCTCCCGGCGGACAGGGCCGAGGTTCTTTCCTCCTTTGCCCGATCATTTCTGGTTGGGCACTGCGCCTGCCCGGGACTTCCCTCGCCTCCTGGGTCTCATGGCGGCCTGCACCAGCGTGGTCCGTTGGGCCCGCTGGAACATCGTCCTTCAGTGGGGACTGGCCAGCCAGTGGTCTGGCGCTGCGATCCTTTGGACCAGCTTGTCGGTGACACAGGGGATGTGGAACGCTCTCCAGTGGTGGACCGCTCCAGATCATTTGCAGGAGGGCATCCTGCTCGCCGCCCGAGCCGACGGTCTCTCTATCGACCGATGCCTCTCTGATGGGTTGGGGTGCCCATCTGGGGGAACACGGCTCATGGCCTCTGGTCCCCTGGGGGTCCCGATGCCACATCAACCTGCTGGAGCTCGGCGGTCCGCCTAGCTCTCACCGCCTTTGCTCCGTTCCTCCGGGGTCAAGTGGTCCGAGTCCAGACGGACAATACCCGACCATGTACTATCTAAACCGCCAGGGCGGGGCGCTCCATGCTTCTATGCAAGGAAGCTCTCCGCATTTGGTCACTCGCATGCGCAGCCTGGAGGCGGATCTCTAGCCATTCACGTGGCAGGAGCTCCAACACCCTGGCCGATGCCCTGAGCCGAGTTAGGGCTGCATCCCACGAGTGGTCTCTCCTGCGGAGGTAGTACAGCATCTGTTCTCCCATTGGGGCACACCTCAGGTGGACCTGTTTGCCTCCAGGAGAACGCAGCTGAGTCTGTTCTATGCCCGCCTCAGCAGGGCTCGCTGCAGGGATGCCTCGAGGCAGTGGACCCCGGCCTCTTTACGCCTTTCCCCATTTCCCTTGATCACAAGGTGCTTCAAGGCGAGGAGGGACAAGCAGGTGATTCTGATAGCCCCAGACTGGCCTCGCCAGTTCTGGTACCCAGATCTCCTCAGTCTCAGCTCCAGGACTCGCGGCAGCTTCCAGCTCGCCCGGACCTGCTCTCAGCCAATCAGGGAAGGTGTTCCATCCGGACCTTCAATCCCTGCACCCTGGCGGCCTGGTTCCTGGCGGCTAGAGTTCCAGGCCTTGGGTCTTTCCGACGAGGTCCTCAATGTAGTTGAGGCGTCCCGTAGAGTCGACCAGAAAATGCTATGCCTTCAAATGGAAAAGGTTTTCCATTTGGTGTCAGAACAGGGCTTGGACCCTTCCTCCTGTTCCTTGGCAAGCATCTTGGACTATTTATGGTCCCTTTCTAGTCAAGGGCTTGGGTCGGCGACCCTAAGGGTGCACCTGGCAGCCATCTCTGCCACCGGGCGCCGGGCCGGGAAGCAGCTCTGTGGCGCGTGAGGAGAGAAGGTGGTCTGGCGCTTTTTCAAAGGCCTTGATCACATTTCCTCCAGTAGGGAACCCCACCTCCGTGATCGCATTGCTGGTACTGGCAAAGCTCATGGGCAAGCTATTCAACCTATGCACAGGTGTGTTTCTCTCACCTGTCGTGGAAGACCGCCTTCTTGGTGGCTATCACGTCAGCCAGAAGGATGGGAGAGCTCAGGCGCTTCCATCGAGTCTCCTTACCTGGTCTTCCACAAGGACAAGGTTGTCCCTGCGCCCACCAAATTCATTCCGGTGGTGTCGGAGTTTCACCTTAACCAGGTGTTGACTCTGCCGGTGTTCTACCCCAATCACACCTCGGAGGCCGAATATAGGCTCCATACTCTGGACCCTAGAAGGGCGCTCGCTTATTATAAGGAGCGCACGGCTGAAATTCGGGGAGAGGTTCGCCAGCTGTTTGTCACCTACGCTGAAGCCGCATCTGGCAGACCTGCAGCCAAGCGGACGATAAGCAGGTGGGTAACCTCCTGCATAGATCTCTGCTATAAGTTGGCGGGCATGGAGCCTCCCAGAGGGATAAGAGCTCATTCTACCCGCCATACTGCTGCAACGGTGGCTGCTTCCAGGGACGCCCTATCCAGGAAGTCTGCAGGGCTGCTACCGAAGTCAGCAAACACCTTCATTACCCATTACCACATCGACCTTGAGTCACGCGGGATGCTGGTTTTGGGGCCTCGGTTCTCAGTCTCTCTTTCCCAAGTAAGTATTGGGGTGTGCGTCTTGCCTCCCTCCTCCCGGAGAACTGCTAGAGTCTGCCAATGAGTGTGGATGAACAACATATCCATGTCCCTAGAAATACAGGTTACTCGCCTGTAACAGGAGTTCTAGGAATGGTATATGTTGTTCATCCACACGACCCACCCGACCTCCCGGCTTCGACGTGACAACCTGAGCTTCCAGCGGGCAGATCTGGCGCTATGGGGGCGGAGCTAGAGTTATACCACCCGGTGGGTGGGAGGAGCAAGCTTGAAGACCTTCCGGCAAGATTTAAAGCGGCAAGGATACCTGCCAATGAGTGTGGATGAACAACATATACCATTCCTAGAACTCCTGTTACAGGTGAGTAACCTGTATTTACTCATCTGTAGCAGGAGTTTTAGGAGTGGTATATGTTGTTCATCCACACAACCCACCCGACCTCCCCGGCTTCGACGCGCAACCTGGCTTCCAGCGGGCTAGATCTGGCGTCATGGGGCGGAGCCGAGAGTTTTACCACCCGGTTGGGTGGGAGGAGCCGGCTTGAAGACCTTCCGGCAAGATTTAAAGCGGCAAGGGACCTGCCAGTAAGTGAGGATGAACAACATATACCACTCCTAGAACTCCTGTTACAGGTGAGTAACCTGTGTTTATGGCGTAGAACAAAAATTGTTGTATCTACGTCAACGTTATTATGAGGGAGGCCCTAGGGCTCTGAAGCTCCTTACAAGCAGACTGTGCCAGCAAAGAACTAGGGCTACTATAACACAGGTTAACGACCTGGTTAAACAGGTTATGAGGCACACCACTGAAGACATAGCAGCGGCATTTAGGGTTTATTATGAGAAGCTTTATAGTGGTGGGCCTAACCCTACCGAGCAGGACATTCGAGATTACCTACAACCCTTGCAGCTCCCACATCTCACACATTCACAGAGGGATACTCTGATGCAGCCTATTTCAGATAAGGAAGTTCTAACAATAATCCAGAATTTGAAAATGGGCAAATGCCCTGGCTCAGATGGCTTACCAAGCGAATTCTTTAAGCAATTCAAGGAGGAGGTAATTCCTTTCTTGGCTCAAGTATATAATTTTGTTTGCTCAGAGAGAGGAAAGATGCCCCCCTCTTGGACCCAGGCAATCCTTTCAGTTATTCCGAAGCTGGCCAGAGACACCACTGACTGCTCCTCCTGCCGCCCAGTCTCCATCCTGAACACAGACTATAAGATTTTGGCGAGCATTTTAGCTAAGAGATTGGAGCTAGTGCTCCCAGGTTTAATCCATGAAGATCAGGCGAGCTTTGTCCCGTTGAGACAAACAGTAGATAATATCAGGAGGTCAGTCAGCATTATAGATCATCTATAGCACACATGTCAGCCAGCATATATTACAAGCCTGAATGCTGAAAAAGTTTTTGATCAGGTTGCTTGGCCTTTTTTTACAGGGCACCCTGGCCGACTTCGGATCCCCCCTACCCCCAATTCTGTCAACTCATAGCAAAGATGTATACTAACCCCATAGCATATGTCAGGACGAATGGTTTTGTGTGTTCTCCATTTGGGCTCACCAGGGGGACTCAGCAGGGGTGCCCCTTATCCCCCCTTCTCTTTGCTCTATATATTGAGCCATTAGCTCAGAGTATCAGATTAATATACAATTTTTTATTTAGTTTTTGTTGACCGGGGAAGTGCACTAGACAAATCTGCCTGTTTTCAGGCACGACCCGGGGGAGGGGGGATACAGATGAATGCCAACTGACCTTGAACCAGATTAAGCTGTTAGTGGTATTTTTAGTGAATGAGGGAAATTTGGCCAGGACACCGGGGAAATTCCCCTACTCTTTTTCGATAAGTGCCATGGGATCTTTAACATCCACCTGAACTACCACCAATCCCGGCAGATGGGACCTCGGTTTAACATGTCATCCAAAAGACAGCACCTCAGAAGTGCAGCACCCCTCTCATGCTGCACTACAGTGTCAGTACTGGGATATTAACCCAAGTGCCAGTTGTGGGAACTGAACCCACAGCCCTCTGATCTCCTGGCCTCAGAGGCGAGTGTGCTACCTACTGAGCCCTGACACTGCTACAGAGATACGGAGAGTCTCTTGGGGTACCTCCTGTCATAAAATAGCACTTTATGCAGACGATGTGCTGTTTTTCTTGACGAGCCCAGAGACATCGCTGCCCGCAGTTTTTGACCAAATAGAAACTTATTCCCAGCTTTCAGGCTATAGATTAAACTGGTCCAAGATGGAGGTACTTAACTTATTCTCTCAGGTCCCAGCTCACTTCATAGACAAATATCCAATGCTTTGGGATTGCTTGAAAATAAAATATTTAGGAGTTTACCTAAGTGGGACACCTTATAGTCTTTATACAGATAATTACCCTCCACTGCTCAAACTGATATGGGTGTATTTAAATAGATGGTATATTTTGCCCCTCCCTTTGTACTCCAGATTACAGATGCTGAAAACAAACATACTCCCATGCTTTTTATATTTATTTCAAGTGGTCCCTTGCCCAATACCACTACGAGACATTACAGCCTGGCAGAAAAATATATTCTTATTTCTATGAGCACACCAATGACCTAGAATATCCTGGAAAACCCTCTTCCTATCTAACAGGAGGGAGGTAGGTCATGCCCCTGCCTATTAGACTACTGGCTGGCTACCCAGATGAAAGTGACCCTACTCTGGTCACACCCCACCTATAACCCTCATTGGAAACAAATGGAAACTAGCTACAAGACTGGGATACCTGTATCTGCAGTCTTATTTAACCCCCATCCCAAATAAACCCAGAGGACTACCAGCAATATACTGTTCAAACTACACTAAAGGGTTGGCTCCAAGGTACTGGGGGGGCTTCACAGCCAAAACCATGTGGAAATATGGATGGTGGTGCTGTGATGCGAATTTTGTGCCAGTCACCCAGTCAAGCTGGTATAGGAAACAGATGGGGAAGGGACTATCTGCCCCATGGCAAGTTCTTAAGGGTGTTGATATATTACCATTTGAAATGATTAAGGTTCAGATAGGCTTGCAGCCTGCAGATTGCATATTTTTTTTTACCAGATCAGGGATTACATCCATACAAGATTCCGACAAGCATCTACATGGTTGGATGAAAGACCCTATCCTGAGGCTTTTGAAACTATATGGAAGGGATCACATGGTAAGGGGGCAATACCTATTCTGTATTGGAATTTGATAGCTGATAAGGCCCATAGGATTCGAAATATTCAGAAGAAGTGGGAATGAGAATTTGATCTCACTTTGAATTCCAGGGGTTGGATAAAGATTTTTAGGAATACCTGGAAGACCACTTCTTCGCCAGTTTGGTGAGAGTATGCATGGAGGGTTACGATTAGGTACTTTTACGCCCCATATAAATTACTAAAATTTTGTCTCAGCCCAGAGGGCATTTTGCTGGAGACACTGTTGCTCAGAAGAAGTGGATCAGGCACACATATTCTGGCATTGTGCTGGTATCCGTGGATTTTGGAACCAGATTATTGGTCATTTGAGAGAATTATTTGGGCTGGAAATGGAGGTGGGTCCCGAACACATAATACTGGGTTTATATCCGACTGAAATTAAAGGTAAAGATGGGCACTGCCTATGGACGATTCTTATAATAGCAGCTATTAAAGCTATAACTAAAAAATGACTCCAGCAGGGTGCACCTTCCATTGTGGACTGGGTGGAGATAGTATCACAAATGTATGCTATGGAGAGAATCACTTATTCGGTCAATCATCGCAAGGAACAGTTTGCTAATAGACGGAATAGATGGGACATTTACAAAGAAAGTATACAGTAATTACGTTACCCTTAGTATGCAATAGCTATGATTAAATAAATGTCTTTCTACCGCCCCCTTCCCCACCTCACCTCACCTCACCTCTCCTTCACCATCCTCCTCCGCCCCTTCACCTTTTCCTTCCTTTCTCTCTCTCCACCTCCCTAACCGAAACTAAATATTTTACATTAACTCATTGTTTAGATGTAACAGCAACCTACTGTACAGAATGGTAAAACACAAAAGCAGAGCACACACAAACCTCATAAAAATGATACCAGGAGCACCAGCCTCTTAGGAAATCCAAATAATTTAATGTTTACATAAAATCAACAACAGCCTGACGTGTTTCGGATGTTCTCCCATCCTTTATCAAAGGCATACTGGAATACATTGGTGTGACCTTTTATTTTTTTGGGTATTATTTTCTCTCCTCCAGAGCTCTGGGTACGACCCCCACCCTCCGCTGTTCCCCCCCAGCGCCATCCCCGGACATCAGACCCCCTCCCTTGTGCACCCCGCGACTTACCCTTCGCGGCAGGGTGGTGGGGAGCAACTCAACCCACCCCAACGGATCCATGCCAAGGAAGTGCCCTTCCAGGAATGGCGCTGAGGGGGAACAACTTTGTGCTGCCGGGCTCACTTTTCGCTGTTTTCCTCCCGGAGAGTCATGGCGTGCAAAGACGCCAGCGACTGGGTGCGTGCCCCAATCAGCGTCTGCCGTCCGGCTCCCCAAGCTTGCAGCTCGTGCTGTCGACCCCAGCCTCCGCTAGGTCAGGCAAGCCCTGGTCGCCAATCCCCTCTCCCGGAGATGGAGAGCAGTCCTGACGCTCAATCCATCTCCTCCCTGCTGACTCCACGGCAACCCATGCCCGCTCTCGAACACGGGTCGCCGGGCGTGGCCGCGAGGTGTGGTGACCAGCGCCTCAACCCTCAGCACCACTGGGCCGGCTGGTGTGACCTTTTATAGTGTTCAGCATCGTTGTGATGTCACAGTTTAAGCTGCTTCAGATGTTAACTCTTTAAGAGTCAAACAGCTAAAACGCCATATGTCTATAGTAATAACATTGTACATAACACAAAAAATGCTATAACTTGAAAATCTTAACATATTAAAAAGGTTTAAAAACTTCCTAAAGGATAAAAATGGAAGTATAAAAATAAGATAGGGGAGTGAACAAGAAAAACGGGGGCGGAGGGGGAGAGAAGGGGGATGAAAAGAAGAAGAAAAAGAGCTAAAAAGAGGTAAGGGAAATCGAGGCTATGCTGATTTTTTGTTTTGTTTCTGGGAGCGGGAGGTGTGGCATGCAATGACACAATGGCGGAGCCCCACCTAGCATCTGCACGCCTTCCCACCTCAACCGTGGCACCCCGGGAAGCAAACCCCCGTGGTCACCCAGAGGCACTACACCGGGAGGCTTGACCTCCCTCTCCTGGAGATGGAGAGCGTGCAATTGCCACTCAATCCATCCCCCCCCGGCCGACCCTCCAGCCTCCCCGGCTTGTTCCTGAACCCGGGTCGCTGGTAGGGTTGCCACCTGTCAGGTTTTTTACCTGGTGATCAGGTTTTCAGGGTCCTGATCAGGTAATCCGGTTTTGCTCTGTGCTAGTCAGGTTTTTGAGCCATTTTGAGTGCTCATATACTTTTGAAATAAATATTGTCATATTATCCATTGTTTCAGCTGCATCTCCCTCCAGCCTACAAACAAGTTCTGTTGTCAATATAGCCCTTTGTTTTTGAAAGCAGTCGGCCTGGGTGGTGTAAAGCATGGCCATTAACACCATTAACGCTTATTTAACCTAACCTTTTCCACTACATCTTAAAGTGGCATAGCAGCACAGCTTCCCCCACCTTTTGTAACAGTAACAGAGCCAGTTGTCATCCACTTTCATTTGCAGGTAAACATTTTCATCTCTAACAGAATTTAGGCATTTTTAAATGTTTTAAATTATTTTTTTTCCTCAAGAAAAAGGTATGGTCACTTCTTTAGCTTTGAAATAGTACTGTGGACATGAACTGGAAAGGAGCCAGAAAAAGATATAAAGTACACATTACAGGAAACAATTTCTTATGTATTATTATATACCGTGTATATTGTTGTGTGCTATTTACAGTATTTCCCTTGTCTCCCCCCCAGATCATATCTGTAAATGATATTTCTTTCATCTCTGTATGTTTATTTGGTAAACCAATGTCAATAAATAAATACGTAAGTAAATGGATGACTAGGAAGAACCTAGGAAAGTAACTTTAACAGGTACAGTACGGTATCTTAACATTTTTGCTGAACTGCTGCTTTAAGTGTTGTCTTTTATTGATGTAGCAAATGGCGTTCTAGAAGGAACAATGCATGATGACTCATGGAAAGGGGTGGGGCTAGGGGCGGAGTTTAGAATCCAGTTTTTACCCCATCCAAAGGTGGCAACCCTAGTCGCTGGTGATGCAAGGGGTGGCTCCACCAGTGCGCCAACGGGCTGGCCATAAATCCACTGATTTTTTTTTTTTTTTTAACATTTAGTAGCTAAGTTTTACAAGTGCATTCTGAATCTTAAGTCAATTTTCTATTACTGTGGTAGCATCCTTATGTTGTGTATACAGAATAGTATCATCTGCATACAAGAATGTGTTAGTGCTACTAGAACTACATTTTGGAAGATCATTAATGTAGATCAGAAACAAGAAGGGTCCCAATACTGACCCTTGCGGCCAACCTCCCCCCCCAACACCAACAAAATCAGAGCAAAATTCACCAGTCATATCACACTGCTGTCTAGATGACAAGTAGGATGCAAACTAGAGCAAGGAATTCAAACCCAGGCCTGAAGCATTTAATCTGTTTAATAATACAGTATGATTTACTGAATCAAATGCTGTAGATAAATCCAGAAAAATTGCTGGCACAATCAAACGATGTAAAAATGTCGTCAGTCACTCTAGACGTAACATAGGTTGTATTATAGCCTTTCCGAAACCCTTATTGGTATTCTGTCAGAACCTTAAATTTAGATAGGAAATTAAATAATTGTTTATGAACCAGTTTTTCAAATATTTTTATATTTGGCGAAAGTAATGAAATGGGGCGGTAACAACCTGGGTCTGCTGCATTACCTCCTTTACATATAGGTATCATATAAGCCATTTTCCAATCCAAGAACGAGTCCAGCAGCCATAAGCAGGAGCAGCAGGACAAGGATAGATAAATCATCCCCGCCCTGCTCCAGGTCTCCCCACCAACCTGTATTGCCTCTGATTTCTGGACTGTTTTTATACTCAGTGCTGTGTTGGAATTTTGGCCTTTGCAGGGGGTCTTGTCTCCCGCAAACCGCTGATTTTTCTTATGCCCTACTGCCGAATTTCTTCAGTTTAAAGTGCCATTTTACTTGTACTCAACTGTGTGTTTGAACTGGGAATTTTAGAGGGCTAGACTGTATTCCTGATTCTGTGTTAGATCTTGAACAGTTCTGAGCCTCTGTTACCAAGTAGTTTTTTTCTGTGAAAGCCACTTTCAGTTAATTTCTCCTGTCCACCCCCCCAGCTTGAGCTTCTTTTGTTTCTCCCCTTTGCAGACCCTGCTGGCACCTAGCTCTGTCTTCCACCCCCCCCAATTTAACTCCCATTGTTGTGACACAGCTCTTGTGAATTTGTAAAGCAGGAAGCCTCCCACTGTTTCCTGAGCTATATGTAACCCCTGCTTGTCCCTTCTCTCTGAGGCTGCCTCTCATAGCCCTTTGGGCTAACAACGCCTCTGTGGTTGCCTCCGACGGGGATCTGCATGCCTCCACAGTGAGAAGAGCCTGCTGCCACACTCTCCGAGCCCTTGCTTGCAGGTATGGCCTGGACAGTGCTCTGGGAACTCAAGGCTGTGTGGCTGTCCCTATAAATTTTTAAAGGACAATTGCCTTTCTCTTGGGACAGCTCTTATTGGTCGCCTGTGGTCCACGAGCTCATTGTTTGGCTCCTCATCCTCCTCTGCATTTTAAATTCCTCTTGACTGGACTATGTCACTACCATAGGCCAAATTAACCTTTTCCATTAGCTGATTATGTCTTCTAGCCACTAGAGGGCCCAGTTATAAGTGAACTCACCCAATCCAATCCCTGTCTTGTTTCACCTATTGTGTGGTCAGTCTATCCCTATTCATCAGTCTTTGCCCCCTTCCTCTTCTACTTCTGTTAGGGCCTACCTCTAGCTACCAGTTTTTCCCCAGGTTTGTACAACTTGCTAGTGTCTGTTAGTTCCCTGTGGCAGTGGCCACTTGTTCGCTGACACCCCTCCCAGTTTCACTGTCCTGTGCTCTCCCCCCACTATCCAATTTACCCTGACGGGTAAGCGCCCCCCTGTCTACCTACAGCGTGCCCCCCCCACTTCCTCTGCTTCTAATTCTCCTTTCCATCATCTCTAACACAACTCCACAAACTTCTCAATTCAAAACCCTGCCCCTCTCCTCCCCCACGATCTCCTAGCCCCTCCTTCATTCTTGCTATACCCCTCTTCCCTCAAATACTCTGACTCACTTCACATACCCCTTGCAATGTTATTTATTTATTTAGTTAGGTTTTGTTTACCGGGTAAGTGCACTAGCTGTAGCAATAACTATTTTCAGGTATAGCTTCTAGCCACCTCGCTTTCCTTCGTCTCCTGATTATCCACTCACCCAGCCCCCCTTCCCCCAAACACATCACGAATACTCTGCCCACCACAAATATCCAAACTACACTTTCTTATACTTGCACTCCTGTTACTTGCCTCAGGAAATGTGCATCCCAGTCCTGGTCCCTTCCCCCCCCACCCCCAGCGGCGATCCTCCCATTAACGTACAACCTTCCAACACCACCTCTGCCTTCGCAAAAGGCCTAAAGATCCTTCACTTAAATATCTGCAGCCTTGTACCGAAAATTGATCTGTTACAGCGATTGATGATCTCCCTCACTCCCGACATTCTGATCTTAACTGAAACTTGGCTGAAAACTAACATTTCTGGTCCCTGCATTGCCATCCCAGGCTATTACTTAGTTAGGCAGGATAGGGCAGGTAGGGGAGGTGGAGTGGCCATGTATATCCAGTCCTCTGTCAAATACAATACCGTTCTCTTGTCTGCCTTACCCTCCACTTACGAAGCCCTGGTAGTAAATATTGCCCTGCCTTTCTCCTCCCATGTCTTTATTGCTGGTATCTACTGTCGCCCCAGGTGTCAAGCCCTCTGAATCTACTGACCTCATCACCTCTATAGCTTCCATCTCACACAAAGGTGAGCTTCATGTATTAGGTGATATAAATCTAAACTGGCTGTCACCAACCACTTCTAAGACACAAAGTGATATGTCTGCTCTAACTCTCTCCCAACTCATCCAAGAGCCTACCCGACTAAATCACAAAACCCCAAACCACTCGCTGTTAGACTGGGCTCTCACCTCTCACCCTTACCGAGTCCGGGGTCCTCCTGGATGCCCTCAGCGATCACCACCCTATCTTCGTAGTCAGGAAGGTCCACACACCTAAACCGCCACATAAAATCCTGCAACTCCTCTCTTTCAGTTTCCTTGACTTAAACCCTGTCCTCAATGATATATCCAGTTCTGATTGGTCCCCAACTGCATCCGCCACTTCTATCGACCAAGACCTCACGTACTTCAAAGACATATTTATAGTTACCCAGGACTTCCATGCCCCATTCAGACGCACTAGAGTCTGAGGTATCCATCATCCCTGGATCACCCCTGAATTAATGACCTGCCTCAGGGAGCGCGATAAAGTGTGGAGGAAACACAAGGCCTCTCAGCTCCCATCAGCCCTTACTAACTATCACAGGCTAAGAAACGCTTGTACTAAAGCAAATGGACTTGCCAAGTCTGAATATTTTAAATCCTCTTTCCTCAATTACATAAACTCCCCCTCCAAATTGTGGAAAGTAGTCCACTCACTATTCTCTCCCCACCTCGCATACCCCACCACCCGTGCTTAATATAAACAACACACTAGAGTCTGAACCTTGCATAGTGGCTCAGGAGTTCAAATCCTACTACACCTCCTGTGACTCAACCCTTCTAAAATCCCTCCCTCAAGTCTTTCCTCCACTCATTCTCCCTCTCCTACCACTCAACCCCCATACCCACTCTCCTCCCTTTCTCATTCTGTCCTATCTCCCCTGAGGAGACACTAACGGCCCTCCTCTCTCTCAGTCCCTCCAAAGGCTCCTCTCCGGATGACCTTGACCCTAAACCTCTCTACCTCTCAGCCCCAGCTATTGCCTACCCTCTCTCTCTAATTCTAAATCTTTCCTTTATGTCCTCCTCCATCCTTAAGCCCTGGAAACATGCAGTGGTCCTCCCACTCCCTAAGGGTGGCGATCTTTCCTCCCCTGCCAACTATCACCCAGTCTCCCTCCTCCCCGCCCTTGCTAAGCTCCAAGAACGCCTGGTCCTCTCTCAACTGACCTCTTGCTGACTCCTCCTCCTTCTTCACCCTGTTCCAATCTGGTTTTCGGAAGAACCACTCCACTGCCACCTCCCCTCATAGGGCTCACTGATTCCATCCTTACCGGGATGGACAATAGCCTCATCACCTCTGCCATCTTTGTTGACCTCACCATGGCTTTCGACACAGTCTCCCATACCCTCCTTCTCGACTCCCTTATGGCTGCTGGTTTAGAGCTTACCTCACAGGCAGAACACAGTCAGGATTCAGAATGCAGTCTCTCCACCCCTCCCAATCTCCACAGGAGTCCCACAGGGCTCTGTGCTCGGCCCCATCCTTTTCTCCAACTTCTTAAATGACCTTCCCTCAGTCTGCTCCCCCTCCTCTTCTGTCCATATGTATGCTAATGACACCGTCTTGTTCACCTCTGGCAAAATCACCATTGATGTAGCAACCACTCTACAGCATGACTTCCACCAGGTTCAGCTGTGGTTTGCCTCACATCAGCTATTCCTAAATGCCAAAAAGACAGTCTTCATGACCTTCGGCACTAGGCAGAGACCTTCTAGGCTCCACCCCTTACCCTCTTTCCACACCCTTGATGGGACCATCCTTGAGGACACTCCCTCTTTCAGATACTGGACCAACACCTCAGCTTCTCTGGCCACATTGACGCCATTCTGAAAAACTGCACCCCAAGCTTGGAGTCCTTTACAGGGACTGTAGTTGCATCCCTCCTACGGCCCAGCGAGAACTTGTTCAGAAGATGATCCTCCCCAATTTTGACTACTGTGATGTAGTCTATGGTGCCGCTCCCATATCTTCCCTTACCAGATTGTACTCTCTTTTCAACTCCTTCTGTCAGTTCATTCTTGAACCCCCATCTCGAACCCATCATGGTGACCTTTTCTGAGCCTTGTCCTTCCCCCCACTTGCTAACAGATGCTTGTCTCACTGTGCTAAGCTAACTTCCAAATTTGGCTTGGTGTACATCCTTCCTACCTCTCATGCACCGTCCCTCCCCCCTCACCTTCCACCCACTCCCTCAGATCCTCTGACACTCACACCCTGCTAGTCCTCTATCGTACCACCCTCATCAGCCAATCAAGCTTCTCCCATCGCTTCCCCAAAATCTGGAACTCCCTCCCACCTTAAATTCGACACTCCTCCTTCGTCCACTCCCTTGCCTCTGCCTTACATAACTTTCTCTCTTCTAGCTGCTCCTGCTACAATCCTCCTTAACTTGCTCCCCTATTAGCCTGCTTCAGCTTCACGCCCACCCCTTTCCTGTAAACCCCCTTCCCCAGCATCCATTCCTTTCCACCTTACTCCCACCTCCTCATTCCCTCCTCTGTACACCAGCTTACCCTCACTGCCCACTCTCCGTTGCTTGACCTAGGCCCCTGGCAGGGTTCTCTGCATCCTGGAGGGGTCCAGAACCTAGGCAAATACCTTCCTCGCCCCCTACTCCCACCCCATTCTTTCCTGAAAGGTCTGGGTCTCTGCCCCTCTTCTCTCCCACCTCCCTGTCTCTCTCGGTCCTTCTGAAGCCTACTCCCCATTGCTGCCTACTTCCCTCCTGTCGTGCTCTATCTCTGCTGCCTACAACCTGCTTCCCTCTTGTTGTGCTGTACCTCTGCCTTGTGCAGGCAGGGACTACAGCATACTGGTGGGGCCAGGCCCAGGCAGACCCTTATCTTTCCCTTCTCTTCCTTCCTGACGTGCCCTAACTCCCACTGCGTACAACCTTTTTCCTCCTGTTCATGCTTGACCTCCACCTGGTGCAGGCAGGGTCCCCAATATTCTGGAGGGGTCAGGCCCTGGCAGACCCTTCTCCTCCACTTCTTGCCTTCTCCTCCTCCTCCTCTAAATCCCCCCCTTCCACCCCCTGCTTTCTGCCTCAAAATGTCTGGTTTTATGTCAGTCGCATTTACTGTATGTGTCTGAGTGGTCGCAGAAACAAGTTGTACTGTTCTAAAGTTATGCTATAACTATTTTGAAAGTCAAGTGACAACTGAAATTTATGACCTGCTCTGCATTGGAGATTTCAAACAATGGAAATCTTACTCAGAAGAGATTTTGGGTATTTTAACCTACTTCTTAAAGGATATTTAAAGTAAAAATACCTCATTTTAAAGCACAAGAAGTGTGGATCAAGCAGGTATATTTTTTATCAAGCTGTTTGCTTGGAAACAATGTTTATTGACTATCTTGTGAAATATGGGCTATAGCAAGAAGAGATGTATATCAAAGTATGCAGGATGCTGTCCAGAATCAAAATGTATGTTGACACCTGTATCAGGACGCCAACATCCTGTGTTCAGGACAGTCCTGGGATGTCAGTGGGCCGGCTGGGAGGAGGAGGAAGAGGATTGAACATCTGAGGGACTGCTCTACTCGTCTGAGGGAAAGGGTGGGTGAGTATCCAACATGTAGTTGACCTCTGGCGGAGGCCGAGGGTTGTAGTAAACTGGCGCTGAACTACTAGGGAGGTATGCTGGACGCTGACGCTTCAGTATTGTTGGGTTATTGCATGCCATGCCTCCCTTTGGGGTTGGAAAATGGAAAAATGTCCACCGACAGGGTGACGTCCACCCTACACGGACTGGACCTCACACCGTGGACCACAACCCCTTGCTCCCTACCAGTACCATTAAAAGTTCATCAGGGAACCAGTGGCCCCACCCTGGGGGGTTATCCAGGGTGCCTGGCGCCTTCACTCCCCTCCAGTACCATTACAAGTCCATCAAGGACCTGGTGACCCCGTCCTAGAGGGGGAAACCAGGGTGCTTGGGGGGGAAAGGTGAATCCCACAAAAGCAGTGGCAGGGGCCAAGGCTCGAAGTTCAGGTAGACAGATGGGGCTCGGTTGGACTTGGGGAGCAAAAAAAAATTTATGATTGACACTTTGCTACGACGAGACGCTACTGGACTTATACATCCCCTGTGCATCACCGACCTCGACAGTCTCACAAACTACACCATTGACTCCTGTCATCGTGCCTCTTTACCAACCTGGTGCTGATACTCCAGCATCTCTCCTTACATTCTTTAAAATGTTATGCCACCTGTTTCATGGCCTGTCTAACACTACGCCACTGTTGACAGGGATGCTGATAGCTGTCTCCTCAACAATGACACATCCACATCGCCAACTTGCTCCCTACTGCCCGTTGACACTCTTGATAATGCCTGTGAATATAATCCGGATCTTACAATGCTGGAGGAGGATCCTGAAGAGCTAGCTCAGATTCCCTATGAACTGGGTACCAGCTCTACTATCTCAACCTGTATTGGGGACTCGGTCATTAACACTCCCAGGTCACCTCTAGAAGACCCTTCCTTTCTTTCTGTGATGCAACAATTACAGACTGCTATGGGCTTTGCACTGGAAGAACGGGACACCATCAAAAATAATTTTTTTGATTTTTCTGGAGCTCCCTGAATCTCCTACCATATTTGTGCCTCCTTTTTTACCAGCTTTGGAGGATGCCACTTAAGCTGCATAGCACTGGCCGAACAACATCCCAGCAGTCCCCAGAAAGGCAGATAAACTGTATCTTGCCCCATATGGGAAACCCTTTAATGCCACGCAGCCTGAAGTGGCTTCAGCAGTCATTACTGCAGCCCATGACAGGTCTAGGGCACCTAAACACCTCAGCTTCCTCCCTCCTGATAAAGAGTCTAGGAAGCTGGTTGTCCTGGACAAACGTATGCATGCCTCAGCATTTTTAGACCTGCGTGTTGCCAGCTTCCAGGCCCATATGATGAAATATCAAAATTGCTTCTGGTGTAAGGCCAAGACTGCTGCTCAGGCCTTACCAGAAAGCTTTGAGAAGCAAGAATTACTCAAACTTCTCAATACAAGTGCCGATGCAGGCAAGCATCTACTTCGAGCATCTTATGATATTTTTGATACCTCTGTGAGAGCAACTGCTTCAGGTGTTTGCCTTAGATAATACTCCTGGCTTAGATTATTTCCACAAAATGTAACTATTGTTTGCTTGTTCTTAGCTTTGATGTATATGCTTATCTGTTCATCCTGTACCTGTTAATTAGTGTCACCCTGCTCATTGCTTGCATTTCACATTGTTGTAATTCCCTTGCACTGCTCTGTAAACCATGCTTTTGTAATCTCCCGTGTTGTACCTGAAAATAGGCATTCCTTGTCTAGTGTGCTTACCCGGTAAATAAAAGCAAATAAATAGTGTGGACAGTTTTGCTTCTGATGTCCAGCAGACTGTATTAAATGCTCCTTTTAAGGGCCCCAAACTATTTGGCCCTGATGTGCAGGAAATGTTAAGGGATTTCCAAGCATCTGGTAGAACCTTAAAATCTGTCCACTTCCTCTACCACACCCAGTCTAGGTGTCAGGTTTGAGGCTCCTACTCTCCTACAGGAGTCGGGCCAGTGTCCCCCTAACAGACAGCAGGGTAAAGGAAAAGGAGCAGGATTGCCAGCTCAGGCACACACTCCAGGTGATCACTCCAATGCACCTCGAGGAGGTGCAGCAGGGGGAGCCCCCACTGGTACAGCTTGACTCCCTCACTCTACCCCAGCCACTTTTACCTTCAAAAGTGACTGTCGAGGGTTGTTCTCCCTCCACTCCCAGTGGTGGGAGATCACCTCAGATGTGTGGGTTCTAGAAATTATAGACAAAGGCCATACTCTGGAATTCTTAGACAATCCTCCAGACCATCTGCCTACTCAGACAAACTACTCAGAACACCTTGCTGTGTTACGGGAGGAAATTCAATCCTGCATGCAAAAATGGGCTAATCAGTAGCTTCCTCTCGAACAATGGAACAACAGCTTTTATTCTGGATACTTCCTAGTTGCCATGTGGAAAGACGACCTGCACCCCATGCTGGATCTCAGGGGTCTTAACCGCTTCATAGAATATAAATAAAGTTCAGAATGGTCATTATTCAGGGTCTCCTTCCACTAATACGGCAGAGACACTGGCTGTGTTCCCTGGATGTGAAGGATACATACCTTCACATCAAAATCAGAAAATTTCACAGAAAACACAGTACCTGAGATTCCTTCTTCAAGAGAACCATTACCAATTCAGAGTATTGCCCTTTGGCTTATCCTCGGCACCAAATGTTTTTACCAAAGGCTTGCCATGGTGACAGCGGCCCTTCACAGGAAAGGCCTGTATATGTTTTCATACCTGGAAGATTGGCGTCTAAAAGCCAACTCCAGTGATCAGCTTTTACATACTCTGACTCGAACCGAACAACTGTTTGACACACTAGATATCACAGTGAATATTCCAAAATCAGTTCTGACACCTTGCCAACTCCTCCAGCACCTTGGGGTGGTGTTAGATACCTCCCTCGGAATGGCTTTTCTACTGGAGGACCGGGCCGACCCACTAATTGGTCACGCCCACTCAGTTTACACCAGTCATTATGTCACTGCCAGATCATTTCTGTTCCTTCTAGGATACATGGCAGTGTTCATTGCCACAGTTCCATTAGCCAGACTGCACATGTGTGTGCCTCAGTAGACCCGACGAATCCTGTGGCACCAGCTGACAGACAACTTGGAACAAACTGCCCTCATAACATCTCCTCCATGTAAAACATTGATATTGTGGATGGATCATGGCAATCTTCTCAAGAGCATGCCATTCTTCACTCCTCCCCATCTGCATAGCCTAACCATGGATGCCTTGGACATGGACTGGGTTGCACACCTGAGCCGTCATCAAACACAGGACACCTGGACCTCACTGGAATGCACCTTGCACATCAATGTGCTAGAACTGCGTGCTGTCCTGTACACTTTTCATACATTCCTGCCATATCTGTCTCCAGGTCCAGTGTTAATACAAATGGGCAACATCACTGTGATGTATTACATCAACAAGTGGGGGGGGGGGACTCATGCCTTTCCGATATGCAGAGAGGCCATAAGGCTATGGTATTGGGCTCTGGTAAACAGCTTTCATGTGTCACACGTTCATCTTCCAGGTATCCAAAAGTATTGTCAGACAAGCTCAGCAGATCTCACTTTGTGATGGATGAGTAAGAACTGCTGACCTCTGTGTTAGAAGACCTCTATGCAAAGTGGGGTCGACCTGATGTGAACCTCTTTTCATCTCTGCACCACAACTGAGTTTCTGCTCGCTCATTCCAGGGCTTATAGTTCTTCGAGGACATCTCTTTCATCAGGCCACACCTATGGAACTATAAGCCGCCAGACACTAAGACCACATGGAAACTTTTGCAAGTAGTCCACCAGGGGTGGCCCATGACGACGTTGGACATGAGCTGCTACATAGGTGTGGGTGGCCCCTTTCCTCCTCTGGTATTTTCCTGCTGTTGACCGTGCTCTCATTGGACCACTGATTGAAATGCCACTGCAATTGCTATTGCTTTCTTTTTTTCTACACAGCACAGTAATCACTTTCATAAGTGATTTTCGACGAACTGTATGTCGTCAAAGGATTTAAATTGTTTGGTACTGTGAATGTGATGAGAAGATCAACACCTGTGATTCTCACGTCTGCATCTATTGCCTTGGCCCAGACCACAGCATGCAAACCTGCCTGATCTGCAGGGGTTTAATTACTGCCATCTTGCGATGCCGAAAAGAGGCCCCAAAGAAGCACCTATTGAAACAACAGGTGGCCCGCATGGAGAAGGAGCTCCAGCAAAAGAGCACCGCATGTTGCTGGCCCACTCTTCCAGGTCCAGGTCCTCGAAATCCTGGGAAAAGTCATCTAGGTGCCATAAGCACTGGGAGAATGAGAAGGAGAAAACCTCTGTAGTGTGTTCTAGGTCACCCCTCCGCACAGCAGGCATAACCTGTTCTGTGCCATCGACTGCTACGGTGGCGACTTCACTCACGGCACCCCCCGGTCGACACAACTCCTAGGTTTGGGCATGGCACTGATGCTACCAGGCCTAGTACAGCTGGTATATCAATGTTGAGGGGCTCTGCCTCCCCTGTAAACTCCTACTGGCCCACCCGTTGACCACACCGGTGCCGACGTCCAGGTGGTTCTGTCTTCTTTTAGAGACATACTCAAATGCCTGCTGCCTCCTCCACCTGTTCCAGGGGGTCGTCGACAAGGCTTTCTACTACCCCACCTGGCAACAATGCAGACTAGAGCCATGCCTCAGCAGCCTTCTGGGGTGCCAACGACCTCGCTAGCATTTTCCATGCTATCTGTTCACCAGGTCAATGAGTGTTTTGAATATAATCCTGATTTAATAATGCAGGATGAAGAGGAAGAACCTGAGGACTGTGCTGAAAGTCCTTATGAAAGGGGCACTGGCTCTGCTGTATCCACCTGCAGTGAGGACTCGGTAGTCCACATTTCAAGGTACGCACCAAATGACCCAGCTTTCTTCACCATGATGCAGCAGTTATAGGCTGCCATGGGTTTTGATTTAGAGGAGTCTGACACCATGAAGAAAAACTTAATAGATTTCTTTGAGTTACCTGCTTCTCCCCCCATTGTGGTACCACCTCTCCTCCCTGCCCTAGAGGATGCCACCTTTACTGCCAGGTATAGGCCAAATGTCATCCCAGCCATACCAATGAAAGTAGACAAAATGTACATGGCTCCTTTGGGAAAGCCCTTTTTTGCCACCCAGCCTGAGACAGACACTGTGGTTATTATTGCTGCCCATGATAGATCAAGGGGACGTAAACACCTGAGCTCCCTTCCTCCCAATAAAGAATCCAGGAGGTTGAATGTACTAGGCAAGAAGACTTCTGCCTCAGATTCCCTGGGCCTTAGAATTGCGAACTATCAGGCCCACGTGGTTAAGTATCGGAACATTCCCTGGAAAAAGGCCAAGGCAGCTGCTCAAGCCTTACCAGAGGGTACCCCCAAGGAAGAGCTCCTTAAGGCTCTCACAGCTGGGGCTGATGTAGGAAAGCACCTGCTTTGCATGGCCTATGATGTTTCTGATGCTTCTGCCAGGGATGCTGCATTGGGCATCTGTCTAAGGAGGTACTCCTGGCTAATGGGTGGTAGGGTTTGAGAATAATATATATATATATATATAATTAGCCCCATACATGTATACATGCCAGCAAAGATAATCTTAGTACATTTTGGTAGCCCACCCCACTTCGATTCCATTACATCCTCCATCGAACACCTGCAGCCCTGTTCCCGACCGCATCATAATTATGATATTTTCAGGGGCGGGCTACATCGCTCAGTGATTGCTGAGGTCGTATTTCAGGAGTATGTCGGGTTTTACAAGGGAAATATGTTTAAAACCACAGCATGGGGTGCTAGAGAGCCATGCTACAGAACGGATGGGTCTGCCACAGCTCTTCCATCCTCACGACTCCACAAACCAATTACTTTGAAATATTAAAGGGACACTGTCAGCTTTTGCCCTCCGTTTTTTGTAACTTCCAAAGACTGTGCCTTTGGCACACACCTACATCAACTGCAGTGTACAATACCCACATTGGACTAAAAAGAAGGAAACGCACTCAGATTTGTATATTTTAACTGTTATTAGGATTTACCCCAACCCGAGGTAAACATCAGTCTCGAAGCAGATCTGGTTCAAGAACGTAGAGTTGGACGCGTCCTAAAGTGGTATTTTATGACTGCCTTCTTCAAACATGATCTCTCTGTATTCTACCGTCAAGAATTGCATTATTGATAGCATGCAAAACGAACTACAAATGTTGTAATTTACTTTCCCCAGCCGAAGCCGAAATCCCACGCATGCGCGGAAGAAACGTGTGGCAAGATCCTGCACATGCGCAAGAACATGCCACCATTGCGCATGCGTGGGATTTCGGCCCCGGTTAGGAAAAATAAATTACAACATTTGCGGTGCTTGTTTTGCATGCTACAATACCAGGATCAGTTTGCGATCGTAAGAGTTACAGGGAGAGCATGTTTGTAGAGTGGGCATGTTATAAAATGCCACTTTTGGGATCCAAGGCCAGGTTCTACTGTGCGTTTGGACCAGGATCTGCTTCCGGTGGTGCGTGGGTCGAGGTAAATCCTTATAATAGTTAAAATATAGAAATCTGGTGCATTTCCTTATTTTTAGTCCGATGGGGGTATTGTACACTGCAGTTGATGTAGCTGTGTGCCAAAAGGCACAATGTTTGGAAGTTACAAAAACGGAGGGCAAAAGCTGACAGTGCCCCTTTAAAGAATCTCTAACTTCAAGCAGTTCTTATGGTGGAACAAGGTCTAAGGTATTGCCATGTTTCTACCCCTGGCTCTCACTCTTTCCCTATTAACTCTTCCTACTGCACCCACCCTTCCCTGTCCATGTCCACTCCAGCCTGGCTAAAGTCCCACCCCATCCATAGTAGTGTCCCACTTATCTACCCCTCCTCCGTCATTATCATAATAAACAAGTACACGACAGCCATTGTCACTTTCTGTGGTTTTAGCTCACTTTTCCCCCAGTTGTCGGTAATATATCCCTCCTCTTCTTTACCTCTCTAACCTGCCACCCCATACACGGCCTCTTTCCCTTATATGTGTAGTTGCCAGCTGCCTCACTCAAAAGATCTCTGCTTATAACTCCTGTATGCCTATGGTTGATTGTACATCTGCTGACTTCTTCAATTGTAAAATAATGCTGTTTTTTTTTTTTTATTTCAACCTTGTACTGTACTGTATACACTGTATATGCTTTTTCTTCCTTGTATATTATTGCTTTTTGTATACCTGCTTCTGTACTGTACTTTGATGTATTCATGACCAGGTCCATCTTGCAAATGAGCCTTGCTCAATAGTGTCCGCCTGGATAAATAAAGATTTTGATTGATTAATTGATTGATCCCTGGATCAATTTCTGGCAACATGGGCTGCTCAAAAGGGTCTGGTGGAACGGGCCAGAAGTAGGGAGCGCAATCACAGCAGGCCCCATCTGAAATCCTGAGTACGTCTTAGACCACCCATCATCAACAGGCTGACGAATCCCCTCCTTGGGACTCGGTCTTCAAAGCAGGTCAAGACATGGACCGTAAAATCGAATGTATTTTGGACAGGATGGGCACACAGGATGCTACTAAAATAGAAGTGGCAGTAACTTCAGCCAAAGCAGCCGATGATCGCTCATCAAAAACTCTCACCATTGTTACCAAACTGACTCAGGAAAATTCTCACCTATGGGCCTGACTGGAATCCCTAGACAGTGGGACTAAAGCAATGAATGTGCGACTCATCTGTCTCTCCGAAGAAGTGGAGGGAGAAGATCTTCTTGCTTTTATGCAAAGCGGGCTGAAAAATACTTTCCAGCTGCAAGATTCCTGGGACGTCTCTGATCTCCATCGAGCCTACCGCTTTAATTCACATACCCCACAGAGTAGCCACCCACAACCTCGCACCATCATGTTGATCACTGCTGGGCCGTAGCAGCCAGGGCACTGCACCCATTGAAACATGAGGGTCAGTATGTCCGTATATTCCCTGAATGGGCGTCTGCGACCCGCAATTGGAGAAAACAGCTCAATGGAGTTCAGTGATAGCTACGTGGACCAGGAGCAGTGCACTCCCTGCTAGCACCGGCGAGGCTGTGAGTCCAATATGGAGGGAAGACATATCAGTTTGGGGACTCCAGGGATGCCAACGGACTTTAAAGATAGCTGCTGCGTTTCGGAGGGCCACAGAACGCCAAGAATCGGTGGATTCAGAAACATGATTTAGGGACTATGAGTAGAATTATCGCTGTCGATGTTAGTCAGAAACACTACCCTACCAACAGACTGAACTTTTCCTTTTTTACTGTGAAGACATTTTCTAATCGTTTGTTTTGTTAATTAGTCAAATTGTGTTATACTAACATTTTTTCCTGATCCATAACTGAGTGTACCCAGAATGGCTTGGGTTGTTTCTACTTATTAACTACATGTTCCCACAATGGCGTTTACCACATGTCTGGCGGTTGGAGTAGCGTGGATGGTAGCCATGCTTATTGCTATCCTTATAGTTAGAAGAGGAATCGTTATCTCTTGATGGCGTTTTAAATTCTGTGCTAATATGGTGTTTTTACTGCGTGACTTGCTTTCTAAGGCTACCCGAACTCTCTAATCAGACTATAATTGTTAGTTCTGTGTTCTTACTCTGGAGCTCAGCTTAATTGTTTATACTTGAAGATACTGTTTAAATCTAATTTTGTGGGGGAGGGGTCTTGATGTAGAGCCCAACTCTATCGCATGTCTTAAGACGTTTTATTAGGCGGTGGACATAGTAACTCTATGTGTTACATGATGTATCCCTTTTATCTTACATATTGCCGTAAGTCCACACATCTTGCGAGACTTAGCCAATGTGTTTAAAAATGTCTAAGGATTTATTCCCATTTGTTACTGTTTGGATTCTCCCATCTGTGGTATTAACTCTGTAAAGCCTGTAATCCTGATGCTAATGCGAATGATTTTGATACATGTGTTTGTAACATGGGTATCTGTAGACTTTACAGATGCATTTTTGCTGTATGGCAGGTTTTATTGAAAATTCAATAAATATAAATAAAAAAAAAACTACGGCACAGAAAATGTTAATTTATACCTGTAAAAGCTCTTAGGGGAGACAACTACACCTATGAGTTGCCTGCCCAGATCATGTCAGCAGCTCTTTAAAGCCCCCTATATGAAATCCGGTGCCCCCATGTGACCTCAGTTTTGTTTGGGAAAAGCTTATATTGGCTCCTTTTGAGCCTGCCATGAGCTGCGGCTTACACTTTCCATCTTGGATAGCATTATTTTTAGTTGGTATTATTTCTGCTCGAACAGTTCCAGAGCTGTTGCTCTCGTGTGTGAACTTCCTTATTTGATTTTCCACAAAGACAAGATAAGGTGCCTTTGTGCACTAATCCTAAGTTGTAGGGACATGGATATGTTGTTCATCCACACTCATTGGCAGGTATCCTTGCCGCTTTAAATCTTGCCGGAAGGTCTTCAAGCTTGCTCCTCCCACCCACCCGGGTGGTATAACTCTCGGCTCCGCCCCATGACGCCAGATCTTCCTTACCGCTTGGAAGCTCAGGTTCCCTCCTTAACGCTCTGCGTTTGAGACTGGTTCCTATTTCCCGTTTGCGGTTTAAAATAAATTTTGCAAAAGACTTCAATCTTCTATCCCTCGCGGCTCACGATGGACCATCGACTCGGATTTGCGGAGATGCCCATGCGGGCAGAAGATGTCTCGGACGGATCCACACTCCACGTGTGTCTACTGCTTAGGCCTTGAGCACGACCCGCGAGGCTGCGACCTGTGCTCATCTTTCTCGGCCCTCGTCCTCGAACCATTGCACTGCCGGTGCAACTATGGCTCGTCGAGAAGCGTTCCCTCCGGTGAAGTCCAAGGAAGCCCGGTTGGCGGTCAGCAGCGGTATTCGGCGGATCGGCGGATCAGCTCGGCGGATGGTCGCCCTCTCGAAGAGGAGGCGGAGGCCGTATCTTCCTCGGCAGCGGCATTTATCCCGCTCTCTCTGGGCTCTTCTTACGGCTTCTTTTAAGGAGCTTTGTCTGTCCCTCTCCACTAAGAGAAGGGCCTACGTCTGGGACCTTATTCTCGGTCCAAAAGAGGGACAGGGGTAAGTCCCTCCGTCGACGCTCTTGGGGCGGAAAAGGTCCCTCTCGGGTCGTCGACCGTCCGACTCGACCACTGGCCTCACGGTGTCCCGTCAGATCAGTTGACCGAGACTCCCACCGATGAAGTCGAGATTTTTCTCGACCCGTTGGACGAGCTGTCGCCTTTAGCAGCCGAGATTCCCCTCTCCCCGGTTCCCCCGGGAGGAGTTGAGGATCCCGTGGGCTCGCCTGTGCCTCCGGTTCCGGAGCCCTCGGATGGACCATCCGAGCCGAAGGGAGTGCCGGTTCCGGCCGACACCTCCCCGCACCGACCTCGGAAATTCCGGGACTCTCGGTCTCGGTCTCGGACCTCTTCGCGGTCCAGCCGATCCCACCGTCATCGGCGGTCTCGGTCTCGACACGCAGTAAGCGGCGTCGCCGCCGTCCTCTTCCTCGGACGAGGGAGGCCCGGCGTAATTACGTCGGCTGATGCGAGGACCTTATGTTGCAACAGCTCCTCCTGGCGGGAGTAGCCGACCCTGTCGCCTTCCCGGCCATTAAGTAACTGTCACGGGCGGCCGACACAACCCTCGACTTATCCGAGGCCTATACCCAGGCGGTTGTTCGGCCAAAACCAGCTGCTCCACGATTCGGTGGAACCTCCGCCTCCACAGCCACCAACTGGGGCTCCGACCAAGGATTCTCGATGCGGCTAAGGTCTACCCATCGGCTGTCAGTTACCCTCACTCCGACCGACCTCGGCAGGTGAAGGTGGCTCAGGCCAGAGGCAGCTCTTGAGGACTCTTCGAGTCCGAAGATGATTCCTCCTTTTCTCCAAGCGACTGGACTTGGAGTCTTCAGAGAGGTCAGTCAATGGACGATAGCCGTCGTCCTTCCTAGGACTGCTTGGCTCATCTCGGAGTCCACGGGATGGAGCTCGAACCCGTTTCCAAGCGGGCCAGGTATCCCCTCGGAGATTCTGGACCGAGGGATTCTCCGGCGGAGGCCTTTCGGTGGCCGAGGCCATAGTGGGTCCGGCACTGGAGCTTTGGCGGCGCCCTGCTTCCTGCCCTGCGCCTCGGCCAGGATGGCCAGGAAGTATGCGGTCCCTGACCGTTCCTTGTCCGTTTTGAACACCCTCTGCTGAGGGTTGGTTACCGACAGCGTTTTCGCAGCGCCCAGCGCCAGGGATGTGGACAAACCTCCTGACAAGGAGTCCAAGAAATTGGACTATGTCGGGCGAAAAGTCTCGCTACGTCCTCTCTCGGCCCGTCAGGCCAGTTCGGCCGTCCTCATGGCACATTTTTCTCATGCCCTGTTGGGCTCCCTGGATGAGGTCATCCTCATCTTCCCGCCGATCTGCAGACTACGGTTAAGCAGGTGCGGGACCAGGGCAGGGCAGTGGCCAAACAGCAGCTCCAGACTGCTTTGGATATGGGGGACTCATGTGCCAGATCGGTGGCGGCCGCAGTGGCTATGCGTCGGCGGGCTTGGCTGAGGATATCCACCTTTACTTCGGATACCCAGCACAAGTTGGCGGATGTTCCCTTTTTGGGGACTGACCTCTTCGGCCCTGGGGTGGAAGGTCACCTGCAGAGGATCGAGAAGTCCAATACTACCTTGGACCGGTCTCTTCCGCTCAGAAGGACAAAGACGCAAACCACAGCCTAAGCCCTTCGTCCTTCTGTGCCCCAGCGCCCGGCCAACAGCGTCAGGGGCCCAGCAGGCTCGGCCTTGGCATCCCAAACCCAAGCCGCCGGCTTCCTCTAACAGGAGGCAGGGAGGAAAAGGCCCAGGAGGTCCCTCGGCCGGTCCCTCCTCCAAGCCTGCCCAGTGACGGGCTGAGGGGTGTCGCCCCATTCCCGTCACCTTACCCTGGGTTCCCCCGTGGGGGGACGGCTCCGGCACTTCCGTTCCGCCTGGTCCGCTGTTACCACGGACAGGTGGGTCTTGGAGGTGGTGGGAAGAGGCCTGCCTCTGGAATTCGAGCAGGCACCACCCTTCAGAGCCGTCGCCCTCGGGAGCGTGGATCCCCAGCCTCACTGGCGGCTCGTCGAGCCGACATCGCTCTCCTCCTCCAGAAGGAGGTGATAAGAGGGTGGTGGACCCTCCTTCAGACCCAGGGTTGTGTCCAGGTACTTCCTGGTTCGAAGCAGACGGGGGCTGGCGCCCCATCTCGACCTACGACCTAAACAAGTTCCCTAAGGTCACCGAACCTTCCAGGATGGTCACTCTGGCTCAGATAATACCATCCTTGGAGCGCGGTGGTTCTGCTCTCTGTGGACTTGCAGGGCCAGCGTTTTTCACGTCCCTATCCGTCCGTCTCACCAGAGATTCCTTCGCTTCCGAGCGGAAGGATCCTCTTGAGTTCCAAGCCATGCCCTCGGCTTGTCTCCAGCTCCCAGGGTCTTCACCAAATGCATGGCAGTGGTGACAGCATTCCCTCGGGCGCCGAGGGGTCGGGTGTACCCTTACCTGGGCGACTGGCTGATAGCAGCTCCCTCCAGGAAGGAGGCGGGTGGTCAGAGATCTGGCCTCCAGGTCTGCTCTCAACTGGGCCTCCTTATCAGCAGGGCCAAGTCGAGACTCGAGCCGAAGCAGGTGATTCTATTCATCGGGCGCAGCTCGACTCTCTTCGAGACAGAGCGCGGCTCCCGGCGGACAGGGCCGAGGTTCTTTCCTCCTTTGCCCGATCATTTCTGGTTGGGCAATTGCGCCCTGCCCGGGACTTCTGCGCCTCCTGGGTCTCATGGCGGCCTGCACCAGCGTGGTCCGTTGGGCCCGCTGGAACATCGTCCCCTTCAGTGGGACTGGCCAGCCAGTGGTCCTGGCAGCTGCGATCCTTTGGACCAGCTTGTGCCGGTGACACAGGGGATGTGGGGCAGCTCTCCAGGGGTGGACCGTTCCAGATCATTTGCAGGAGGCATCCCGTTCGTCCGCCCGAGCCGGCGGTCTCTATCGACCGATGCCTCTCTGATGGGTTGGGGTGCCCATCTGGGGAACACGGGCTCATGGCCTCTGGTCCCAGCGGAGTCCGATGCCACATCAACCTGCTGGAGCTCCAGGCGGTCCACCTAGCTCTCACCGCCTTTGCTCCATTCCTCCGGGGTCAAGTGGTCCGAGTCCAGACAGACAATACCACGACCATGTACTATCTAAACCGCCAGGGCGGGACGCGCTCCATGCTTCTATGCAAGGAAGCTCTCCGCATTTGGTCACTCGTGCGCAGCCTGGAGGCGGATCTCCTAGCCATTCACGTGGCAGGAGCCTCCAACACCCTGGCCGATGCCCTGAGCCGGATAGGGGCTGCATCCCACGAGTGGTCTCTCCTGCCGGAGTAGTACAGCATCTGTTCTCCCATTGGGGCACACCTCAGGTGGACCTGTTTGCCTCCAGGGAGAGCAGAGCTGAGTCTGTTCCATGCCCGCCCCCTCAGCAGGGCTCGCTGCAGGGATGCCTTCTCGAGGCAGTGGACCCCGGGCCTCTTTCGCCTTCCCCCATTTCCTTGATCCACAAAGTGCTTCTCAAGGTGAGGAGGGACAAGGCGCAGGTGATTCTGATAGCCCCAGACTGGCCTCGCCAGTTCTGGTACCCAGATCTCCTCAGTCTCAGCTCCAGGACTCCGCGGCAGCTTCCAGCTCGCCCGGACCTGCTCTCAGTCAATCAGGGAAGGTGTTCCATCGGACCTTCAATCCCTGCACCTGACGGCCCTGGTTCCTGGCGGCTAGAGTTCCAGGCCTTGGGTCTTTCGACGAGGTCCTCAATGTAGTTGGGCGTCCCGTAAGTCGACCAGAAAATGCTATGCCTTCAAATGGAAAAGGTTTTCCATTTGGTGTCAGGACAAGGGCTTGGACCCTTCCTCCTGTTCCTTGGCAAGCATCTTGGACTATTTATGGTCCCTTTCTAGTCAAGGGCTTAGGTCGGCGACCCTAAGGGTGCACCTGGCAGCCATCTCTGCTTACCGGAGCGGGCGGGAAGCAGTCGGTGGCGCAGGAGAAGGTGGTCTGGCGCTTTTTCAAAGGCCTTGATCACATTTCCCCTCCAGTGCGGGAACCCCCACCTCCGTGGGATCTACTGCTGGTACTGGCAAAGCTCATGGGCAAGCCATTCGAACCTGTGCACAGGTGTGCTCTCTCTCACCTGTCGTGGAAGACCGCCTTCTTGGTGGCTATCACGTCAGCCAGAAGGATGGGAGAGCTCCAGGCGCTTTCCATCGAGTCTCCTTACCTGGTCTTCCACAGGGACAAGGTTGTCCTGCGCCCCACCGAAATTCCTTCCGAAGGTGGTGTCGGAGTTTCACCTTAACCAGGTGTTGACTCTGCCGGTGTTCTACCCCAATCACACCTCGGAGGCGAATACAGGCTCCATACTCTGGACCCTAGAGGGGCGCTCGCTTATTATAAGGAGCGCACGGCTGAAATTCAGGGAGAGGTTCGCCAGCTGTTTGTCACCTACGCTGAAGCCGCATCTGGCAGACCTGCAGCCAAGCGGACGATAAGCAGGTGGGTCACCTCCTGCATAGATCTCTGCTATAAGGTGGCGGGCATGGAGCCTCCCAGAGGGATAAGAGCTCATTCTACCCGCCATACTGCTGCATCGGTGGCTGCTTCCAGGGACGTCCCTATCCAGGAAATCTGCAGGGCTGCTACCTGAAGTCAGCAAACACCTTCATTACCCATTACCACATCGGACCTTGAGTCACGCGGGTTGCTGGTTTGGGGCCTCGGTTCTCAGTCTCTCTTTCCCAAGTAAGTATTGGGGGTGTCGTCTTGCCTCCCTCCTCCCGGAGAACTGCTGGAGTCTGCCAATGAGTGTGGATGAACAACATATCCATGTCCCTAGAAGTCAGGTTACTCACCTGTAACAGGAGTTCTAGGAATGGTATATGTTGTTCATCCACACGACCCACCCGACCTCCCCGGCTTCGACGCACAACCTGAGCTTCCAGCGGGCCAGATCTGGCGTCATGGGGCGGAGCCGAGAGTTATACCACACGGGTGGGTGGGAGGAGCAAGCTTGAAGACCTTCCGGCAAGATTTAAAGCGGCAAGGATACCTGCCAATGAGTGTGGATGAACAACATATACCATTCCTAGAACTCCTGTTACAGGTGAGTAACCTGTATTTTCTTCCCAAGGTGGTGTCTGAGTCTACTTTAAATCAAACCACCCACCTTCCAGTCTGTTACCCAGAGCATGCCAATCCAGGGGAAGCATTGCTTCATACTTTAGATGTACATAGAATACTGAGATACTGTCTCAACCACACCAAGGCCTTCAGAAAGTCCTCTCAGCTTTTTGTTCCGTTTGTCCCTGGAAAAGACGGTGCCCATGTTTCTAAACAATGCTTATCCAAGTGACTAGCAAATGTTATCATATTTTGTTACCAGAAATATGGCAAGGACCTTCATGGTGTGATTCGTGGCCATTCCACCAGGGGGATGGCCACCTCTACTGCTTGTTTTAGAAATGTGTCTGCTGCTGAGATTTGCATGGCTGCCACCTGTAGTACTGTCCACACCTTCACTAAACATTACAGTCTGGAAATCTACTCTTGCAGATGTGCTGGCTTTGGCCTTGCCATCCTGCAAGCCTCCTCTCGATACTACTGCCTGGCCTTTTGGTACTGCTTGGTTCTCGTTCCAAAGGCGTGGCCTGATGAACGAGATATCCTTGAAGAAGATAGTACAGTTACGTAGGAACTTACCTATAACAGTAGGTCTTCAAGATAATCTCTTTCATCAGGCCATACTTTCCTTTCTCTCCTTCCCCCTTCTGGGTGCTGCTACAAAGGAGCCTGTAGCTGCTCTCTGCATGGCTACTTTTCCTAGCCCTTTGCCTTGCAGAGATCTGTGTTCTCTCCTGGTTTCCTCAGAACCTGTTCTTGAAGTATTATCTCTGGCGGGGAACTGAGGAGAGGTGGGGCTGTCCACTTTTATATGCACTCTGACGCCTGACATCATCATGGGCAGCACTTGGCGGCACTGCTTGCAAAAGTTTCTGTGTGGTAGTTTTTTTACATGAGACAGGTATACAGTTCCACATGCATCAAAACAGTTAAAAATACAGAAAAAAAATAATGGGTATTGTACAATGTTTCTGGTGCACCTCAAAATCACATTGTTTGGTAGTATTGGTTCCAGATTCTCTCAAGATCCATTTTTGTACCTGCATATAGGTTCAGTTTAAAAAAATCTACATCTTATCCTCAGCCTTTTCTTTCAGAATTTACAGAGCTTCAGACACCTGTTATTATTTTATTTATTTTTTTTGTGAACTTTCTGTATGCTCCTTCACTGGCTCCTCAGGATTTCTCTCCGGCAGGACATGGGGACATCAGCCTTCTCCCGCTCCCCTGAACCCCCTCCCAGATTGAACCTCTGTTCCTGGGGTGTTCCTCTACCTAACCCTGACTCGCCACCCCCCCCCGGCTCTGAACCCCTGAGGCGGGGCTGTCAACTCCTCTCTGGCGCTCTAGAATGTGGCTGGGACAAGAAGGAGAACCAGAGGTTGGCTGGGATTGCTCTGGCACTGAGCGTGGGTGTTGGTCCACAGGACCTGCCTTTGCCTTCCTGGGTTTTTCTGCTTTTCTGTGGTCCCAGAGGCGAGGATGTTCAATGATGTCTGGCACACAGTGGGCACGCACCACACCCACCTGCAGGCCGTCCACCGTCGCCTCCATACCCCTCGATGTAACTCTGCTAGCTGCGATGCTCCCAGTCACTACTGGGAGCTGCCAGAGCTACAGGAGTCACAACCCATCCTACCCAGGAGAGCAGTTCATCAGACGCTTATCCTCTCCTCCCCAGCCAACCCCTGGCGACTTGAGTCCGTTCCCAAACCTGGGTCATAACGTGGCGCAAGGTGTGGCATCCAGCACCTCAACACTCAGCGCCACTGAGCCGGCTCAGACACCCGTTATTCATGGAATGAAATCTGAGAAGATATTCACTGTATACGTAAGTGGCTATTAAATAAATCCATTTATGCAATGGGGAAGAGAATAAAAAACAGCAAATAAACGTGTTTATTTTCAGTCATAATGCGCCTAGATGTAAATAAATCATTTATTTACACTCCAGATGCATAATCAGCATTTATTTCCACTGTAACTGCGTCATAATGAACACTGAGAGCAGCATGAGGCAAAGGCAAAGTTCGTGCATAGACGGGCCAAGTTTGGAATGTCCGTTTTTCTATGCACGAGATTTGTCTTAGTCTCACACACTGAGCTATGCCTCAATGACCATTTCAATCCTGAAATACTTAAAAATAGAAAAAAAAATAGCTTATTCATACATAAAAACAGCTCTGCTTCTTGACATGGTAAAAAGTACAGTAGCTGCAATGTTGTGCTGATTCCTCTTTCAAACAGATTTTTTTTTTGCCACAGTCAACTAGGAGATGGAAAAAAAATCAGCAGTTTGTCCATCCAGTCGTTTGCCTATACGAAATATGGCACGGGCAGTGTGAAAATAAATTTATTTTTTGCTTTAGGTTTTGACCTCTATAGACTTCATTTGTAGCCACTCGTGAGGCCAAAACCTGAAGCAAAAAATAAATCTGTTATTTTCACACTGCCCATGCCATATCCTCTGTCTGTGGTCTAAGAGTGTATGTCAGTTTTTTCCATTGTGTAAATGGTTTGCATTATCTGATGCCACTGAGATAGTGTGGGGGGTTGGGATTGCAGCCACTATTTGGTGATCACTTTTTTGGCCACTGTAAGGGCAATACCTATGAAATATACAGTATCTGTTGTTTATTAAAGCGAACCATAGAGAAGTTTAGGAAAATAGCCAGGTCTGGGGATAGTGAGGGAGAATATGTGCATATTTTTGTCATTTCCTGTGCCATTCCAGTTTTTTTTTATGCTTGGGCAGTGCCAAAACACATGGGAATGAGTTGCCCTCTGCTCCCCACACCCTTTCCAAGAGCTAGCTGTCTGAGTGTCATGATATTTTGCCACAGTACGTGGCGTTCCGAAGTATCTAACAATGGTTTTCCAAGTAAACTCCTTCTGTTAGTGGGAGGAAGAAATTTTATGTTGCTACAAAGTTTGAAGTTTATTGTTCTAGGAATTACGAGCTACAAGCAAGTCCGTTCCCACTGTTGTTCTGTAAAATTAAGTTATAACTCGCCGGATGACATTGTTTGGTTTAAAATTGGTGTGTGTGTGTGTGTGTGTGTGTGTCTGTGACTCGACAGCCCCAGAAGATAAAGTGTGGAGGGATCTCATTATTTTTAGAATTACACAGGAGGTGTGCCAATGGATGAAGGGCATCTCCTAAGTCTCCCATCCTCCATAACACCGTTAATAAAATGTTTGGCTTGAAGAAATCTAAAATTATCTGAATTTGGTGCAGCATATTTCTGTCTAAGCTGGGTGATTGAGAGAAATGTCTCTCCATCCAAAAATAGATAAAGGTGGATTAAACCCTGCGTTGTCTATTGAATAATCTGTTTGTGCTGGCCTGAAACCCTTATCATAAGCTAGGGCCCTCAGTGGATAAAAAACAGTTTGATAATGTTTTGCTTGCCATATTATATACCGCAGGTTTAATACTGCTTGGGTAAAGACAAGCAGCAAAAGTTGAAGATGCCCTAAACGTGTTCTTGACTAGGTTCGGGGAAGTGCAGAATAGGCATGCACCGAAAGTGCAAAGAAGAGTCAGGGGAAAACAAACGAGATGGCTCCAAAAAGATCTACTCCGGCAGCTACGACTCAGGGATAAACTATGGAAGCACTTCAAAAGCACTGGTCTACCCAGAGACCACTCAATTTACAAACAACACAGAAACTCCTGCAAAAAGCAGATAAGGCTTGCAAAAAGTAGGTACTGCCAGAACCTACTATCCAGCTCAGCACATGATCCCCGAAAATTCTGGGGCCATATTAAGACCTTCCTTGGTACCCCACAATCTGTAACCCCCTCGGAGATGATCCTCGGTGGTATCCACTGCAGTGACTCCCTCACCATAGCTAATGCCTTCAACAATATGTTCTCGGATCTCTCACCTTACACCTCCACACTGCCACTGGCTCCAGTCTCATCTCAGACCCCTGCTGCTAGTGAACTAGCTGACCTCCCAGCCTATCAAACCAGGGCTCAAACAACCAAGTCTTTCTATTTCAGGGCAATAACTGGCGCGCTCAAGTTTTAAATCTGCTAAGCACCATATCTGACAATACCAGCCCTGGATCTGACTCTCGGGAACCCCGCCTTCTAAAAACTGCTGCTCATCTCATCTCTGAGCCACTGGCCAAGATTTTCACACTGTTCCTCTCCAATGGTACCGTCCCTGATATCTGGAAAACTGCAAGAATTACTCCTATATTCCAGAAAGGCAACAGGAATGAAATCATGAACTACAGACCAATAGCGATTCTCTCTCTGTCCTCAGCAAAATCTTAGAAAAGCTTGTAGCTACCCAGACCCTCGAATTCTTAGAATCTACAAATCTGCTCTGTGAAGCACAACATTGCTTCAGGAAGAATCATAGCACTACGACAGCATTAGCCAAACTCACTTCAGATACTCTCTCTAACATGGACGAGGGTTGGCTAACAGGAGCTGTCTTCATTGATCTTACCAAGGCTTTCGACCTCGTGGATCACTCCCTGCTCCTGTCCACCCTTCAATCAATAGGCTTCTCATCTCCTGTTACCAACTGGTTCAGGAGCTACTTAACTGATAGGACCCAAGCTGTAAAATTCAATCCTGCAATCTCTAACAGCACTGCAATCAATATTGGTGTACCCCAAGGCTCAATACTGGGCCCTCTTCTTTTTTCCCTATTCATAAACAAACTACCAAGCAATATTTCATCCTGCTCCTCTCTTCTCTACGCTGATGACCTGGTCATCTATGCCAGCCTGCATAATATTGACCACAGCCTTCAACAATATACAAAACTGGCTAAGCTCTCATCGACTTATCCTGAACTCAAGCAAAACTAAAGCTATGCTACTGGGCACCGCCCAGAAACTTAGATCCTGCACCTCCCCCTTAAAAATACTGGACCTGAATGGGACCTCTCTAGAGGTCGTCACCACATTTCGCTATCTTGGTATCCTACTTGACCAATGGGGGCCGCCTACAGAACCAGTTATATGCTTACACCATCAGCCAAGTTGGCCATCGCCAGAGGGATCCTTTTACCAACCCTTACCTACTGCGCTCCCATCCTGACTATTGCCCATAAAACAGCCTTGCAAAAATGGGATGTCACCTACAACAACGTATGCCGGTATGCTTCAAATGCCCCGTGACTCGAACATCATTGTCAACTGTATAGTGATCCTGGCTGGCTCTCCCCTACTGCCACCAGACTATACTATCTTGGCTGTCTATGTGACTCTATTATCAGATTAGACAAGCCTGCATCACTAGCTGAGCTACTTCATCCCGCTTCCTCTATTCGTGAATTGAGATCATCTGACAAATCTCTTTTGAGAGTTCCCCGTTGTCGCACCTCTAAAGGGACTGGTGCGTTCGGGCATGCTGCCCCCCAGATGTGGAACATGCTGCCACAGGATCTTAGGCATACCTCGTCGCACTACCTCTTCAAGCGAGGGCTACGTGACTGCCTAGCTACCTCTGACCAATGTACCTGTTTCGACCCTACCTGACAGTACCGACGAAAGCCTGTCCTACTGTCTCCCCTTTCACTGCCTTATCGGCCTCCCCCCCTCACTCTGGCTCACCCTCTTCCTAATGCTTTCTCTCCCCTGCCTGTTTTCATACCTTATCTACCTGCTGATCTCTTATATTTCCCTGTGTTCCCCTAATCATAACTGCTCGGTTTGTAGACTACTGCTCTATACAAGCTGTATTTTTGATCTGTCCAGTACCGTCTCTTATGAAATAAGCCCTTACTGCTATGCCATTATTTCATGCTGTACAATGTCTGAACTATGCCTTTTGCTCTACACATTGTTGTCTTAACATTGTTGTTTTAACTTGTATTTGACCTCACTGTTTTCTACAGCCGGACAGAATATGAAAATTGGGTACTGGTACAACCAGGGTCTTCGCCTCTCTCCTGCCCTCCCAGCGAAATACTCCCCCTGGTTTGACCGGGACTCCTCGCCACGCAAATGTCCGGCTACGGATCCATGGACCAGGCTTCTTTCCTTTTTCAGTCGCTAAAACCGTAAGATTGCCAATAATCCCTCAAAACCCTGACTGCGCGAAGCTCTCATGCCCAGCAACGGATCCATGAGCCCGGCTACTTGTCCCTACCTTTCAGCTGCCCAAACCGTTAGATTGCCGCAAACCCCTCTGAACCCCGACAGCACGCAGCTCTCATGCCTGGCAACGGAACCATGAGCCCGGTTACTCATCCCTACTTTCCGCCGCCAAAGCTGTAAAACTGCCGTAAAACCCCTCTGAACCTGACAATTCGCCGCTCTCAAGCCCAGGAACGGAACCATGTACCCGGCTACTTATCCCTACTTGCAGCCACTGAAGCCGTAAGATTTGCTGATAAACCCGCTAAGCCCTGACAGCATGCCGCTCCCATACCTGTCATCGGGACCATGAGGCCAGCTGCTTGTCTCTGCTTTCAGCTGAGAAAGCCGTAAAATTGCTGTTCACAGCTGAAATGCCGTAAGTCTTTGCCCGCATAGCCCTGACAGCATGCCGCTCCCATACCTGTCATCGGGACCATGAGGCCAGCTGCTTGTCTCTGCTTTCAGCTGAGAAAGCCGTAAAATTGCTGTTCACAGCTGAAATGCCGTAAGTCTTTGCCCGCATAGCCCTGACAGCACGCCGCTCTCATGCCTGGCAACGGAACCATGAGACCGGCTGCTTGTCCCTACTTCCAACTGCGAAAGCCGAAAACTACCGATACAGCCCAGACATGGACTAACCAGGATAGTCTCAGGGGCCCACCTCGAGCTTCGCCTACCTAGTAGTCACCTGAGTTGCCCCTTCTTGGCACTCCTGACTGCAATGGTCACCAGCCGCAAACGTACCAATAAGCAAACCAGGTGTCCCGGGTCACTCTAAGGTAACCCGTGCTGCCGTAAGCCGTAGTCGCCGTATAGTTTCCCCCTATCCCTTTTGGGCTTCGGATACCCCTCCTCCCTTTTCCTCAGTGCTGCCGAGGTACCACCGTAGCTAATCGGACCCATTTGTGAACGACATCGCTAGACCTCACCCTATGCCCCAGTATGTCTGCTTTCAGGGGCTGCCTGCCGTGTTTTGCGCCCAGGTAGCAGTACCATGAGCCTGGCCGAATGGTAGTACCCTAAGCCGTAAGCCGTTTCTGTGCACTGAGCTGCAGTAGCAGTTTTCTCGGTGTGGTCCTAGCTTGCTCATTTTCGGATCCTCAGGCCTCCTCCTCCACTCCGTCCCCCCTCCCTTCCACGCTTCTTTATACTACGTCTGCCTGGGACCAATGAATAGCTCTGTCCCTGCACCAGTACCCGTTTTTGCCTTTTGCCTACTATAAGCTATTTCAGAACAATGTTATATTTCGTTGTACTTTGACTAGTGTCCACATTGTTATCCTTGCCTCATAGCTTTGCTCCTCTGTCTTTACAATTGTACTGTTTATGTTATCACCCTCAGTATGTTTTTGTCTTGTACTCTCCCAGGTCGTGCCTGAAAATAGTCACCTGTTGGCTAGTGCACTTACCCGGAAAACAAAAACTAAATAAATAAATTGTCTGAGACAGCCTGCAGGGGTAGGGTTGGGATAGAAAATAGTATATTCATAAGTGGTTCCTTCAGTGCAGCCAGATCAGCTCCTTCCAGAAAGTTCTCCAGTTTCTGATGTTTGTTCTGGGAAAGGTGCAGCTCTTGTAACAGCACAAAGAAAGGTGTGTTTTTTTTTTTAAAATAGCAGTTAGCACCTTTTTTCTGGGTTATTCAACCCATTCACATTATGTGAATATATCAAAGTTGGACGTATGGTCGCCCTGAGTCTGGTACTAGTAAAGAACCCATAAGATGAGGGAGAGGGCTGATGTCGACACAAGGGCACCTAAATAAATTCAGCAGGTGGTTCCCTTGGGAATCATCCTTGTGACCGGGAGCTCCTGCCACTCTTGAGGACCAACCTTTTTTAAAATGTGTTGCAACAGTTCTTCTGTTTCTAAGCCTAATCTATCCTTTACTATTTCTAGTCCATAATGTTGGCCACCTGTAGGCACCTCCTTCTCCCTCTCTTGACTATGCTGTAGTGTCCTCTTTGATTTTCCTTTTCACTCTTAGGTCCTCATACAGGGAGGTTATTGTGGTGACCTCCAGATGTACAGTGGCGTGAAAAAGTATTTGCCCCCTTCCTGATTTTCTCTATTATTGCATATTTGTCACACTGGATGTTTTCAGGTCTTTAGACAAAATATAATATTACATAAAGGGAACCTGAGGAACAAATAACACTTTTTTTTTACTTATTTCATTTATTTAATGAAAAAGTTAACCAACACCAACTGGCACTGTGTGAAAAAGTAATTGCCCCCTAGTTAAATCAACCCAATTAAAGGGATAATTAGAGTCAGCTGATTGAACACAGCCAGGCTTGATTACAGCCAGCCCTGCTCAATATAAACCTCCCTTATTTTGACCCTTACCATCAGAGTCACGTTGCCAGCACAAAGATTCAACAAGCACATTATGCCATGATCAAAGGAAGTTCCTGAAAAGATCAGAAAATAATTTTAGCCCTCTATCAGTCTGGAAAGGATTACAAAGCTATTTCTGAGGCTCTGGGACTCCATCAAACCACAGTGAGGGCCATAATCTCCAAATGGAGAACACTTGGAACAGTAGTGAATCTTCCCAGGAGTGCGGCCTGCCAAAATTACTCCAAGGCGCAGCGTAAAATCATCCAGGAAGTCTCAAAGGATCCTAAAACAACATCCAAAGAACTGCAGGCTTCTCTTGCCTCAGCTAACGTCAGTGTTCATGACTCCACAATCAGAAAGAGACTGGGCAAAAATGGGCTTCATGTGAGTAGCAATGCAAACCACTGCTAACCAAGAAGAACATAAACTCGTCTCTCATTTGCCAAAAGCACCTGGATGATCCACAAGCCTTTCAGGAAATGTTCTATGGACAGATGAGTCAAAGTGGAACTTTGAACGACATGGATCCCATAATGTCTCGCGTAAAGCAAACACAGCATTCCACAGTAAGAACACCATACCAACAGTCAAACATGGTGGTGGTAGTGTGATGATGTGGGGATGCTTGCTCCTAAGGACCTGGATGACTTGCCATAATTAAAGGAACCATGAATTCTGCTCTGTACCAGAAAATTCTTAAGGAGAATGTCTGGTCATCCTTCCGTCAGCTGAAGCTGAAGCGTAGTTGGGTCATGCAAAGACAATGATCCAAAACACAAAAGCAAGTCCACATCAGAATGGCTAAAAAGTAAAATTAAAGTTCTGGAGTGGCCTAGTCAAAGTCCAGACTTAAACCCAATAGAGATGCTGTGGCAGGACCTGGCATGAGCAGTTCATGCTCGAAAACCTACCAAATGTTACTGAATTAAAGCAGTTCTGCGAGGAAGAGTGGGTTAAAATTCCTCCACAGCGATGTGAAAGACGGATATTGAATTATAGGAACTGTTTGGTTGCAGTCATTGCAGCTAAATGTGGCATAACCAGTTATTAAGTGTAAGGGGGCAATTACTTTTTCACACAGTGCCAGTTGGTGTTGGTTAACTTTTTTTCATTAAATAAGTGAAATTAAAAAAAAAAACAAGTGTTATTTGTTCACTCAGGTTCCCTTTATCTAATATTACTTTTTCTCTAAAGACCTGAAAACATCCAGTGTGACAAATATGCAATAATAGAGAAAATCAGGAAGGGGGCAAATACTTTTTCACGCCACTGTATGTACAAAAGGTTGTGTTTATCGTTATTGGCTTTAGTATGTAATAGCACTATGTCATAAAATACCTTGATATATATGCCTTATGTTTATGAAACCTGTAAATGTTTAAAATACCATGGCACTTGGTGTTTTGATAATGGTAAAAAGTACTAGATGACTATTATAGAAATTAAGCTAGTTGTGCAATTTAAAATGCATGTAAATTGTTGTAAACTTAAGTCAGAAATGCCATGGTGATTTGCATGTATCCCATGATGCATTGCATTATGGAAGTATGTATGATGGTGTATGTCTTGGAAACTTGATTTGTTACCAGTGCCTTAGGGGTAACTGTTCTTTGTTTATAGCTTGTTTTGTTTTTCGTCTTTTTGGGCCCACACTACGTAAGCAAATGAGGCCTGCATAAAGGTTATGGGTTCAGCTCAACTGCTAAATTGTAGTAGAAATCAGTGTCAGTAGGTGCTGGCTAAGTGTGGAGAAAGGATTTTCATAGTCTGTTGCTGCAAACTGATGTACTGAAGAAGAAATATGCCATTGCAAAAGGTTATTTCTTGTATTTTGAATAAATATCACACAGAGATTGTGTGTTGAACCTGAAGTGTGATGTCTGGCCCATCTGTTATCCCACAACCCGTCCACAGTCCTACTCACCACTGTCTCCCTGGGTATCAAGTTTAGCAGGGTGATCAATGCCCATGTCCTGATTATTTGGTACTGGTAGCAAGTAAGCAGCTAACAAATACCAGTACAAACAAGCTACAAGAGAAACATTAAGTAACAGCGTGAATAACAGTAAACAGAACGGTTCACACACAGTTCCTCCCTCCACCAGGAGGAGTGGTTGGCTTCCAAGGTAGGGGAACCAGCTAGTGGATCCCTTGAGGCCCAGGTTGTTTGCTAGATAAAGTGTAGCACAGCATTTGGGGAGAGTATGTGCCTTCCTGGGTGGAGGCAGACCTCCCAGTGGGGGTCTCCACGTGTGCGGGAAGGGGAAAAACACTCCCAAGGAGTGATAGTGGGAGGATGTCTACACAGGTATGGGCCAGACTGAGAACAGTTAGTCAGGACTAGAGGGTACAGAACACCAAAAGCAGCTTCATCCCCTCATTTGAGAATATGCAGTGGATGCTACACAAGGGGGGATTAGTGCGGGACTGAAGTGCCTCCAAGGGAGGGGATCTCAACCAGTAAGTAATGCAGGCCTGAGGTCCTCTGTACTTATAGAGGACACAACAACATAGAAGGCGAGTGTAGTCTGATGGCCCTGTAACTCTACCACCCCCACCTTGCCCAAATCAAAGGGCATCTCTCTGGTAAATGGTTCGATCATATCTGGAGGATAAAATCCACCCTCTGTGTCTGTATAAGCAACTAACTACTCAGGGTACTATTAAAGGCTAGCATACAAGCTTGTATTGCTATGCTAAATTAGGTGCAATTCACAGATATCTCTAATAGCCCCGGTGTCTTTTCCCTGCTTTAGAGTGCGAGCTTTAATAAGCCTCAAAGTTCATATCCCAATGTCCAGATGTCTGAGAAGCTGTCAGCAAGGAACACTGTTAAGGGGAAGCAATAGAAATGTCACCCTGGGGGAGGGGAAATAAAAGGAGATTGAAAGCACCAACATCACTAGTAACTTTTAAGGTATTTCTAAGGTTCATGCACATATGCAGGTAAAGAGTCTTGTGACACCACCACTATGTCTCCTGTGTGGTTCCTAGATAGTATGTAGTATAATGTTCTGCTGTTCAGTCACGGAGTGGGTACTAATGGCTCTGTTGGCTCGATTTCCTGAGTTCCATGGAGAGAGTGGCCCAGAGAGACCTTTTAGGTGAGACTTTACGGACGGCAAGAACAGAGAAAAAAATCAAACATAAATTGCAGATGGTCAAAGCTTCAACCAAGGGAATCAGGAGAGGCAGTGGCCCAAGAGCTCCCCCCCCCAATCCAGCAAAGTACGCTTCACCCAGATGTACAAGGTTGACTTGGTGAGCAAGGTGGGTATCTCAGTATTTCCATGAGAAGGGATTATGATTTGGGCTGCTCATGCAGTGGTAGGTTGCATTTCTCTGTAGCATTTCCTGGCCTTGTGGCACATCTTGGAGCCCATCCCAGGGGAGACCAGAGTAGCTCTGAGCGGTGCCATACATTTTCACAAGCAGCATGGTCGGAGAAGAGCTATAAACCAGGGCCAGCACTGAGGTGGGAGATCAGGGCACCAAACTTTGCCCCCCAACATCGTGTCCAATTATTCTGGGACCACCCCCACACTAGAAACTAAGAAGAGTAC
The DNA here is from genome assembly GCA_016271365.2 of Neoceratodus forsteri. Lineage (NCBI taxonomy): Eukaryota > Metazoa > Chordata > Ceratodontiformes > Ceratodontidae > Neoceratodus > Neoceratodus forsteri. The sequence continues at coordinate 394,234,639 of CM057449.1, forward strand.
CTATTACATCAGGGGGCAGCGGACAGGTGATCCAGTAACAGAGGACAGGGAGAAATGTAGTCTCAGTTCGGTTGGTGTGCCACAGTCCAGTATCCAGGTCAGGTTACGTTGCAGCTAAACAGGTAAAAGGCCATATAGCCAAAAATTCCAAAGCTGCTGCACACCAGGCAGAAAACAGCAGGAATTATGTGGCAGCAGGACTTGTTTGTTATTTTCGGAATCTTTACGTTTGGAACTTGTTATACTTGAACTCTGCATTGTTGGTTGGTTGGCTTGTTCTGGTTAAGGAAGGGTAGACGACAACAAAATTGAAAGCTCCAACCAGCTTCACTGTCCTTCTTTTGCAGACTGGGAGCACAACAGCTTCACAGTCGTGCATGTTTCCTGCCTGGGAGTGCAGCAACCCCGGGATCCCCTGTCCATGTGTATGGGCTGGCTGCCTCTGTTATTGCAACCTGACTGCAGAAAGGTTTGCGGCACCCTTGTTCTGGGAACATTTGTGAAAGGGCCATATAACTTCTGCTGAAAAAAAGAACGTAGAGCTGGGCTGTGTTGCAGGGGGCAGTCATGTTCTGGCAAATGACTGCAGCAGCTCCTGGATGTCTTCCTTCGTCACCTCAAACTGCTTCTTTCAGTCTGTTAGGCTCTGCTGAGTCGATTGTTGTCTGCTTAATAGTTTATCTGAGGGTGCCTTGTTTCTCAGAGGTGTGTGTGTGTGTGTGTGTGTGTCGCATACCCCGTTTATGAAAACTTGCTGTTGCATTCACGGGTATTTCGTATACTACTGGCCTCTCCAAGTAGAAACTTGGAGTTTAGCAGGGAAAGAAATATGGAACCGCAGTTGCTTCTCACAAAGTACTGCTAAAAGAGGTGAGGGTTTTCTATGTTCTTCCATAACTGCAGAGTAGTTATTTGCATAGATACGCTTACCCTCAAAAAAGAATTATTTTTGTTGCAACAGGTCATTTAATATTTTTTATTTTGTGGCATAGTTCATAAGCTGCAGAACTGTGGCCCTGGGTCACCTTGCCTTTAGTGGGGGTAGACTTAGTGCCAAGCTAAGACATAGTTTTCAGCGGTGGTAAACAGTGCCAGCGTGGGGTCTGTTTACTGCCACTACAGACCTTTGAAAATTCCAGTGTGTCTGTATGCATGGAGGACCACCTCATTTGCATGGGCACAGTGGTATTTTAGCACCTGGGCGCTACTGGATTTTGGAGGCATTAACCAGGCTTCTGTATATGGCTGTGCCCCGAGCACAAGCACAAAGCCAGGTAGCACCTGTGCTGGCCACGGTAGCGCCGGCTCTGTGGAGGAGATTTTGTCAAAAATCTACTGTTATTGGTAGGTAACTTGTCTGTTCCCCATCCTGATGGCACCTCTCAGCCCCAGTATTCTCAGGGACTCATAGGTTAACCACCATTTTCTCAGGACCATTATGTGATGGGTAGCCTGGCCTGTTGGCTGTGGGAGAGCCGGGGGAGGGGGGATATGTTGTCTGGCATCACCCAGCAGACTGAGGATTTTCTCCTCGAGGGTGCAGGTGTGCAGTGACATGCACACATGCGTGCTTGTCGTCCATCCTTGTCCCTTCTGTGTGCACCTGCTTGTGCTGCTGCCTCTCCTCCATTAGGTGGCAGTCATGTATCAGGATGCAGCCCCCCCCCCCGAAGGAAGGTAGTTGACCTTTGGCTGCTGAGCCTCCATGCCAGCCCTGGATCGGTGTAAGTCAGTAGCACTTCCAGGCCGTTACTGCACTATCTCATTCAAGGACATCTCCCTCATAGAGGCACACCTTTGGAACAATTACCTAGCAGTACCAGACTGCAGAATGGGAGAAAGGTCAGACAGCAGGGATGTAAAGTTCCAGAAGACGACAGGCATTGGAGGATGGCAAGACTAAAGCTGTTCCAGCTACAGTACACCAGCTCCAAATGTGGTATTTGGAGAGAAGATGGATCACAGTCCATGTGGCCGAGAATGTATCAGCTGTCAATATGGAAATGAGCCACAGAAGAGGCCATACTATGGGAGGCATACCCCACTGACAGGACCAGGAAGTACTGGACCTTACAGGGCTTCCGGAAACAAAATGAAATACAAAATGCCAACCATGTTGGAAAAGCATAAGTCAGAAACAGGGACATCCACCATCTAGATGGCAAATGAAACCGAAAGCAGCAAGGACTGCGTGCAGGCCATCACATGGGTCAAACAGAAGTGTAAGGCTCTATGTGCGTCCAGAGAATGACTGTGCCCAAATTCAGAAAAGGAGATAAAACACTGGATGATGGAGAGTCTGATGCCATGCAAAGTTTGCCAGCACCTTGGGGAGGAATAGAGGCTGGGTTTAGAGTGAAAACCCTATCCTGGAGAAGAACAAGAAACAGGATCCTTAACCAGTACCTGAAGCTCGAAATAGCTCCACAACCTAAGAGAATGGAAAAAGAAAAAAGTGCTGTCCAGGCAAGGAATTGCTTATCATAAGTAGCAGCAAGTCCAAATAGAGCCTGTATACAGGACTCAAGAACCAAATGAAGGACCCATACTATAACCCATCTATGGACTAGGGAATACAAATGCAGGAGGGACGCAAGGAACTTGCAGGACACCACTGAGACATAGGCATGCTCATGGAGAGGGCTTTAATGGCTGAAGAGTGTAAATGCTTGGCGCAGGCTCCAGGTCAGAACCTCTGGGAGAGCGAGTGTCACCTTCCACAGCACTTCGAATGGTGCTAGGCACAGGGATCGGCACCAGGACCAGGAGCCAAACTGGCACCACAAATGACACCTGAAGGGACTCCAGCAGCTCCCTGGCACTGACCACAAGCAGCACTCCTCCAGAATATTCCAACCCCGAGCTAGGCCCAGAACCAGACCCAAGAAAGCCCCATCCTCACCAGTCTCCTCTACAGGCTAGAGGTCTTTACCAAAGTCCTTTTCCGGGTCATCCGACCGCTCTAGAGAAGTTATGACCACCTCAAGTGCTCGAGCAGGACCAGCTGCAGAGGTCTTCCTTTTGCTGGCATTGCATGCGGCATGAGAAGGAGGCCTAGTCTTGCTGTTGGCACCGCCTCACTTACTGGTACTGTACTGGCCTGAGTACCAGGAGCTGAGGTTTTGCTGGACCACAACACCACAGTGCCCACCGGTGTAGCCCAGATAGCTTTGTCGTCACCACCGGGGAGTCACTGCCCTGAACGGCCGATGAACTGGGAAGGTGCTCAGCCAGTCCCCAGTGAGAGTGCCTGTCTGCCAGGCCCTTCCCCAGGCTCTCCGACATCTTGGTGGGGTGAGTGCATGGAAAGGCCCGGTCTTCCGCAGTATGTATAAAATTGGGAAGTGGCTCAGGGGAAAAGCTGAGGGACCTTATCTTGGTGTCCCTGGTGTGTTGCCTGCCTCCGGAACTGGAGGGCTTGTGACCCCACTTTAATGCGTGGTTCTCTGAAGTGAGGTAATCCATGGAAAACCAGGCATTGCACCTATCTGTGACGTGGTCGGCACCAAGGCAGGTTCAACATGCGTTATGCTGGTCCTGGACGGCGACGTGTCCTCCACAGGAGCACTGACACAGTGGGGGGGGGGGGGCATCCTCAACAACTTCTTTTGCTTGGAGGACCTCTTCTTGTGCTTCTCGGAACCAGACATGGCGTTGTGAGGAAAAAAACAGAAAAGGAAAGGTTCAGCATTGCACTAAAAGGCACCGAGAGAGGATGGTGCCAAGCGGTACAGCGTCAAACAGAGGAAGAAGTTGTGATGCTGTAACACAGGACGACTAGCACTCCCATGGTGTGCACTCGATGGCCGGAAAGACAGAACTGAGGAAGGTAGTGGGCCAGTGTTGGTTACTGGCCAGCCCATGAGCACCATGGCGTTACGTCTTCCTAGTGGCGATCCCAGCACTGACGTCAGTCCATTAGGCTGCAGACTGAAAAACACTTTGTTCCCAAGGGGTCCTGGTGCCTCCAGCACAGACCCAAAAATATGAAAGAGCGGCAAAGATTGATTCCTGGAAGATCAGGAGTAACAATGATGAGGCAAAGTCAGGCAACAACTAGCAAGCACAAGGCATAAATAAGTGTTGGAGAGCTGATTAGCGGCCTTTGCTAATCAAAATGAAAAATGATTAGCAATCAGCCGATTTTGATTAGCAGTTTTCTAAAATGGGTAGTTTTACATTAAACCCTATAATTACTACTCATAATTGTAGCTATTGATAAAATAAACGTTGTACACAGAGTTTTGAGATGTTATCTGTCCATTTTTTGGCCATTTGGACCAGATTGTCAGCATAGCCTTCCTATTGCCCCACCTCATGTTCCTGGGACTGAAAATGTTCTAATCCTCACTAGAATGTGATTCCGCACTACCGCAACATCATTCCACGCCATAGGTGGGAAAAGACAGTTTGACCAGGGTTTTAAATATGACATCTGTCATGTTCCTGAGGTGGTGTAAAAAAAATGACTATGTTGGAAATTTGGGGTCAAAATATTTAAAATTACCAAAGTTATCATCAAATGTAGTAATATTTAACTGTATGCACATAACTTGGCCATATTTACATATTTTGACACCACATTTTCAACATAGCCTTCTTATGACCCCACTTCATGAACAAGATAAGTAAATATTTTCAAATCCTGCCCGAAAGGTGATTTTGCCAAGCAACTGCGAAATCACCTTTCCGATCGGGTTTCCAAATTGTCACTGATGTTATTCATGAGGTGGGGTCCCCAAAAGACCATGTTAAAAATTTGGTGTCAAAATATGCAAAAATGGTCAAGTTATATGCATCAAAGTTGAAAACCCCATGGAAATACATTGAACTGCATTTACCTAAGTTTCTCATATTGCAGTCGCTGGTTCCAGCAGCAAGATGTGTCTTCGATCAGAGAATGGATCTTCGCCCTGTAGTGGTAAAATCTTTATTTTTAGTCAGGATCTGTTGTTAGAAACACCATTAGGACAAAATCCCATTTTCAAGGCACTCCTGAGTTAATACAAAGTTTTAAAAGTTACGTTATAAAACATAGGAAAGGAAATAAATATCATACATCCAGAGCATAGAGGAACACACATTACAGATTTCATTACAACAAACATTTCAAATATGCTTGTATAGGAGTAATCTTTAGGAAATCAGTTGAAACAGGTACATCTCGTTGCCAGTTCTTGTTTTGTTTATTATTTTATTTATTTATTTAGTTTTTGTTGACCGGGTACGTGCACTAGACAAATCCTGCCTATTTTCAGGCACGACCCGGGGGAGGAGGAGGATACAGATGAATGCCAACTGACCATGAACCAGATTAAGCTGTTGATGGTATTTTTTGTGAATGAGGGAAATCTGGCCAGGACACTGGGGAAATTCCCCATCTCTTTTTTCGATAAGTGCCATGGGATCTTTAACATCCTCCTGAACTACCACCAATCCAAGCAGATGGGACCTCGGTTTAACGTCTCATCCGAAAGGCGGCACCTCAGAAGTGCAGCACCCCTCTCATGCTGCACTATAGTGTCAGTACTGGGATATTAACCCAAGTGCCAGATGTGGGAACTGAACCCACAGCCCTCTGATCTCCCGGCCTTAGAGGCGAGTGTGCTACCTACTGAGCCACTGACACTCACACTTTTAGGGCTGTATTAAACAGCTTTAAACTATCATGAGTATTTTTTTGACTGAATTTTGAACTCATTCCATATTTTTGAGTACACCTCCACTTACCTTGAGCTCACCTGTTCAGGTGAGTGTGGAGTAAAGTGGAGATGCTACTGAACTGTGGGCTGGTGGGTGCTAAGTGGGAGGTATGGCGGTCAGATCGGCGAGGGACTATTTTATTTTTTTTGCAGGTTAAACAAAAAATCGAGGGACAGTTTTCTTTATTCTAGATAAAGACGGCGATCGGATGGTCTGAGGAGGGGGGTGCCACTAGACACCAGGGACAGAAAAAAACAATAACGAGGATGGCGATCAGATGATGGGGATGCCACTAGACTGGGACAGAAAAAACAATAACGGGGACAGAGATCATGTGGTGGTGCAGGGGACACTAGGCACAAGGGAAAGGAAAAACAATAATGGGAACAGCAATCCTTGGAGAGTGGGGGGCACCACTAGACACCAGGGAAAGAAAAAAATATAAAGGGGGATGGCAGCTGGAGCGTCTGAAATGCCACTAGACACCAGGGTAAAATAGGGGATGGCCAGCTTCTAATGATTAGTAATTACTGCGAATCATGCTGGCAGTTGACTCACATTTTATTTATTTAAGAGTTTAACCAGGAAGGCATGCTGGGCAGGCTACTGCTCGATTTCAGATGCGTCCTGGGGGAAGGGGAACATAGACACAGTTGAAGACAGCATTATACAAGTGAGTTCATAGTGAGGAATCACTAACATTTGGTCCTGGTAGCTAGATATAGTAGGTCGAGAAAACAGTAGATAGACAACAGTTAAGACAGCATAATACAAGTAATTGCATAGTAGGGAACTCTGTCAGTTGGTCCTGGTAAAAGACAAAGTGGAGCGAGAGAACAATAGTTACTGGCACAGATTAATTGCATTACTAAGTGCGGACATACTGAGTGAACTGAGAAAGTGCCTAGACACATGAGCAGGTAGGGGCGAAATGAGCTTGGAGCAAGGGGTTAAGGTGCAGGGGGGAGGAGAAGTGACAAATGTTTGCAGGGAGGGAGTTCCACAACGTTGATATGCGGTAGCTGAATGCTGCCTGGCCGACAGTAGTGGACCTATGTGGGACAGCTAGGGACCGAGAGTCCAAGTTTCTGAGAGAGTATGCTAGGGTGCAGGGGTTGGCTAGGGCAGTGGTGAGGTAGGAGGGGAGTAGCTGGGACCAGAACTTGGCTGGGAACTTGGCGCAGTGGGACTGTCTACGGTTATCTAGGGAGGTGAGATTCATAGATTGGTATAGGGCACAGTGGAGTAAGGACAGTTCAGGACAAAGAGACAGAAAGAATGGAAAAGAGGGTCCAGTCTGGCTAAGGTGGACTTAGGGCCTGCACTGTAGACTACGTCCCCGTAGTCAAAGATGAGGAGGATCATTTTCTGCACAGTGGCCCTCCGGGCAGGTTCAGGGATGCTGTCACGATTCCGGTAAAGTGCACTAAGCCTGGGGTGCAGCTTCTTGAATATGGAGTCAATGTGTGTGGAAAAGTTGAGGTGCTGGTCAAGCCAGACGCCGAGGTGTCTGAAGGAGGTACAGGCCTCCAGGGGTGTCCCTTCCAGAGTGTGGAATGTGAGCAGGGAAGGGAGCCTAGAAAGTCTCTGCCTTGTGCCAAATGTTAATGACACTGTTTTCTTGGCATTGAGGAGGAGGTGATTTGAGCGAATCCAGTGCTGGACCATCATAAAGTCCTGCTGCAGTCTGGTCGTAACGTCTGAGGTCGAGGGACTGGATGCATACAGCACAGTGTCGTCCACATACATGTGGATTGAGGTGTGTGGGCAGGCAGAGGGCAGGTCGTTCAGAAAGATCGAGAACAGGAGAGGGCCTAGGACAGAACCTTGTGGTACCCCTGTGGTGACTGGGAGGGGTGCCGAGGTGGAAGAACTGATACGGACGGATTGGGACCTGCTAGCAAGGTAGGAGTTGAATCAAGATGTGGCCCAACTGGATAAACTGGCGTTGGCGAGTTTGGCCAGGAGGAGAGAGTGGGAGACTGTGTCAAATGCCTTGGCCAGGTCGATGAAAATGGCACCTGTGATGTGGCCAGCATCCATCCCAGTGAGGATGGAGTCAGTAAGCCTGAGAAGGGAGGTAGTGGTGGAGTGGGATTTCCTAAAACCAGACTGGCAGAGGGAGAAAAAGGAGGAGGAGGAGTCCAGAAAGGGTGACAGGCGAGAGAGTACCAGGCACTCCTGTAGTTTTGCCAGGATTGGTAGGAGGGAGATGGTCCGATAGTTGTTTAGGTTTGAGGCATCACCCCTCTTGGGAAGTGGGATTACAGTGGCATGTTTCCATTCAGAGGGGACTACAGCAAGGGAGAAAGATAGGTTAAAAAGGGAGGCCAGGGGTTTGGCTATGGCGGGGGCCGATAGGTGGATCATTTTGGAGTCCAACCTGATGGGGCATTTGCCCTTACTTGGATTAAGGGCAACCAGCGCATTGTATATCTCATCTGGGGTGACCTGCAGGAAGGAGAAAGAGTGAGCCGAGGGTGTGCCACTAGCTGGGGTGGTGGGGGTCGGGTACTGAGCAGGGTGAGGTGTGGACAGGGGAGTAGCATGGCTGTTTGTGAAGTGAGAGTTAAACAGCGAGGCCACTGCTGGGGGGGGGGTCAGTGATGGTGAGTCCACCTACCTGCAGGGAAGGAGTAGGGGCTGCGATGGAGGGCTGAGAAGTGATTTGACCACTTTCCAGAATTTGGTCGGAAGATGGGAGGTGGAATTGAATGCGCCTTTGAAATAGTTGGCTTTTGCCTGGCGGATTTTCCTAGTACTAGCATTGCGAAGCTCACGGTAATGCTGGAGGTCAGCTGGAGAACTGGAATTTAAAGGTTTTCCAGGCCTTGTCTCTGATTCTGAGGAGGGCTAGGATTTCGGGTGAGATCCATGGGAGGCGAGCACCTCTGACCCTGGTTCTTCTGAGGGGGCGTAATGGTCCCAGATGGCAGTGAACTTGGACTTAAAGATCAAAAGGGCCTCATCTGTGGAGGTGGATTGACTAATGCGTGACCAGAGTTGCCCAGATCATTTTAGTAATGAGGGGAGGTCCAGATATTTGAAGGATCTGGTCATAATGATTCTGGGTAGGGGGGCTTTTGGTCTGAAGATTTTGTGTACCGAGTAGATTCCATGGTGGTCACTAAGGGCCTCCGGAATGAGGCCTGAGGCTAGGATCCTGTGGGGGTGTGAGGTGAGGGACCAATCTAGAAGAGTGTGATTCTGTGTTTTGTGGTTTAATCAAGTGGGTTCGGAGATTAGTTGAGCTAGGTTTAGGGCTGTCATCTTGTCACGAAGCTCGGAATGAACCCCAGCGAGCCAGTTCAGGTTAAAATCCCCAAGTATGTGGAGCTCACCTCCTGCTGCCAGGGAGTTTAGTGTGCCCAGGTGATCCAGTATAGCAGGTGTGTTGGTGTCAGGAGCACAGTAGGTACCTGCTGTGTAAATTGGAATTGAATGGGGGATGCAGAGTTTTACCATTAGGGCATTAATGGACTCCGAAGGCAGGGGTAGGGCAACCAGGGAAAACTGGATGGTGGAGGCAGTGTACATAGCTATGCCACTCCCTTTTTTGCCCATATGGTTATGCCGGACGAGTGTATAGCCGGATGTAGCGAGTTCGGTGTCAGAGTTGTGTGGCTTCAGCCAGGTTTCTGAGATAATCAGGTTATCTGGGCTAAGGGACAAGGCGAGAGGTTGAAGCAAGGTTATTGTATGTAGAAGGCTACATATATTTAGGTGAATCAGTTTTAGGCCTGAGGGGAGTTGGAGTGGTACGGAGGGGTTTGGAGTGTGGTGGCGGGTAGGTCCGGGGTTAGGTTCGATATCACCTGCAAGGAGTAGCAGTAGAGCGACCAGGAGTTTGGTATTATGTGCAACCCAGTGAAACTTTCTGGGGGTGGTATAAGGCTTTGCTGTAGAAGCTGTTGGCCTCCGAGCATGGGGCAAAAGGACTAGTGGCTAGTTTGGAAGGTAGATGGGAGTACACCGGGGCCAGTTGATAGTGTGTGGAAGTGGCAGCTGGGGTGTGAGTCAACTATGGTACCAGAGGTAAGTGTTTATTGGGAGCCTAACACATGGTACCTGGCAGTCCAGCAGGGTGGGGTAGTTAGACGGCGAGAGGGACACCCAGGGATGAGGATAAAGAAAGTTCTAGGGACATGGATATGTTGTTCATCCACACTCATTGGCAGTATCCTTGCCGCTTTAAATCTTGCCGGAAGGTCTTCAAGCTTGCTCCTCCCACCCACCCGGGTGGTATAACTCTCGGCTCCGCCCCATGACGCCAGATCTTCCTTACCGCTTGGAAGCTCAGGTTCCCTCCTTAACGCTCTGCGTTTGTGACTGGTTCCTATTTCTCCGTTTGCGGATTTAAAAATAATATTTTGCAAAAAGACTTCCAGTCTTGATCCTCATGACAACATGGACTCATCGACTCGGATTAGGAGATGCCTGCACGTGAAGATGTCTCGGACGGATCCACACTCCCGTGTGTCTACTGCTTAGGCCTTGAGCACGACCCGCGGGCTTGCGACCTGTGCTCATCTTACCGACTACGTCCTCGCGAAGACCGTGCTGCCCGATTGCAACTGGGCCGTCCGGCGTTTCCCTCGGTGAAGTCAAGGAGGGCCGGTTGGCGGTGTCAGCGGCCGAGCTCGGCGGATCAGCTCGGCGGATGGTCGCCCTCGAAGAGGAGGCGGCGCGGGCCGTATCTTCCTCGGCCGCGGCATTTATCCCGCTCTCTCTGGGTTCTTCCTACACGGCTTCCTTTAAGGAGCTTTGTCTGTCCCTCTCCACTAAAGGAGAAGGGCCTGCGTCTGCTGGACCTTTCTCGGTCCAAGAGGGACAAGGTAAGTCCCTCGTCGGCGACGCTCTTGGGAGGCGGGAAGGTCCCTCTCCCCGGCCGTCGACCGTCGGCCCGGTCAAACCAGCTCGGCTTCGACCACTGGCCTCCACGGTGTCCCGTCAGGTCAGTTGACGAGACTCCCACTGATGAAGTCGAGATTTTTCTCGACCCATTGAAGAGGCTGTCGCCTTTAGCAGCCGAGATTCCCTCTCCCAGTTCCCCGGGAGGAGTTGAGGATCCCATGGGCTCGCCTGTGCCTCGGTTCCGGAGCCCTCGGATGGACCTTCGAGCCGAAGGGTAGCCGGTTCGACCGACACCTCCTGAACCGACCCGGAAATTCCGGGACTCTCGGTCTCGGTCTCGGACCTCGCGGTCCAGCCCGTTCCCACCGTCATAGGCGAGTCTCGGTCTGGCACAGCGGTAAGCGGCGTCGCTCGTCCTCCTCGTCCTCCTCCTCGGATGAGGGAAGCCCGGCGTAAATTCGTAGGCAGTGGGAGACCTTATTTGCAACAGCTCCTCCTGGCGGGGAATAAGCCGACTCGGCGCCTTCCCAGCCATTAAAGTAACTGTCACGGGCAGCCGACACAACCCCTCGACTTGCCGAGGCCTATACAGGCAGGTTGTTGGCCAAAACCAGCTGCTCCGATTGGGTGGAACCTCCGCCTCCACAGCCACCAAGTGGGGCTCGACCAGGATTCTCGGTCGGCTAAGGGTTTTACCCCATCGGCTGTCAGTTACCCTCACTTCCGACCGACCTCGGCAGTGAGAAGGTGGTTCAGGCCAGAGGCAGTCTTGAGGACTCTTCGAGTCCGAAGATATTCCTCCTTCTTCTCCAAGCGACTGGACTTGGAGTCTTCAGGAGGTCAGCCAATGGACGATAGCCCGTCGTCCTTCCTAGGACTGCTTCGGCTCATCTCGGAGTCTACCGGGATGGAGCTCGAACCCGTTTCCAAACGGGCCAGGTATCCCCTCACGGAGATTCTGGACCGAGGGGATTCTCCGACGGAGGCCTTTCCGGTGGCCGAGGCCATAGTGGGTCCAGCACTGGAACTTTGGCAGCGCCCTGCTTCCTGCCCTGCGCCTTCGGCCAGGATGGCCAGGAAGTATGCGGTCCCTACCGGTTCCTTGTCCGTTTGGAACACCCTCTGCTGAGGGTTGAGTTACCGACAGCGTTTTTCGGCGCCCGGCTGCGCCCAGGGATGTGGACAAACCTCCTGACAAGGAGTCCAAGAAATTGGACTATGTCGGGCGAAAAGTCTCACGCTACGTCCTCTCTCGACCTTCGTCAGGCCAGTTCGGCCGTCCTCATGGCACATTTTCTCTGCCCTGTTGGGCTCCCTGGATGAGGTCATCCTCATCTTCCGCCGATCTGCAGACTACGGTTAAGCAGGTGCGGGACCAGGGCAGAGCAGTGGCCAAACAGCAGCTCCAGACTGCTTTGGATGTAGGGACTCATGTGCCAGATCGGTGGCGGCCGCCGGTGGCTATGTGCGTCGCGGGCTTGGCTGAGGATATCCACCTTTGCCGGATACCCAGCACAAGTTGGCGGATGTTCCCTTTTGGGGACTGACCTCTTGACCCTGGGGTGGAAGGTCACCTGCAGAGGATCGAAGTCCAATGCCACCTTGGACTCGGTCTCTTCGCTCAGAAGGACAAAGGCCGCAAACCACAGCTAAGCTCCTTTCGTCCTTCTGTGCCCCGTGCGCCCGGCCCAGCAACGTCAGGGCCAGCAGGCTCGCGCCTTGGCATCCCAAACCCAAACCGCCGGCTTCCTCTAACAGGAGGCAGGAGGAAAGGGCCCAGGAGGTCCCTCGGCGGTCCCTCCTCCAAGCCTGCCCAGTGGACGGGCTGAGGGTGTCGCCCCATCCCGTCACCTACCCCTGGTCCCCTGAGGGGCGGCTCCAGCACTCGTTCCGCCTGGTCCGCTGTTTCCACGGACAGGTGGGTCTTGGAGGTGGTGGGAAGAGGCCTGCCTCTGGGATCTGAGCAGGCACCACCCTTCAGAGCCGTCGCCCTCGGGGCTTCGGGATCCCCAGCCTCACTGGCGGCTCGTCGAGCCGACAGCCATCTCCTCCTCCAGAAGGAGGTGGTAAGAGGTGGTGGACCCTCCTTCAGACCCAGGGTTTGTGTCCAGGTACTTCCTGGTTCCAAAGCAGACGGGGCTGGCGCCCCATTCTCGACCTCACGACCCTAAACAAGTTCCTAAGGTCTCGAACCTTCAGGATGGTCACTCTGGCTCAGATAATACCATCCTTGGAGGAGCGGTGTGGTTCTGCTCTCTGGACTTGCAGGACAGCGTTTTCACGTCCCTATCCGTCCGTCTCACCGAGATTCCTTCGCTTCCGAGCGGAAGGATCTCTCGATTCAAGCCATGCCCTTGAGCTTGTCTCCAGCTCCCAGGGTCTTCACCAAATGCATGGCAGTGGTGACAGCATTCTCTTGGCGCCGAGGGGTCCGGTGTACCCTTACCTGGACGACTGGCTGATAGCAGCTCCTCCAGGAAGGAGGCGGAGTGGTCCAGAGATCTGGCCTCCAGGTCTGCTCTCAACTGGGCCTCCTTGTCATCGAGGCCAAGTCAGAACTCGCGAGCCGAGCAGGTGATTTTATTCATCGTTGGCTCAGCTCGACTTTCGAGCCAGGCGCTGGCTCAGCGGACAGGGCCGAGGTTCTTTCCTCCTTTGCCCGATCATTTCTGGTTGGGCAATTGCGCCTGCCCGGACTTCCTCGCCTCCTGGGTCTCATGGCGGCCTGTACCAGCGTGGTCCGTTGGGCCCGCTGGAACATGCGTCCCTTCAGTGGGGACTGGCCAGCCAGTGGTCACAACGCTACGATCCCTTGGACCAGCTTAGTCGGTGACACAGGGATGTGGAATGCCTCCAGTGGTGGACCGCTCCAGATCAATTGCAGGAGGGCATCGTTAAATCCGCCCGAGCCGACGGTCTCTCCTGTCGACGATGCCTCTCTGATGGGTTGGGTGCCCATCTGGGGAACACCGGGCTCATGGCCTCTGGTCCCAGGGAGTCCGATGCCACATCAACCTGCTGGAGCTCCAGGCGGTCCGCCTAGCTCTCACCGCTTTTGCTCTGCTCCTCCGGGGTCAAGTGGTCCGAGTCCAGACGGACAATACCACGACCATGTACTATCTAAACCGCCAGGGCGGGACGCGCTCCATGCTTCTATGCAAGGAAGCTCTCCGCATTTGGTCACTCGTGCGCAGCCTGGAGGCGGATCTCCTAGCCATTCACGTGGCAGGAGCCTCCAACACCCTGGCCGATGCCCTGAGCCGGATAGGGGCTGCATCCCACGAGTGGTCTCTCCTGCCGGAGGTAGTACAGCATCTGTTCTCCCTTTGGGGCACACCTCAGGTGGACCTGTTTGCCTCCACGGAGAACGCCAGGCTGAGTCTGTTCATGCCCGCCCCTCAGCAGGGCTCGCTGCAGGGGATGCCTTCGAGGCAATGGACCCCGGGCTTCTTTACTCCCCATTTCCCTTGATCCACAAGGTGCTTCTCAAGGCGAGGAGGGACAAGGCGCAGGTGATTCTGATAGCCCCAGACTGGCCTCGCCAGTTCTGGTACCCAGATCTCCTCAGTCTCAGCTCCAGGACTCCGCGGCAGCTTCCAGCTCGCCCGGACCTGCTCTCAGTCAATCAGGGGAAGGTGTTCCATCCGGACCTTCAATCCCTGCACCTGACGGCCTGGTTCCTGGAGCGGCTAGAGTTCCAGGCTTTGGGTCTTTCCGACGAGGTCCTCAATGTAGTTGAGGCGCCCCGTAAGAGTCGACCAGAAAATGCTATGCCTTCAAATGGAAAAGGTTTTCCATTTGGTGTCAAGCAAGGGCTTGGACCCTTCCTCCTGTTCCTTGGCAAGCATCTTGGACTATTTATGGTCCCTTTCTAGTCAAGGGCTTAGGTCGGCGACCCTAAGGGTGCACCTGGCAGCCATCTCTGCTACGAGCGGGCGGGAAGCAGTCGGTGGCGCAGGAGAAGGTGGTCTGGCGCTTTCAAAGGCCTTGATCACATTTCCTCCAGTGCGGGAACCCCACTCGTGGATCTACTGCTGGTACTGGCAAAGCTCATGGGCAAGCATATCTCAACCTATGCACAGGTGTGCTCTCTCTCACCTGTCGTGGAAGACCGCCTTCTTGGTGGCTATCACGTCAGCCAGAAGGATGGGAGAGCCCAGGCGCTTCCATCGAGTCTCCTTACCTGGTCTTCCACAGGGACAAGGTTGTCCTGCGCCCCCACCCGAAATTCCTTCCGAAGGTGGTGTCGGAGTTTCACCTTAACCAGGTGTTGACTCTGCCGGTGTTCTACCCCAATCACACCTCGGAGGCCGAATATAGGCTCCATACTCTGGATCCTAGAAGGGCGCTCGCTTATTATAAGGAGCGCACGGCTGAAATTCGGGGAGAGGTTCGCCAGCTGTTTGTCACCTACGCTGAAGCCGCATCTGGCAGACTCTCAGCCAAGCGGACGATAAGCAGGTGGGTAACCTCCTGCATAGATCTCAAGCAGGGTTAGCGGGCATGGAGCTTCCCAGAGGGATAAGAGCTCATTCTACTCGCCATACTGCTGCAACGGTGGCTGCTTCTGGGACGCCCCTATCCAGGAAATCTGCAGGGCTGCTACCTGGAAGTCAGCAAACACCTTCATTACCCACTACCACATCGACCTTGAGTCACGCCGGGATGCTGGTTTTGGGGCCTCGGTTCTCCAGTCTCTCTTTCCCAAGTAAGTATATGGGTGTGTCGTCTTGCCTCCCTCCTCCCGGAGAACTGCTAGGAGTCTGCCAATGAGTGTGGATGAACAACATATCCATGTCTAGAAATACGAGGTTACTCACCTGTAACAGGAGTTCTAGGAATGGTATATGTTGTTCATCCCCATTTCCTAAACCTCCCGGCCCGGCAGCACAACCTGAGCTTCCAGCGGGCCAGATCTGGCGTCATGGGGCGGAGCCGAGAGTTATACCACCCGGGTGGGTGGGAGGAGCAAGCTTGAAGACCTTCCGGCAAGATTTAAAGCGGCAAGGATACTGCCAATGAGTGTGGATGAACAACATATACCATTCCTAGAACTCCTGTTACAGGTGAGTAACCTGTATTTATTAGGTCCAGTGGTATCATCGTGGAAAGGCAGCAGTGCGAGGGTTAGGATGACCTTTTTAATGCTGTGTGCTTAGCGTAGTGGCCACTAGTGGTTGCACGGTATAGCCTACAAATGAGAAAGTGAGCTGATTGGTTTGGCTTTTCTCTCTGCTGAGGAGCGGGACAGAGCCATACGTGCTTGCTGCGTGTGTCGGTGGAGGGGGGTAACACACTCTTGTTCAGGGGAGGGCTTCCTTAATGCCCTCATGACCTCCTGCACAGTCCGTGGAGAGCTACGGAGAACAAGTTTAAATAGGTAAGAGCGAGGGAGGGGCCAAGCTACAAATGACTGCATTCAGCACCATAGTGTATACATTGCAGGATTAGGCTAACATAATTCATTATGTTGCAGTAAAATTAATTTGAATTGTAAGCAACTACAGATTTAAAACAGCAGTACAACAGGGTTTTGAGCAGCTAAATGATTAACATTAGTAGGCAGGATTTTACTTGGGTACAGCGCAGTTACAGTTAATTCGGATTGAGAGCAGCTAAATAATTAAAGCACCCTGCTAGAGGCTGGCAAATCCACCCAACATTTTTTTTTGTTTGTTTAAAGCACACAAGAGTTAAAGCTTCCTGCTGTAGAAGAAAACTCAGTACTTTAGACTAGGAACAGGGAACAAAAAAACTATCTCCATTCATCTGCCGACTGGAATTCAAATTTAGAGCCCTTTTCTCTCTGCTGAGCTGAGCTGCCGAGGGCGGAACAGAGCCGTACCTGCTTGCTGTGTGTGTCGGTGGGGTGGGGGCACTCCGGTTTGGGGGAGGGCTTCCTTAATACCCTCACGACCTCCTGCACAGTCCGTGGAGAACTGCTTGCTGCGTGTGTCAGTGGAGGCACACTCTGGTTCAGAGGAGGGCTTCCTTAATGCCCTCACGACCTCCTGCACAGTCTGTGGAGAGCTGTTTGCTGCGTGTGTCAGTGGGGGTCACACTCTGGTTCAGGGGAAGGCTTCCGTAATGCCCTCATGACCTCCTGCACAGTCCATGGAGAGTTTAGACTAGGAGCAGGGAACAAAAAAACTATCTCCATTTGTCTTCCAACTGGAATTCAAATTTGGCGCTCTTTTCTCTCTGTTGAGCTGAGCTGCCGAGGACCGGGACAGAGCCATACCTGCTTGCTGCGTGTGTCGGTGGGGGCGCACTCCAATTCAGGGGAGGGCTTCCTTAATGCCCTCACTCCTCCTGCACAATCCCATTCCTGATTTTTAGGTCGCAAATTGCGATGTGAACCTGCTAAACTTATGCCTTGAAGCAGAGCTGCAGGTCAGCATAAATCACAGAGCCAGCAGCCAGCTGTGGTGCCATAATAGAGCAGCTGGAGTTGACATGAGCACATGGAGGGAGAAGAAGGCAACAGTTTCTGAAGTAAAACAGAGAAAAGAACCATAAATTGGAACAGGAGTATCAACAGGCAGGGCCAGATGATGACCAGCAAGCAGAGGCTGCAGATCAGCATAAAGATCTGAGCACAGAACCAGTAACTGACCGTGGTGTCATAATCACAGTCAGAGCAGCTGGAGTTGAAGAGAACTTTTATCGACAAAGATGGCAGCAGTTTGTGGAGTAAGGCAGAGCCTGGTGATGACCAGTGGGCCTACATACGGACATGAGCCCATTGACGACCACCAATCTTGGAGTCACAAAGACAGTTGGAGCAACGGAGGCACAGAACATGGCCAAAACTTATCCATGTATCCCCCTCCACCCTGATCGGAGGTCATCCGGATCTCTGTGTAAACGCCCCCTTAATATATTTGTTAGGTAATAAGTGTTTATGCTCCTTATAAAATGAAAATGAATAGTACTTAATTGAATAGAATTAAGAGACAAAGTTTGTCAATCTAGTTCTCAAATTTTTATTTTAAGTCATGGTTTTTATTTGACAGTCTTGACAAAGTATTAAGGGTTGGATGAACCAAATAATATTTCTAATGGTGGAGGAGGGGGCCTGTTGTAATCCTCCTCTTCTCCCTTAATTTTTATTTGAGCACTATATAATTATCATTTCGGTTAATTGTACTGAACTCCAGTGTACTTGTCTGGTTTAAGACTGATCTTTTTATTTTACTTTGATGTATTGTAACTCTTTGATCAATTCAATAAACAAGTATAATAAAAAAAAAAAACAAACTTACCCATGTGAAGAACCCAATGGTGTACCACCAGAACCCGGAGGGAGAACATCACCTGTTGCTTACAGTCAGTGCAGCTGGATCTGAAGGGCGGGAGGATGGCCAACAAAGACTATCGCTGACTGTATGCTTCAGGTTTTTTTTAGAGGGGTCACAAAGACGGTTGGAGCAATGGAGGCACAGAACATGGCAATAATTTATCCATGTGAAGAACCCAATGGTGTATCACCAAGACCTGGAGGGAGAACGTCACCTGTTGCTGACATAGTCAGCACAGCCAAGAGCAGGAGGATGGCCAACAAAGGCTTATGCTGACTGCAGGGCTCAGATTTTTTTTTTATATATAAACAATACATGGAAGAGTACAGGCTCTGTGAAGACCGATAGGTCCATTATAGCTTGCCAGACAAGGGCAGTTTTTCTAGTTATACCCTGTTATGTTCTTCTGAATTAGGTGGTTATCTAGTTTTATCTTGAAATCAGCCATGTTTTTGCTTGCCACCATGTTTACTGGTTATTCATTCCGAACCTTAACCACCCTAACACTGAACCAGTGCTTCCTTCTGTTGCCGTTATATTTGTCACCGTGTAATTGTAACGGGTGAGCCCTTGTACAATATGCCATATCCCTTAAGGCCAGACCTAATTGCTCCCATAGTAGGGTATCTGTCAGAGCCCTAAAAATGAGACACATATTTACCCTGAGTCTGCGATATTCCAGTGAGTATAAGCTCAGTGTCTGTAATCTATCCTGATATGATTTGCCTGATGCTTCCTTGATACAGTGCGTTGCCTTTCTCTGGATCTTTTCAAGGGCACTTGTGCCCCGTTTTGTCCCTGGAGCCCAAAACTGTGAACAGTACTCAACATGGGGCCTAACCAACGCTGTGTATAGCGGGAACCGTACTTCCCTGGCCATGCTTTTAATATGCCTCTTAATACAGTGCAAAATGCCACTGGCTTTTTTTAACTACTTGATTACAGTGAAGTCTGAAATCAACTTCATTACTTAACCTGATACCCAGATCCCTCTCATTCAAAACTGATTTTAATTCAGCCCCTCCTAGTATGTACTTGAACAACTGGTTACTCTTTCCCAGGTGCATTACCATGTACTTGTCCACATTAAAGGTCAGCCTTTTTGTTATTGACCAATGTTCAGGGGCCCTCAGTGCTGCCTATAAGATTGTGCATAATCTTTTGTGTTACCCACCAAGCTCAGTCTGGTTTCGTCAGCAAATTTAGAGAGCCATGAACCCCTGTTTTCAAGCCCATTGATTGTATATACATTAAACAAGTGAGGGCCCAGTACAGAGCCCTAGGGAACCCCACTAGTCACTTCCACCCAATCCGAATATTCCCCTTTGATGCAAACTGTCTGAGCCCTGTTGGACAACCATGCCTCAATCCATCATGAGAGGTTCCCTGGTATACCGAGATCTATTATTGCATCCATTAGTTCTCCATGAGGAACCTTGGCGAAGTCCAGAAAGATCACATCTACCGAGTTTCTATTGTCCAATACCTTACTAACCCTGCTGTAGAAATCTAACAGGTTTGTCTGACACGAACGTCCCTTAGTAAACCCGTGCTGTGAATGATCAGTAATGCCTGTTCTGTGAAACAAATCTATAATATGGTCTTTAATAACATCCTCCAGACCTTTACCTAGTATGGCAGTCAAACTCACTGGCTTGTAATTACCAACCTCCTCCTGTCTTGGACCCTTTTTGTGAATTGGAACCACCTCAGATTTTCTCCAAGCCTGTACAATTTCACCCTGGTTAATAGATTCCTGGAATAAAAAAGTTAAGGGGGGTGCCAGAGTTATCGTAAGCTCCTTTATAACTCTAGGGTGCAGTCCATCTGGGCCCGAGAGGCTTATTCTGATCCAACTTTTGTAGTCTAACTCATGTCAGATTCATCTAAATGTATGTTGTTTTCATCATAGCTAAATAGATGCTTATTAGTGCTTTTTGTTCTTATGTAAAAATAGAAGAAAAGTAGGTGTTAAAGTGTTCTGTCATGCCCTTGTTATCTGAGATGAGAGACCCATCCTTGTTTTAAAGAGGCCCTAGTTCCTTGCTATTACCTTTTTTCTTGTTGACATAACAATAAAAGGATTTATAGTTGTCCTTTATTCTGGTGGCTAACTTTAATTTGTGTGTTTTTTTAGCATTCTTAATGTAACACCCCTGCAAATGGGGGTTCCCAGTAGTCTTCCAGGAGCTTGCCTGAATGCTCCAAGTCTGGGCGGTGTTCGGCCTCTGAGCTGTTTAAATGTGGTTCCAATTGAGTGCTATTTGAGCCTCCATGTACTGTCTCTTTAAGAGCTGTCTGCTTGCAGACTTAATTAGTTTGTATGGGGGGACTGTGTATTTAATGCTCGAATCCCACCCGGGCTGCTGTCAATTAGCTCTGTTTCTGCCGTTGCTACATGTGCAGAGGGAGCCTTGTTGAAAGATATAACTGTTTGCCAGAAATCATTTAGAGTGACTGTGAAAAAGTAGTTTGTCTAACCTGTCTTCATTTCAGCACAAACTGTTTCAGCGTAACTCTTTCATTTTGGTCCTGAATAGCTGACTTGGACCAATCAGGATGATATGGAGACCCTAAAATGGAGCCTGTGGATGAATCGGAACTTGGACTCTCAATTCTGAGCCAGCCACAAGGGGATTGTATGGGCAGTGACTCTGGGAAATGTAGTTTTAACCTTGGCGCCTTTTTCCACCAACAGAGGGAGTCTTACTGTGAGTGACAGCCAACAGAATGGTGTGGAGCTAAAGGAAATGCCCTGCTCTGTGACTGGAAAGATTAGATCAATTGTGATTGTGAAGAGAGAAGGAGCTCTGTGCTTCTGCGGTGTATAGTTTAGCGCAGGAAGCGCGTGTGAGGCCTTGAGTTTCGATCTGCAGCCCTTGTGAGTGCCAGTTTGGACTGAATCCGAGTTGTGAGGAGAAAGAAGCAGTAGAAGTGTGGAAACCAGGCTCACCCTGTAGAAGACTGGAGAAATTGCTGAATCGCGCTCAGTCTGTCAGGAACTGAAACTGCTGTGTGTGCTCCCGGGTATTTTGCAGTAATTGCGATCGGGATCGAGGAGCAGTCTGCCTGGTATAGTACTTTCCTTTTACATATGAATGTGCGTAGTGCTTGTGGGGAATTGCTATTTCCAATCCCCAGTGCTGTGTGTTGAAGCTGGAAGCAAACCCCAGCTTGTCCCGTACTAAATCCATTTGCTATCAACTGCAGTGGGGTCCAGTCACAAGGACTTTGTCTCCATGCCTGGGTGTTGTGAATATATTTTCTTCTACAGGGCCCTATCCATCTGCACCTGCTGGCCAACGGACCTGGATAGCCCCCCGGCCCAACCTGGGTACTCAGAGTGTGACTTTTCAGCCCCTGTATGTGTGCACAGTACTGTGATTTAATGCCACCAATTAATCTGATTTCCCCCTCCCGTGTTACTGCCCCCTAAATAAATCAGATTTGTTGTTGTTATACTGTATACTGTCTGTGGTGTTGGTACTTATGGAAACAGTATTGTGTTTTGCTGTGTATGTTGTTTAACTTTATTTTACAGGGGGT
Organism: Neoceratodus forsteri; assembly: GCA_016271365.2. Lineage (NCBI taxonomy): Eukaryota > Metazoa > Chordata > Ceratodontiformes > Ceratodontidae > Neoceratodus > Neoceratodus forsteri. Next base: position 394,256,043 of record CM057449.1, read on the forward strand.
CCTCAGAGACGTGCTGCAGAATCAGTCTCGAGAGTAAGTGGTATCTGTATGAGTGAACAGTGTGTATATGTGGGGTATTGGGGCTGTAACTCCGGTGTACTGTGTAAGCCACTAGAGGGAATAAAAGGGGGTCTCAGTGTCCCAGAGGGCTGTGACCAAGCTAGTCTAACCACTACAAACCCTGACCTAGGGAAGGAACTAGAAGGGGGACAGGATCAGATCTACAGTACAGTAGCTTCTTGTTTTACATTGTTTTTCATGGATTCTACTTGGTAGAATGTTTATTTTCTTTCTTACTACTAAGGGGCTAGCAGGGTATTGTTTGGGGCTGTTGGAATTTTGAAACCTGTTTTGGTAGCTAAAAGTGGGCTCATTTGTTTGGTTTACGTGTGGAGGCTGCATTTGTAGAGGCCTATTTCTTCTTCTTTTAAACATAATTGGTGTAATTTAACTGGTCTGTTTCTTTGAATTGGAGACCTATATCTTATAATTCCAAACCTATTTTGATGTATTGTTGGTGAAGCTGTTTGAATTGGTGTCCTGTTTCTTTGGGTAGCAAACCTATGTTGGGGGCTTTGAGTAGAATTGAATCATTGTTGCTGGCTTCACTAGCTGCAAAGTTTTGAGTTGGGGGAAGGGTGCTAATTGTCTGACAAGAGGCCTCAGCTACCTGATTGTTTCCGGAAGACTTGGGCTGGTCCCACCCACCCCAACCCCTCACCCCACCCACCCCATGTCAGTTATTCCCTTTATACTAGGGGTTCTGACATCACTCTCAAACAGGCAAAGGATTTGCACCTGTCATAACAGAAGCAGACATCCAGGAAAGGAACTGCAGCAAGTGAAGAGGTGACTGCTCTCTCAATGGAAGGGAAGTAAATGCAAATCTAGGCGCTTTCATTACTACTTCACATTGTTATTGCATTGGGTAAAGGAGGAGAGGAGTTGAAGAAGGTTGTGCCATGGCTACTTAAAGTATTTTTGAGTGTGGATAGGAATATAAAAGCAGTTGCTCAACATGTCTAAACGTAGCAACAAAGGAGGTAAGGGAAATAAAGAATGTTTTGCACTGATAGAGGGGAGAGTGGGGACTTGGGGAGTGTTTGGTATCCTGCATCTGAAGGGTGGGGGTCGCTGTAGGATGACAGCAATGGTAGGGTGGTAGGTTGCAGTAACTGCGTGCACCAATCTTTCTAAACATTGCCTGAGAGTGGGAGGATGTTTAGTGTGCAACCACATAGAAAAACTTAGAAAGGAGATTGAGGGTCTGCAGGAGGAACTAAGACAGGCAAGGCAGATTGGGGGTGGGTTTAGCCCAATACTGGAGGGAGGAAGAAGGGGAGGTGAGGGAGGGCAATTTAAGCCAACAGTGGTGAGGAGAGGGTCAGAAGAAGGGAAGCAGAGACAAAGGGGCTGAGGCCAGGAAGAACGATTGCCGGGGAAACCAGGTCAGGAGACAAAAGTCAAATGGAAGGAGGCAGTAGGGACTTGTGAGGGGAGGCGAAGAAGTGGCAAAAGTCGTGGAGTGGAAAGGAGAGAACAGGTTACTATGCAGAGAGAGGGAGCAGGCATTTGTGAAGGATCTTCAGAAAATAGTTTTGCACTGCTAGAGAGGAAGAAGGTGGAGGAGGGAAGTGATGAAATTAGAGGAAATTGATAAATGCCTGGACCAAACTGGAGCGGGGAAGGTCTGCTGGGAGAACTGCAACAGGGGTAAAGGCGTAATAATGTGCAGGAGGAAGAAGAGGAGCTGGAAATGAGGGAGGAGATGAAAGGAAGCAAGCAGGGAGTAAGAGGGTGGAATCTTAGTGCTGGGGACTCAATACTAAGAGGAGTTAGGTGGGGTAGCAAGGTGAGAGGAATGTCATTTGGGTGGAGGCCATGCCAGGAATGACAGCGGAAAGGGTGGGACAGTCTGTTCTGAAATATGCTAGAAGGGTAGGGACAAGCCTCATTTAATTATACATCTTGGACAAACGACCTGGCTGACAAGACAGTGGATATAGTCCAGAGGAGGTTTGAGGAACTAGCACAATTATGTGAGGGGCAGGAAGATCAGTAACTTTTTCCGAGATACTTCCAGTGCCAAAGGCAAGCACAACAAGAAAGCTGAGAATAGAGGAATTTAGCAGATGGCTAAGAACCTGGTGTTGTGCTAAAGGTATGGGCTGTTGGGGGTGGGAGGGACCTGGGAGGACAGTAGTCTCTATGCCAAGGAAAGACTACACTTGAGTGAGGAGGGAAAGAAAGTGTTGAAACAGAGGATGGAAGAATATATAGAGGAAGTTGGGAGTTTAAACTAGGAGTGGGGGTGCAGTTGGAAGAGATATGCAGAGACCACAGGTTGGGAAATCATATGAGCTTACCCCCATAACAGTGACAAAGGACAAATGGCAAGTACTATTGGTGATGCTGGGAAAGGAGGGCAGGATGGGAGGAGGGGAAGGTGGTTACCCTTAATGCTAGGAGCCTTGGGAGGAAGACTGCAGAGTTGCAGGTTCTCATGGCAGAGGAGAGGTGGACATTGCAGCCATCACGAAACATGGGCCACCCAATATAATGACTGGGACCTGTCTGTACCAGGGTACAGTGTTATTTCGTAGGGACAGGGTGACTGGGAAAGGAGGGGGGGTGGCACTATATGTGAAGGAAGGACTGAAGTGTGTAAGGGAGGAAGGGGAGGAGGGTAGTACAGAGTCACTTTGGGTGTAAATCCAGGATTCCAAGAATAGGATTCTTAGAATGGGAGTGGTGTACAGGCCACCATCTCAGATGGAGGAGTTAGACAGGGAACTAGCGGGACAGATCAGGAGGACCTATGAGAAGGGTAGTGTGGTGATTGTGGGGGACTTCAGCATGCCAGGAGTGGACTGGAGCACCCCAACAACCAGGAACAGAAGGGCAGGTACTGCTGGATGCCTTCCAGGACAGCTTCCTGCTGCAAATGGTCAGTGAACCAACCAGGTTAGGGAATACCTTGACCTTGTGCTGGCAAATGGGACTTTGTAGAGAGAACTTACAGTGGAGGAACCGCTGTCAGGAGTGACCACCACTCAGTATGGCTCACATGGATATGGAAGCAAGGAAGGAGGGAATCTGGCACAAGGATGCTGGACTTCAGGAGGGCCGACTTTGGGAGGATGGGGAAGTGGTAAAGGGTACCTGGCCAGAATTCAATCTAGTATGGATACTAACCAGGGATAGGAGCTCATAAAGCTGGGGATAGTGGAGGCAACCAAAACCTGCTGCAAAGCCCAGAGCAAGAAGGCTAGGGCTAAGAAACCGAGCTGGTTGAGCAAGGAGGTCATGGAAAAGGTAAGGAGGAAAAGAGCTGCCTTTAGGAAGTACAAGAAAACAGGGAGGGGGGTGGACAGAGAGGAGTACTTGACAGAATCAAAGGAGGTGACAAGGCAGTAAGGGAGCCAAAGCATCTACGGAACTCAGGCTGGCACAAGGCATTAAGAAGGGGAGAAGGACTTTAAGTACATCAGGGAAAAAGGAGCTGTGAGTGACCACATAGTAAGGATTAGGAAGGAGGGGGTTGGGTGAAGCAGGGCACGATAAGGTGGAAGCACTAAATGAGTACTTCTGCTCAGTATTTACTAAAGAGAAGAGGGGTGACACCCAAGATGGGAGAGAAATGGCAGGACGAGGGGGAGTGGTGACAGATGGGGAAATCATGGAGGGCAGAGTTCGAGAGGGTTTGAAGGCACTGAGGGTGGACAAGGCGCCAGGCCCAGATGGCATCCACCCCAGGGTACTGAAGGAGCTGGCAGAGGTCCTTGCAGGACCTTTGGCAGACCTATTTAATGCCTCACTACATTCTGGGTGTGTACCTCAGGACTGGAGGATGGCTCATGTGGTGCCCCTCCACAAGAGTGGCCCCAGGGATGAACCGGGAAACTACAGACCAGTGAGCCTCACATCCATCGTGGGTAAGCTAATGGAGACTATCCTGAAGGAGAGGCTGGTGGCCCTCCTAGAGGCCAAAGGACTACAGGACAGCAGACAGCATGGCTCATATGTGGCCGATCCTGCCAAACCAACCTGGTCGAGTTCTGTGACTGGGTAACTAGGCAACTGGACAGGGGACATGCAGTGGATGTCCTGTATCTGGACTTCGTGTAAGGCATTCACTCAGTGCCACATGGAAGGCTGGGAAGGAAGTTAGTGGGCACAGGTGCAGGTGCAATGCTGGTGAGATGGGTAGAAACTGGCTGCAGGGAAGGCAACAGAGGGTGGTGGTGGTGGGAGCCTCACCCAAGGGCAGTGACGAGCGGTGTCCCACAGGGCTCGTGTTGGGACCAGTGTTGTTTGGGATATTCATTGCAGACATATCATGGGACATCAAGAGCAAGATCAGTCTGTTTGCTGATGATACCAAGGTTAGGCAGCTGTGGTAGATGACCTAGGGGATGGCAGGGGTTGCAGGATGATCTGGCAAAGCTTGAAACCTGGTCAGACACCTGGCAACTGGGCTTTAATGCAAAAAAGTGCAAGGCGATGCATTTTGGGATGAAGAACCCAAGGAGGACTGCAGCTAGCCCAGACAGAGGAGGAGAAGGATCTGGGTGTGCTCATCACAGGGTCAATGAACAACTCGGCACAGTGTAGGAAGGCAGCTGCAAAGGCCAACAAAATGCTGGGTTGTATTGCAAGGGGTATATCCTCGAGGAGGGAGGAGGTGATTCTGCCACTGTATAGGTCATTAGTTAGACCACACCTGGAGTACTGCGTGCAGTACTGGCGTCCATATCTGAAGAGGGACATTAAGTTACTGGAGGGAGTGCAGCGCAGGGCGACAAAGATAATCAAGGGTCTGGGGGACTTATCATACGAGAGGAGGCTGAAGGAGTTGAACATGTACTCACTGGAGGAGAGGAGAGACAGGGGGGACATGATTGAAACCTTTAAATACGTGAAAGGAATAAACAAGACAGGTACAGAGGGGCTGTTCAAAGTAAGGGAGGGGAGGGCCACGATATGAGACTGGAGTGAGGAAGGTTCAGGAGGGAGATGAGGAGACACTTTTTTACAGAGAGGGTGGTGGCTGGGTGGAATGCGTTACCTGCAGAAGTGGTATGCAGTAGAACAGTGGACTGCTTCAAATGAGGATGGGACAGGACAAGGGGGAGGGTTAATGAAGGGGAAGGGTGGAAGGGAGGGGCAGCTGCAGAATAAGGGGTGCTAGCTGCACATTCGAGCAGACTTAATAGACCTCTAGGCCTTTATCTGCTGGCAAATTTCGTATGTTCGTTTGACCGCTGGGTGGAGGCACCCGCCATAGGACCTAGGCCCCTCAACCTGTCCGTAGTCAAACAGGCAGGGGTAGTAGCCCTTGGGACAGCACCACCTAGGGGCTGCATCTTGGAGGCACCGCTGGGATTAGCGTCCTCTAGTGGCCACATTTACAAATTACTGTTAAAAATAAATGGATACTTCCACAGAAGTGGCTGCACGCCAGTTGGTGGGGTGGTGTACTGGCAGGAGATCGACCCCCAGAATGCTATACTTATCTTGGATATCCCACTGTGTACCACTAGAGGGAATAAAAGGGGGTCTCAGTGTCCCAGAGGGCTGTGACCAAGCTAGTCTAACCACTACAAACCCTGACCGCTGGGTGGAGGCTCCCGCCATAGGAACTAGGCCCCTCAACCTGTCCGTAGTCAAACAGGCAGGGGTAGTAGCCCTTGGGATAGCACCACCTAGGGGTTGCATCTTGGAGGCACCGCTGGGATTAGCATCCTCTAGTGGCCACATTTACGAATTACTGTTAAAATTAAATGGATACTTCAACAGAAGTGGCTGCACGCCAGTTGGTGGGGTGGTGTACTGGGCAGGAGATCGACCCCCAGAATGCTATACTTATCTTGGATATCCCACTGGGTACCAGTACGGACACTGTAGAGGGAGTACTTTCCAAGGTGGAAGGTTTACAAAGCCCTGTGGTGGCGGGTCGACATGCTAATTTGCTCACCCACACTTTCATGGCCCTAGTAGAGTATAAGGACTCCATAGATAGCTCCAGAGTGCCACAGACTATTACCCAGGGGAGCCCTCACTGCCTGGAGAGTGATAACTAAGGACAGTAAACTGGGGGGGATGACCCCCAACCTATCTGAAACTTTGAGGAGAAATTTGCTAAATTGTTGCTGGAGGAAGGAAAACTGTGGAGGATTTAAAGAAACTATTATTGCCACCTGGGGTCCTCCCTCAAACCCTCTCCCTCCCGCACCTGCTATTGCCCCTCCTTCTGTGCCAGTGCTAGCCCCTATGTTTGTAATGCGTATTAGTCCGACGCTACCGCAAGCTCAAAGTATTCTCTGGCATCCGCCCACTCCAAATGGGGAGGTCGATCTGGAAACCTGGATAGACTCTGCTACTCTTGCGGTACAAGACTGGCAATGCTCTGAGGCAGAAAAAGGGCTCGCCTGGGGGAGAGCCTCCAGGGACCCGCCCAACGTACATTTCGTTTCCTGAGGGTCTGTGACCCTGATGCCAAAGCCCAAGAGTACATAATTGCCCTTGAAAATGTGTTTGGGGGCACCACTAGTGTTGAGGCCTTGAAATGGAAGCTTAAAGATGTTAGACAACAGCCAGGGGAATTGTTAACTGCGTATATGGATCGATTAGAGGGAATCTTGCAAACCATTTTCAAAAGGGGTTGGACCCGTAGTGAAGTGGACCGGTAAGACTGGATCATATACTCTGCTCTGCCCGGCACTCTAGCTGGGTGTTGCTCAAATTGCAACTGCATCAAAGGAATCTGGTCCCTTGCCTTTCCATGTTGATGAAGGAGGTACGGAAGTTGAGGAGGAGGAAGAAGGTTTTTCAGAGCCCTGTGCAGTCGTAGCTGCTACATCCCCTGCCCCAGGTGCGGGGTGAGACGCTGATGGTCTGGAATCACCGAAATCACATGACAGATCCCGAGACCCAAATGTCAGCCAAGGGGGCCCAGCCAGAGAGGGATGATACCGGTGTTCTGCCATGGGATGAACTGCTGAGGGAGATTAGGAAAGCAACAGACAGTCTCATCATGAAGGCCGCCTCCTATGAGCACGGGCCCGACACTTGCCTGACTGCTTTGCTATGGGGTGGGGTGCCCACCCAGGCACCTCCTGCTGACAGCAGCTCAAAACTTGATGTCTTGGCTATGGAGGTGAGGGAACTGAAGAGATATCTCCAAATGTCCAACCCACCGCTGGCTGAGGTGGCACCAAGGTTTTCTATTGATAGTACCAATGCCGCAGCCCCCAATGTGATGCCTCGGTCCCCTCAAACTTCAGCAGACATATTTTGCCATAATTGTGGGAAGGATGGGAACATGAAGAGGGAAACGCCGGTCTCGAAAGACTTAGAGAGCAGAGTCGGCTACAAGGAGAGCTTTTGAGCACAAAACAGTGGTTAAGAGGCAATGCAATGACCGCAGTGAAGGTCCCAGAAATGCTAACCTAGCCCTTTATGGCTAGATCATCTGCCCAGGCCCTTGCTACTGCCTCTCCAGACTGGTCCAGAATAGTGGGTCCCTCCATGGAGACCACTGTGAAGGTGAATGGAGTGTCTACAAGAGCTGTATTGGACAGTGGCCCCCAAGTGACAATGATGTTTCAGGACTGGTATCAGACGCACCTGTCTGATGTACCCTTATAACCGTTGGAAGGACTGCATGTCTGGGGCTTAAGTGAAAAGACCTACCCCTATTCCGGGTATATCTGAATTTGGTTGTCTTTTCCCACCTCCGTGGCTGGAGTGGCCGAGCAAGTAGAGACCCTGGCATTAGTGTGTCCCCCTACCGGACTGTATGATGGGATTCCTCTACTAATTGGGACGAATGCGCATATGTTTGGATGGTTGGTGCAGTTGTGTTTTGAGAAACAAGGTTCAAGGACTGGTAGAGCTTTGAGAATCCCGGCCTTGATCAAGATAGCCTATGAGGCACAGAGAGATGCTGAAAAAATGGACCCAGAGGAACTGGTTGGAATTGTCTGGAAGAAGGATCCAGAGTCTCTGATTCTGGCGCCAAATGCCCAGTGTACCTTACAGGGGGAAGTCCGTATCAGAAAGGATGTCAAGAATAAAATCCTCATGCTGGATGCACCAGGCGATGGGAAATTGCTGGAACAACTGCTGGTCAAGCCAAGTATTTTGCCTGCCAGAGCCCATGCTTATGACAGAAGGGTAATGGTTCAAGTTCATAATGTGTCTGATAGAGAGATTCGAGTAAATAGAGGTTGCACCCTGGCTGATGTACATTGTGCAGATACTGCAGTGCTGCCCAGTAACAAGTGTTCGGGGGAGAATGACAGAGTGATGCCCAACTTGTTTGATTTTGGGACTTCCGTTGCCAGCCAAATGGAAGATGAGAATTAGTAGAAAATCCTGCCAGAGAGACCAGGTGTTTTCTTTAAAGGAATGGGACGAGGATGTGTGCAAGGAGCTGAGCACCACATCCGCTGTGGCATGATGAAAGGCCATTTCGTGAGAGGTCTCGACGCCTGGCCCTGCTGGACACAGATGATGTGAGAAGGCATCTGCAAGAGATGCTTGTTGCTGGTGTAATAAAGAACCAGGCCTATGCGTTTCACCCATTGTAGTGAGAAAAAGAATGTGACAGTAAGAATGTGTGTGGATTATCGCATCTTGAACCGGCGAACTATCTCTGATCAGTATACAATGCCCCACATTCAGGATGCTTTAGACTGCCTGAACGGTAGCAAGTGGTTCTCCGTGCTGGATCTTCGCAGTGGGTACTACTAGAACCTGATGGCCCCAGAAGACTGTGAGAAGACAGCCTTTATCTGCCCACTTGGTTTCTATGAATTCATGAGGATGCTTCAAGGCATTTCAGGTGCTCCAGCCACTTTTCAACAACTGATGGAGCGTGCAGTGGGGGACAAGAACTTATTAGAGTGCCTGGTGTACCTAGATGATGTTGTTGTGTTTGGCAGCTCACTGGAGGAACATGAGAGCAGATTATTCAAGGTGTTGGACCGACTGGAAGACTTTGGCCTAAAACTGTCCATCGATAAATGTCAATTCTTCCAAACATCTGTAAAGTATGTGGGACACATAGTCTTCACCGAGGGAATAGAGACCGACCCAAGTAAAGTTGAGGCCTTGACCACCTGCCCAGAGCCCCACAATCTAAAAGAACTGCAAAGATTCCTGGGATTCTGTGGCTACTATCGACGTTTCATCAAGGACTATTCAAGAGTGAGACGCCCTTTACTTACTCTTACTCAAGGTTACCCTCCTACCCACAAAAAATACAAGAGATCGGTTTCTTCTGAGCCTGAGAGAGTGTATTTCCGTCCCAATTAAGTATTTGGAGCCAGATGGACACCTGAGTGTGAAGCTGCTTTTCATGAGATTATATATCATCCCCACGCTCCTGTCCTTGCCTATGCAGATCCAGCGAAGCCCTATGTCTTGCACACTGATGCTAGCCTGCAAGGCTTGGGGGCTGTATTGTACCAAGAATACGAGGATGGCCTGAGACCAGTGGCCTTTGCCAGTAGAAGTCTGACCCCATCCGAAAAGAACTATCCTGTACATAAGTTAGAGTTCCTACTTTTGAAGTGGGCTATTGTTGACCAGTCCACGAGTACTTGTATGGGGCTAAGATACTAGTAAAACTGACAATAATCCTTTGACCTATGTGCAGACTTCAGCTAAGTTGGATGCCACTGGCCATAGGTGGCTTTCTGCATTATCTACATACGACTATGCTGTTGAATACAGAGCAGGCCTGAACTACATAGATGCTGATGCTCTCTCCCGGAGGCCTGTTCAGGGGGGAATGACTGGCTCAGACTGTCAGAACCTGATATTCGAGCACTCTGCCAGAAGTTTGACAGGGAGGAACAAATGTCCATGGATGCAGTGGACTGTATGGTGGATTGTTTGGGATCCTCTGAGAATTGCATACCTGCTGCTTATTGCCACTTTTCTGCAGTAGACATTGGTGCACTGCCTCAGCTGGACAATGACAGTATTCAGTGGGCTCAATCCTGAGATCTAATCAGCTTTAGAAGCCCTCTACGCAGGGAAAGATGTGTCCAAATTACGCTCCACTGATCTGAGAACTGCATTGTTATACAAGGAAGGTCCTAAGCTGAAACTGATCAATAGACTGTTATACAGAGAAACAGTAGACAGAGGGGGACAAACAACAACTAGTGCTGCCCACTGCCTTTCGAGACTCAGTACTGAAGTCCTTATACAACCACATGGGGCACCTTGGTATAAACAGAACACTTGACTTGGTGAGATCCAGATTCTGTTAGCCTAAGATGGGGGCTGATGTTGAGCAACACATTCAAACTTGTAGTCGCTGTTTACAGAGGACAGCCCTGCCCCAGAGGGCTGCCCCCCTTGTTAACATCACCACCAGTGCCCCCATGGAGCTGGTCTGTATTGATTTCCTGAGTTTGGAGTCAGATCAAAGAAATATTAGTAATGTGCTGGTGGTCACTGACCATTTTACGAGATACGCCCAAGCTTTCCCCACCAAGGACCAGAAGGCATCCACTGTGGCAAAAGTACTTGTAGAAAACATTTTTGTTCACTATGGACTCCACAAATAATCCATTCTGATCAAGGGAGAGACTTTGAGAGTCATCTGATCAAAGAGATGCTTTCTCTACGGGGAGTGGGAAAGTCCAGAACCACCCCTTACCACCCACAGGGGAACCCGCAGCCTGAACATTTCAACCGCACTTGGCTAGATATGCTAGGCACCCTCCACCCAAAGGACAAGCCTAGCCCTGGTACATGCCTACAACTGCACCAAAAGTGATGCCACTGGGTTCTCCCCCTACCGCCTGATGTTTGGAAGAGAAGCTCGACTGCCGGTAGATGTATGTTTTGGAGTTTCTCCCGATGGGGTTCGAGCTGACAACTATTTACAGTATGTGCAAAAGTTAAAGGCCCAGCTAAATCATGCGTACCAACTGGCTCAAACCATGGCTGCCAAAAGAAATCTGGCCAACAAAGAAAGGTATGATAAAAAGGTGAAAGCACAGGAACTCCAGGAGGGAGATCGGGTATTGCTAAGAAATCTGGGTGTGCATGGCAAACATAAGATTGCTGACAGATGGCACCATCTCCCCTCATTGTAGTAGGGCAACCAAATGATCTGCCTTGTACAAAGTAAGGCCTGAGAATAATTCAGTAGATGAAAACAATGCATAGAAATCATTTACTGCTCATTGACAAATCTTGATTGAGTCTGAGCCCCAGAAAATGCCCCTTCTGGACCAGTGACTAGAGCTGCTGCTAAGCAAAAATCAAGAAAGCCTGCACCTACAGAAGCTGAGTTAAAGTGTTCCCCTCCACAAGTCCCAGTTGAACATGATTGTCAGTCCATGTCAGAGGAAAGTGAATGTGGCTTTGAATACTACCCTTCTTACGAACTGAGTCAGTTGTTTCGGGGCAATCCCCTAGTCAATCCTGGAGATGAAGCTGGGCCTTCTGGACGGTCTAAGCCCCCAGCTTTGTCCCTGGAGCCAGTGCTCCCAGAAAGTGAAGTGCAAAGCATGAAGTCAGATGATGTGGAATTATTGTGTATGGTTGAACTGTTTGAGTTTTCAGAGGAGGAAAATGATGGACTGGGACAAACTGGTGATATACCAGAACACGAAGTGTGTGTTGAGTGCCCTGATAATTCACTGTCAGTGTCAGAAAACTCCCCATGTGAGCCAAGTGTTGTGGACTCAAGAGATTGTAACTACTGGAGCTGAAAGTGCCCCAAGTTCTAGCCTCTCTACCCCAATGGAGACTCTCCTGACAAGTGAGGACAATGCTGAAAATGAGGCTCAGGGTGCAGAGACTGTAACAGTTTCCCCTAGAAAGACTGGTCGAGCTGTAAAGCCTGTGGTGCACCTCAATTATGATTCCTGGGAGGCCTGTGGACTTGCCTCCAGTGTTGTCCATAAAGGAGTGTGTGTGTCCCGAGCTCATTGCCCAAACTGAACATCAGTGCAAACCCAAGTTACTTGTGTTACCTCCTTAGGTATGGTGCCCCTGCCCCATCCAGCCCCAAGGTAGCTGATAGGGAAGGGCTCCCTCTCTTCAGGTTTCATGTACAGGAGGTAATAACCTGAGTTATGGTACAATGTGTGTATAATACTGTGAACAAAAAAAATGTTGTACTGAAAAGTTTCAGAAATGTGTTTCTGGTAAGGTGATATGTTGACTGATGATTACATGTATAAGCCTAATGTGATACTGATGTAAATGTATATGGTTGTATTGAAACTTATGGGGGTACTTACTTGACGCAGACGCCAAGTTTTCCAGGCCGGGGGGGTTACCCCCCCCGGAAATGGGGGTTCCCAAAAGTCTTCCAGGAGCTTGCCTGAATGCTCCAAGTCTTGTCGGTGTTCGGCCTCTGAGCTGTTTAAATGTGGTTCCAAGTGAGTGCTATTTGAGCCTCCACGTACTGTCTCTTTAAGAGCTGTTTGTATGGGGGGGGACTGTGTATTTAATGCTTGAATCCCGCCCGTGCTGCTGTCAATTTGCTCCATTTCTGCTGTTGCTACATGTGCAAAGGGGGCCTTGTTGAAAGATATAACTGTTTGCCAGAAACCATTTAGAGTGACAGAAAATGTAGTTTGTCTAACCTGTCTTTGTTTCAGCACGAACTGTTTCAGTGTAACTCATTCATTTTGGTCCTGAATAGCTGACTTGGACCAATCAGGATGATAGGGAGACCCTAAAATGGAGCCTGTGGATGAATCGGAACTTGGACTCTCAATGTTGTGCCAGCCACAAGGGGATTGTATGGGCAGTGACTCTGGGAAATCTAGTTTTAACCTTGGCGCCTTTTTCCACCAACAGAGGGAGTCTTATTGTGAGTGACAGCCAAACCAGCCAACAGAATGGTGTGGTACTAAAGGAAATGCCCTGCTCTGTGAATGGAAAGATTAGATCAGTTGTGAATGTGAAGAGAGAAGGAGCTCTGTGCTTCTACGGCGTATAGTTTCGCACAGGAAGTGCATGTGAGGCCCTGAGTTTCGGTCTGCAGTCTTTGTGAGTGCCAGTTTGTACTGAATCCGAGTTGTGAGGAGAAAGAAGCACTAGGAGTGTGGAAACCAGGCTCACCCTGTAGAAGATTGGAGAAATTGCTGAATCGTGCTCGGTCTATCAGGAACTGAAGCTGCTGTGTGTGCTCCCGGTATTTTGCAGTAATGTGATCGGATCGAGGAGCAGTCTGCCTGGTATAGTACTTTTCTTTTACATAGGAATGTGTGTAGTGCTTGTGGGGAATCGCTATTTCCAATCCCCAGTGCTGTGTGCTGCGTGTTGAAGCTGGAAGCAAACCCCAGCTTGTCCCGGACTAAATCCGTTTGCTATCAACTGCAGTGGGGTCCAGTCACAAGGACTTTGTCTCCATGCCTTGTTCTGGCAATCCAGAAGAACGTCCACCATCTGGTTTTCAGCTTGGGTATTGTGAGTACAAGTCAGGGTATTCCCCTGCAGCCTGTTTGCAATCACAAGTGTGTCATCTAATTCTTCTTGTTTCACTGCTTCATGGACTGAGCCATCTGGCTCCGGATTACTAACATACTAAAATGCCAGCAGAATAGGCCTAACGGTCTTTCGTGTCTGCTCGTTTGGTCAGCCCCCACCCTGGGAGCTGACCTTGCTGCCCCCCTCGCCTTCTGCCTTCCCAGTTCCGGATATTCTCGCTGCATTGGATTTTGCTTCCAGAACCCTTCCACTGTACCTGTCCCACCCCCTCTGAACCCCCACCAGCCCCTAGGCAGCGCATTCCATGGCTCCACCACCCTTTCAGTGAAGTAGCACCTCCTCCTTTCTCCTGAATCTTCCCCTCCAGCTTCCACCCATGCCCTCTAGTGGCCCCCTCCTCCTTCCTTTGAAGCACCCTAACGGTTCCTCCCCTATTTACCCCCTTCATGTACCTGAAGATCTCTATCATGTCCCCCCCAGTCCCTTCTCCCTTCCAATGTGTACATATTCAGCTCTTCGAACCTCTCCTCATAGGTCCTGTCCCCAAGCCCCAAATCATTTTGGTTGCTCTCCTCTGGATCCTCTCCAGGAGTTTAATGTCCCTCTTTAAGTGTGGCCTCCAAAACTGCATGCAGTACTGGAGGTGCAGCCTCACCAAGCAGTTATACAGAGGGAGTATCACTTCCCTCCTTCTGGAGGTGATCCCCCTAGCGATGCATCCCAGCATCCTGTTGGCCTTGGCTGCTGCCTCCTACAAGTCTCCGAGTTGTTCATCTTGACATCCACCACCACCCCAGGTCCCTCTCAGCCATCGAGACTTGTAGCATTCTCCCCGGTGTACACTTGGCCGGGTTTCTGGCCCCAGCTGCAGTACCTTGCATTTCCCTGCATTGAACCTCAGCTTTCACTTTCTAGACCATCTTTCCAGAGCCTCCCCTCCTCCCCATCCACCACCGCCCCCAGTTTTGAGTCATCCGCAAAGAGACTCATCTCACTCCCGATTCTTGTCCTTATGTCAGAGACGTAGGCCTTGAACAGGAGGGGCCCAAGGACTGATCCCTGTGGGACCCCACTAATGACCCTCCTTGGGGATGAGACTATCCCGCCAGCTACGACCATCAGGGTCCGGTCCTGGAGCCAATTGCCTATCCATCTGATCATCTGGTTCCCCACCCCCATTTCTCCCAGCTTATCCAACAGGCCCACGTGAGGAACAGAGTCAAATGCCTTGCTGAAGTCTAGAAAGAGGACGTCTACTGGTCTACCCAGGTCCAAGGCACTCGTCACCCAGTCGTAGAACTCCACAAGGTTTGTCTGACATGATTTCCCCGGGACGAATCCATGTTGTCTATAGTCCAGGCACCCTGACTTTTCCAGGTCCCCCCCAGCCTCTCCTTGACAATGCCCTCCATCACCTTGCCCACCACCGATGTCAGGCTGACAGGCCTGTAGTTCCCTACCACCTCCCTTGGTTCCCCCTTGTGGATAGGCACTATATGTACCACCTTCCAGTCCTGGGGCACCCCCACCCTGTCCTCAGAGAGATGGTGAAATGCTCCGCCACGGGTTTCACCAGGACATCCGCAAGTTCCTTCAGCACTCTGGGATGTAATTTATCCGGCCCTGGTGCTTTCTCCGTCTTAAGGGTCCTGAGGGCTTCCCTCACTCTCTGCTGTGATTTCCACTTCTGCTACCTCTTCTCCCTGCTTAGCCTTCCCCCCTCGTGCCAGTGATTACGATTGGGTGTTGTGCATATATTTTCTTCTACAGGGCCCTATCCATCTGCACCTGCCGGCCAACGGACCTGGATAGCACCTCCCCCCCCCAAAAACCTGGGTACCCAGAGCGTGACTTTTCAGCCCCTGTATGTGTGCACAGTACTGTGATTTAATGGCACCTATTAACCTGATTTCCCCCTCCCATGTTACTGCCCCCTAAATAAATCAGATTTGTTGTTGTTATACTATATACTGTCTGTGGTATTGGTACTTATGGAAACAGTATTGTGTTTTGCTGTGTGTATGTTGTTTAACCTTATTTTACAGGGGGTCCTCAGAGACATGCTGCAGAATCAGTCTCGAGGGTAAGTGGAATCTATGAGTGAACAGTGTGTATACGTGGGGTATTGAGGCTGAAACTCCGGTGTAATGTGTGAGCCACTAGAGGGAATAAAAGGGGGTCTCAGTGTCCCAGAGGGCTGTGACCAAGGTAGTCTAACCACTACACACCCTGACCTCTGGGTGGAGGCACCTGCCATAGGACCTAGGCCCCTCAACCTGTCCGTAGTCAACAGGCAGGGGTAGTAGCCCTCTGGATAGCACCACCTAGGGGTTACATTAATTAATTTCTTTACACTCTTTAAGGACTTTTTTTATAGGCTTCCCAACAATCCTTGTGGTTGCTTTTCTTAGCTTTTATAAAAAGTCTGTTCTTTAACTTAATAGCTTTTCTTACCTTAAAAGACATCCAGAGCGGGGAATTTTTATTATTCTTGGTGCATTTCATACAGGACGGTACCTGTCTTTTTGTTATCAGTCATTTTGTTTAAGAAAAGATCCCACATTTGTTGGACCGATAAGCTAGAAAAAATCATCCTCCCACTTCCAATGAGATACTGCATTTCTCATGCTATTAAAGTTAGCTTTGTCATAGTTGTAAGTGAAGGTTTTACCATTTGGTTTGCCTAAGTTCCCCTTGTACCGGAAGCTGACCATTGAGTGATCACTAGATACCAGAGCAATGCCGGCCAAAGGAAGGAGCCCAGGATGTCGGGGGGGCGGGGGCGCACCTGCTGGGGAGGAGGACTGAATGCCTCAGTGAAGGCTTTCATCCTTCAGGGAGAGAAGGGCAGCTGATTGTGCTGCAACTCTGCCTTGTGGGTGACCACAGGTAGCAATGCAGTCAGCAGCTTAGTGTGGGAGGACACCAGATGGTGCTGTTTGCTGCCACACAATCATGTACATATGTGCACTTCATGCCCTTGTCGCTGGCATCACAAAGATGGGAAGATAAAACGGCACTGAAAAACCATGGCAGTGAGCAGGATGAAGCCTGGAGTTTCCATGTCCTGGCCTTCAGACTGGGTGCTGGACCTCTCATACTAGAGGACAGATGGCGGCACCTGAAGTAAGACTTCCCAGGAACCACCACAGGGTAGGAGCTGCTCTGCGGCATTGAAGGTTGAGGTAAGTGCTAGACACGGGAAGGTCAGGGATGGAGGCCGGGGGGGCTGCTCTGGTGACTGAGGGATAAAATATAACCAATTAAAAAAAAAGGCTGCTGAATCAATCGGTGTCAGTAGTGACGAAAAAAATGAGGGCTTCGTTGATCACAGTGGTGAGAGAACGTCTTAAGTTATTGTAAGATGAGCTAAGCAAAGAAGGAAAACTTTGGGGATGGAATTTGATGAAGGCATTTCTTCGATGGGACATGAAGTCGATGGTAAGAAGTGGTATAGGTTTGCCTACGCTATATAGGCAGTGTCAGTGTGGATGGCCTCAGGTAGGCATGAGTTTCTGAGTGGTACAGACGCTGACCTCTTAGTTTCAAAGGTGTGGCTCTATGGATGGAGATGTACTTGAAGAGCTGTGTTTAAGAGACAAAAGTTCCTCTGACATAAGGTTTTATTAATTTATTTTAAATATTATTACTGCTCCTTTCTCGATCTCTCAAGTCCATAACAGCATTAGTCTCTTATTTTTTTTTTCCCTAAATTTATAGTGACAGGATTAATTTTTAAGTACCAAGCCATCCAGCTTGTGTGTTTATAGCAGGAGGAAAACTGTGGAGACAAAAATTGCATCGTGTTGCTTCCCACGGAATGCTGTGGCTCTTAGAACTCAGGGCAGACACATCAGTGACTAAAACGCAATTTAGTGCCACACCAACATTATGAATTAAAAAAAAAAATGTTATAATTACACATTTGCAGTAAAATAACTTCAAGTACATTCTGTATTTCAACTGATTATAAAGGTCAGGTGGTAGTCTAAATTCATCACGTCTGCCACCCCTGTTTTTGTTTTTAATTTATAAACTGGAATGATGCTGTGCAAACGTGGCAGATTATAGAGATTCCCCACCCCGGGTACCCTGTAATTCCTTTGGAAAGGAAATTGGCCAGTGCTTACTTTGAAGACCTGCACCATCTTCAAATCCACTGTGAGGCTGTTTCACAAATTCAACTCTCTGGGAGACCTACTTTTTAACTGTCCCTGATTCTGAGGGACATCCCTCATTTTACACTCAACATTGCTCTGTCCCTTATGGAAAAGGTGCTCCATCACAGAGTTTGTGCTGTATATTTAGACTTTAAAGCAGAAATTCATTATTATTCTATGATGCTAGATCCAAAATAAACTTTGTACAAGTAAACACAATGGTTTCCACAGTGTTCTTAGCTTGTATCTCCATATTTGAGGATATGTCCCTCAATCTGCTGGCCAGTGACTCTCATTTTGAGTGTCCGAGTCCCTCATTTCAGTGACAAGTTTGAGAGGTATGCTGGGAGATACTGTATCTCCCCTAATGTTTCCCCACAGCTGAACACCTTTGCCCCTGCTGGAAAACAGTAGATCAGACATTTGTCTATTCCATATTGTTGATAACTTTCAGTATGTGGAAAATGGAGACCATGTCCCCTCTCAGCATCCACCCTCCCCCCTGTGTGAATATTAAAAAAAAAAAAAAAGCCTCTTCTCATAGCATTTGTCGTACCCCCATGATGATTTTGGTGGCCCAGCATTGCATCCTTTTGACTGTCCAATTTTTTCCATTCCTAACTTTTTGTATCCACCCTTCCCACTGGATGGGACTCCTTCAGTGGTCTCCAACCCCTGATCCCACCCTGCTGAGATCCTCCTTGACCCTGATACCTCAGTCTTCCGGCCCACTTGTGACTCAGCTGTTTAGTGGGCCCCCTCCCTGCTGAGCTGAGATGCCTTTTTATACATGATCCACTTTCCAAGCAGGCAGAGGAGAAGACTAGGGGATTGCGAGGTCCAGGCAGGGTCCTGCAGTGGGCATGGTGGCTAGGAGCAGTGGCATTTTCAGTTGCCCTTTGCTGAAGTGGAGATGTAACGTCATGCAAACTCCTGTGTGTAATGTGCCGATGTCTGCCGTGTACCACCAATCCCTGCACATACTAGATCCCCAGGCTTATTACGTTCTGACTACTCCAGGAAGCACCCTGTTGTCTAGTCCATGTACCCTCCTGCCCTGAAGATGAGCTTGAACCTCCTCCCCCAGCTGGCCCTCCAGTGCTTCTGGCCTGTTCCCGAGCCATCAGTGTCACAGATGGTAGCTGTACTGCTGCACCAGCCAGACTGCCACAATTTCACACACAGTACTATGATATTAAGACTCTGCCTGCTGATCTTTAGAGTAACAGTGAAAAGTTAATTTGTGTTATTCATTGTAAGTTCTTTAGAAACTGGGTGACCTGCAAACTAATTTTGTGTATCCTTCTGATACAGGACTTCGCATCCTATTTGTCTGATGGACTTCATTTGTCAGAGAAGGGGAATGATTTTGTGGCAGCACAGCTGTGGCCTCTGCTGGAAAAGAAGGTTTCTAAACTGCCTTTCATCCTGCCATACTGGGCTGATGTAGATCACCTGAATCCTGAAGCAGTTCTCTTGGGAACTTCCAACTAACAACAAAACAAAATGCATGAGACCCTGGTATGCAGATGCAAAAAATATTTGGGGCCCGTATAACATCCATACACAGTTCCTTGTGAACATTTTAGGATACAGTTTCTTGCACAAAATGCTTGCCCAGAACTTCCAAAGGAATTACTCAAATCTACAGTAATTATCCCTGGAAATTCTGGGTGGTTAGGTTATTTTTTTGTGCAAGGCGAAGTACTTCAGAAGTTCCACAAGCAAATAAATTGCATGTGCAAATACCGAGTATTGGACCTGTGGTCATTGAAAGGGAAGCCAGTCCTCTTTTCACATACGCTATATTTGACCTCCACAGTTGTAATGAAGTTGGCACATGCTCTTGGAATGTTTTCACATGTCTTCACACAAATTTACTATGCAGCAGAACTTGCTTTTGCTTTCAGATTTCTGTATTGCACTACATGGTTGATACTTGGGTCAGGGCTGCAAATACATGCGCTGCACAGTACTTCTCTTCTTACCCACAGATTTTGGATGCTGTTATAATTTGAAGAAAATACCAAGGACTGAATTATTTTTGGGGGGATTTGAGTTTAGTCACTCCTAAATCTCATTCTACTGTGAAAGCTAATGGTAGCAATTTTTGTCTAGACCAGATAAGTGTTCATCACTTTTTTCAGCTGAAGTGTGAAAACAGTGCACATGTGGCACATTCTACTTGAAAATATAGTGTCTAAAGAAACAAATATATATATATTTTGCTGTCATTGAACTGTCTGTTCCTGTGCATTCTGCAGAAATTAAATGAACACTTTTAATTAAAAGTTGCATGTTTGAATCTTTTAGAATTTGTCTTAGCCTTGTATTGAAACTAGAAAAAGTGTGGGATCCTCCTTTACAGAGTATGACTTGGACAGTATCTTCCAATATAATGGCCAGTATTAAAATCAGGAAATCAAATGTTGTCCTGCTCTATGAAATAATTAAAAAATGCGCAAACCACTGGAAATGAAGAATCTAAAAAATAAGTCACTTCACAGATTTAAACTATAATGTTTTTTGAATGAAAGCGTATTGACTGATTAAATCTTGCTAAAACAATTGGGGTTTTTGATTGGACCAGAGCCAGTCGCATGCTATACAAGGCTTTTGAGCTATTGCCTGATTCAGAATAAAACAACAAGGCAAATAATTGGAAATGAAAAATAGTCCTCCCAGCTGTTGCCTGTTCTAATCCTCGTAGCTCTGGCAAAATGTTATAAAACTGATATTGACCGGAATTGTGTTAGGATATAGTGGGGAAATATAGACCCCTCATGATTAATTATTGCCTTCCAATAGTCATACTGCCCTCAACCTTTCACTTTGGGGAGTATAACTATTGATTCCTTGAGGTCAGTATTTTTCTCATTACTTCTCCCACCTCTGATCAACATTTGTACAGTATTTTGGTGTGTATTAACATGCCACGTTTTGCCCATATTGGGCTGACCCTAAGTGTTCATAAAAGGTACCTAGCTCCAACTGTACCAGTTTTCCCATTCTAAATACAGTTTAAAACTGTTGGAGGTAGAAACATTGTTTTATTTAAATGCAAGCTTGGAGTCTTCGTAACTTGCTAAGTATGCATGTAACTTTTTTTTTTTTTTTAATCGAAAGTATATCAGTGTGTTACATTGTTCCACAAGTGCAACAACAGGTCTTTAATATTTCTGGCTGACCCTACTGTGTGCTTTTATTTAAAAATTTTTTAAAGAGGAACAGTCAGCGCCAAGAGCACCAGCATCTGACATCAGAGCTGGGCCACAGCTATGGAATATTCAACATTCTGCAGTGCATGTTAAAGCTTTTATAAGTTCTGATCAGCTGGTTGCTAGTCTTACTGTTTTCCTGGGGCTAAGTACAGTCCTCTGCGACTGTACTTATCCCTGGGAAGACAGTGGGACCAGCAAAAAAAGATCAGAGCTTATAAAAACATTCTTACATGTACTTCAGGGTGTTGTGTCTTCCATAGTTGCAGCCCAGCTCTATAGTCAGCTGCAGAGGATGCTAGGATTCTCCATTACAGCGAATGTCAGGTTGGGAGTCTGCAGGATCGTCCAGATACATTCTAATATACTGCAGTAAACAGTAAGTGAAAAAAAAAGTTTTCCACACAAACTGCAAATTGGGATCAGCCCCACACTTGAGTGTGGGGCTCTTAGTGCTGGCTCTTCACCCTTAAGTTCCTAGCCCCAACGGTTCCAAAGTTATACCTTTTTAAAGATAATTTCATTGACAAGGACAAACTTTGGAAGAAAAACAAAAGAAAGCTTGGAGTCAGTGCCACATGCCTGAGCTATGTTGATGCCATTTCCATGCACTGATACCTGTCCAAACGTACTGCTACATGTCATTATATATAGATATGAGAAAAGGTGAGTATATATGTATCTCTTTGCAAAAACATGCATTAATGCACCAGTTACGGTTCAGATTAAAGTGGCAAAAGTTGGGAAATGTGGCATTAGGGTTTATAACCGCAGCTCCCCACCCCAAGCACTGAAAGGAAAAAAAATATTACGGTTTTCACAGTCATCAGTCTTGGCGAATCGGGGGTGGGGTGTTCCTTGGGGCTTTTAACCCTAACACTCACCCCATTCCATACACAAATAAGGTCAGATGTGATGTGTTTTCTTCACTCAGGGCATTCAGGTTGTTGGCAACATATGGGTAGACACAGTTCTGTACGTTTGAAGATTGTATGACAGTGGGATGAGCGTTAGGGTTGAGAACCCCAAGGAACACCCCACCTGATTGGTGAAGACTGACAGTGAATACCATGTTTTTTCATTTTGGTGCTTGGGAATGGGGGTTGGGAGTTAGCATTCGAAACCCTAACACCACATTTCCCTACTTTTGTTGCTTTAATATCAACCCTAACTGGTGCATGAATGTAGTTTTATTTATTTGAATTTTGATGACTGGGTTGGCCCACTGAGACAATCATATCCCTTTTTCAGGGGTGACCTGGGGAATGGGGACGTTCCATGAGTAGAGAGGTGATGCATTGCACAGTTAATAACGAGACAATTATATACAGTGTATGTGCAATCTGAGGCAAGAGACAAATATATAAGTATAAAGGTATAGTAAAGACAATGATTCAGTGTATTTGGCAGCAGGTCATAGACTCCCATTCTTTTTTTTTTTTGGTGGTAATTTTTTCTGCGCTGCAGCACCGGAACTCTCTTGGGCCACTCCTCTCACCAGATCCGCTCTACTGCCCACTGTGGACCTTGCCTTCTTCAAGGACGTTACTGTCTCCCTGAGCAGCTGTGGGCCCGAGGAGACCGAAAGGGCAGAGGCAGGGAACCAGCGTTGGGCATGTGGCGGTCCAGCACTGGGAGGGCCGTTGCCTCTCTGGGCTGGAAGTTTTTTTTCGTGTTAGCCCCCTGAAACCCCTCCTCCTCCCTCCCGAGCGTGGCAATCCCCTGACGCCGTGGTGCACGGCAACCCTGCCATCATCTGCCATGCTCCCCAATGTGCAGTCCACATCCTGCAGCACCCCTACTCTCCACTGAGGGTCACTGGGATGCCAGGCAGCCCACCACCCTCCCCCGGGAGAGGAGAGCAGCCCTCACAGATGCTCAATCCTCTCCTTCCCTTGCAACCCCTGGCACCCGAGCGCGCTCCTGAACTCGGGTCGACGGTGTGGTGCAAGGTGTGGCGTCCAGCACCTCAACCTTCAGCACCACTGGGCCAGCCCATTGACTCCCATTCTGATCCTTAGAGGTACAACGTTGACAGTCCTTCACTGGTTCGAGGACCAAGGTACAAGAGCATGGCTAGCGTAGCCAAGTAGCAATTACAGCATATACAATATTTTACATATGTACAAGTATAAGAGCCGAGAAAGGTGTGGTCAGGAGGAGGAGAGGTAGGATAAGTTAGAACAGAAAGTGATGGGGGGGGGGGGAGAGAGTTGGCACAGGATGAGAGGGGATATTAGGTGCAGTTCCCAACGTAAATTGGAAGGGGAAAGAATTCCTTGAAGCAACTCAAACAGGGAAGAGATGTACACAAAAGTAGACTGTGTGGGAGTGTATTCCATTTCTGAGGTGCTGGGGATGTGAAGGACAGCTTGCCTAGCTATGGCTAGGCGACTTTTGGGCAGACTTAGTAACGGGAGGTGGGAGTATCTGAGGGTCCTGGTGAAAGGTTTCAGAGTGAGCAGGTTGGAGAGGATGGGTGTGGAAGGAAGGTGGATGAGTTTAAAGACAGTGCAAGCTACACGGAAGTCCATTTTAGGCTCAAAGAACAGCCAGCCTAGGGTCTTGAGTACGTCGCAGTGGTGGGCCCCGAACTGGTGCCACGGCAGCAAAGTGATTCTGTGATAGACCTGTTTAAGTTTGGCCAGAATAGGGGTCTTGGCAGAGTGAATTATAGGTGCACCATAAAATAGGCCAGGGAGAAGGGTAGCCGAGGTGATAGTCTTCCTCGCACGAGAAGTAAGGTAGGGAGCAGTACGATAGAGGAGGCAGAGTTTTTGATTAGCCGTTTTGATAATGTTGTTTGCATGTATGTCAAAGGAAAGATGCTCGTCAAGTGTCATGCCCAGGTATCTGAAGGTACCCACCCCTTCAAGAGGTACACCAGGCAACGTGTGGACAACCAGAGGCGGTTGGGAGTATAAGTCAAAGGAGGTATGACAGAACAATATGGTTTTAGTTTTCTTTGTGTTCACCACCAGCAGATTATTCTTGAACCAGGCTTCCAATTGCTGGAAGTCTTTTTCTAGGTCAGATTTAATCAAGAAGACATCCCTTCCAGATCAGTATAGTATGGCACTGTCTGCATAGAACTGGACCGATGCCCCCCCCCCTCCCCACAGTTTAGTGGCAGTTCATTGATGAAGATAGAGAATAGTAAAGGTCCAATAATTGAATGTTGGGGACCCCTTCCTTAATTGGGGATAAGGAGGAGTGGGCCTTGGCCCATTTGACACACTGAAATCGGTTTGATAAGTAGTTAAGAGATCCGAGAGAGAGTTGGAATCAAGGCCAAGACAGTGGCGCTTGGAAATGAGGAGTGGATGGTTAACAAGGTTGCTGGCCTTCATGAGGTCTATAAAGATGGCCCCGGTGCAGAACCCTGATCCATAGCCTGAAAGATGACCCTCAGAAGAGCAGATTTGGTCCTGTGCGATTTCCGGAAACCATGTTGCTGAATGGTAAGGGCATTTGTCTGTTCGAGGAAAGAGTACAACTGATTGCATAAGATTGTTTCCTGGATTTTTGCAAAAGGACCTGAATTTTTGCAATAGGACACAGGATGGATATAGGTCTATAGTTCTGTATGAGGTTAGTCGGGCCAGTTTTGTGTAAGGGGACAACAGTTGCTGTTTTCCATTTGTCCGGGATGGATTGCATGAGGAAGAATCTGTTAATCAACTGGGCAATTGGGTGAGCCAGCACGGGTGCGCATATCCTAAGCAATTTAGGTGGCAGGGAGTCAAATCCAGGAGAGCTGTCGGGGTTGAGACCCAATAAGAGCTTTAGACATTCTTTACACAAGGTGAATTTTATATGGAAGAGGTGGCAGTGAGCTTCAGGGTGAGAAACTTGGAGGGAGTAGCCGGTAGACCTGCCTTGTATACGTCAAGGTCAGTGAAGAAGAGATTTATTCCAGTGGCGATCTCTGGGGCGAGGATAGCTCTGAGCCTTTGGAGACCATATTTTGAGGGATATGCCTCTTGTTGCCCTTAAGTAGAGTGTTGATCTGTATCCAAAAACGTTTGGGGTCAGCGAGGTGAGTTACTTGCAGGGATTATAGGTAGTTCTGCTTTAGTCTTACAGGCATTCCGCAACTGTTGATAGGATTGCCAGTCTGAGTGGAGGCCAGAACTTTTGAAGGATCGCCATGCTTTGTCTCTGGACTACATTAGAAACCTTTTTTTTTTTTGCAAAGAGTTTTCTTACTTTTTGAGATAGCAGAATTTTATCTTCATTCCTACATGCATGTATGAGTATGGAGCTTCCATTCCTCCAGAAAAGCAATTTATCTGCTTTGTTGTGGGGACAGGGTTAAGTGTATTAAAGTTGCAGTGTTATGCTATGGAAATGTTCATCTTTCTGTTTCATGAAGCCATACGAAACAGGAAAATCATCTCACGAAACAAGATTTTTAAAATGTTTTAAACAACATTTCTGGGTCCTTTATCCAAAAACTAACTGCAAAATCCAGCTGGATGGGGTCCCATTTAACAAGATACATGTGTTGGTGTCTCTCCAGGATATAATTTTTATGGGTTTTCAAAAAATTTTTTTTTTTAAATGGAAACAAGATGGCCACTATATGAAACAAAAACTTTTTCTCATGAAACTGGATTACCCCCTGATGAAAAAGAATCCTGTTTCGTATGGTCAAATTCTTGTTTCATATGAAACAGCTATCAAAAGATTGTACTGACATGCTCAGAACCGAAATTTTAAAACCTAACTCTGGAACAGATTAATATTTTTTTTCACCAGACCAGCAAAAGGCACCATTCTGGGCAAGCCCTTTCTATCCTGAAGATTTACGATGAGAAGGGAACAAAAAAAAACAAAAAACCTAGAGTTTTTAACTATCTGGATCTTGGAATCTGGACATCTGACTAAAACAAAACTTGGCACATCAAGAGACCTTCCCACTGGGGCAGCACATGCAAACCTTTGTGCAAATCTGTTGAATGGGGGCGAAGCTATTAGTACATAGGCATATATTGACACATTGTAACTCTGGCATATCGTGATGACTACCAAGTTTTAATTCATTCCTTGCTCTATAACAGTTCCAAAATTAGCTGTTTTCAAATAAATTATCTTTAGAAAAGCATGACTTAGGAACTGTTAGGGCCACAAACCGCTTTTTTTTTCTTTTTTTAATGCAAGCTTTGACTCCAAGTTTGGAGTGAACTCTCACAAACTGCGGTCTCTATAGGAACAGTGTGGTGTACGATTTTCTAGGTTTTTTTTTTTTGCTTTGTGAAACGAAGTAATAAAAATCAAGTGTTGCATACCAAGTTACTACTTTCAAAACTTTGGGCTAGCCATTCAAAACATTTACATGCACAGTTTGGTTTGCCACACAGTGCTTATTCTTATCTAGACTTAAGGACATCACCAGATTAACAGTGGGTAATAACAATACATACCACAAGGACAGTAAAGGTACCATGAGATCTTCCCACCAGGAAACCTGTGCCACACCAGATGCTAGCACTGCACTTACTGGTTCTCATATTTAAGTCCCCTTTCCTGTATATTTACTATTATAACTCCATGCTGCCATGGATCACCACTCTAGTGAATTTTATGTGACAAAAGAAAACTGAGGTCTTGGTCTACTTTCAGACTCACAGTCTCTTGTTTAGGAGGCTGTAGGCCTTTCCACTACGCCGTAAAGCTGGCACAGCAGTGAAGCTCAGCTCTTCAGCTGTAGCGGTTAAAGCCCTACTGGGAGGGGAAAACAGGTTCTTGGCAGGAAAATCTTGTGGTACCTTTACTATCCTACCATACATCCCAGTGATGTCCCTAGAGACCATGGAAAGCCATTTTGTCCACCAAAAAAGGAATTTTAAAGCTGCAGTGCATATTATGGTGACAATTTTGGACCTATACCCTTTTATTGTATTTTAGATCGCAACTTCACTCCTGTCTCATAAGATGCCCCTTTAGTTGTGTTTCAAGTCTGTAACATAGTAATTGACAGCAGATAGGGACCACGAGGCCCATCCAGTCTGCCGGTATATCAGATCTTTTATTTGCGGCCACTGACCCTACATAATCATCAGCTTAACCTCTCCTTCCCACCTCTAGGGTTCCCTTGTATCTATCCCATGCATATTTAAATCCCCCACCACCTCCTGGGGCAGGCTGTTCCATGCATCCACCATGCTTTCCATGAAGAAATAAGTTGCTCACATTTCCCCTTATCCTGTCCCCCTCCAATCTCATATCATGTCCCCTCGTTCTAGTACTACTCCTATACTGAAGATGTTGCCCACTTCCACCTTGTTTATGCCCTTAAGATACTTGAAGGTTTCAGTCTCTCCATTCCTTCCTCTCTTCTAGTGTATACATTTTGAGGTCCTTCAGTCTCTCCTCATATGTCTTCTGGTGTAAGCCCTGTAACATTTTTGTCACCCTTCTTTGAACTGCCTCCACCCTGTCTACGTCCTTATGACGATGTGGCCTCCAGAACTGTACACAGTATTCCAGATGAGGCCTCACCTCACTATCTTCCTCCTCCTGCTGGTGATAGCCCTACCTATGCACCCCAACATGCCACTGCCTGTCCCTACAGCCTTCACACTATGCTTGGTCACCTTTAGGTCCTCCGAGATGACCACTCCTAGATCCGTCTCTTCCCTGGTGCCCCCAGCAACTCCCTCCCCTCCATCCTGTAGCTCTCTCCAGGGTTTCTGCACCCCAGGTGCATGATTTTGCATTTCTTTGCACTGAACCTCAGTTGCCACACTTTGGACCATTTTTCCAGCTTTCCCAGGTTCCGCCTCATTTTCTCCACCCTATCTGGAGTGTCCATCCTGCTGCATATCTTTTTTTTTTGTGTGAACCTTCATCATCCTCTCTCTCTCTGGCCCCATAGGACTCTCTCCAGCATGGACATGGGAACCAGACTAACTCCCACTCACCTGAAATCCCCCAGACCAAGCCTCCATCCCGGGATGCTCCCCAGCCCCCATCCCTGAGCCCCCCCTTGGTGGGACTGCCAACTCCTACCGGTGCTCTGTCTAGAATCTAGTGGGTGATTGGAGCAAGGAGGTGAGTCAGAGGCTGGCTGGGCTGATCCGGCGTTGAGCATGGGTGCCGACCACTGGACCTGCCTTCGCCTTCCCAGTCGTCAGGGTTGTTTCCTAGTCCTGGAGGCACAGATGTGCAAGGATGTCAGTGCGCTATCGCACCTGCCCGCAGGACATTCGCCAGCACCTCCTTACCCCTTAGACATGACCCCACTAGCTGCAGTGCTCCCAGTCTCCACTGGGAGCTGCTAGAACTGCAGGATTCCCAACCCTCCCATCTCAGGACAGGAGAGCAGGCCATCAAATGCTCAATCCTCTCCTCCCCGGCCAACCCCCAGCAAACCGAGTGCGCTCCCGAACACGGGTCACCAGCGTGGCACGAGGTAAGGCTAGTGCCTCAATCCTCAGTGCTACCGGGCCAGCTCTTGTTGCAGATCTTTGTGTCATCCGCAAACAGGCAGACCTTTCCCTACAGCCCCTTTGCAGTGTTACTAATGAAGACATTAAAAAGGACTGACCCCAGTACTGATTCTTGAGGTACCCACTGTTCAACCCTTTCTCCTCGGATTGGATCCCATTTACCACCACTCTCTGCTTCCTGTCCCACACCAGTTTCTAACCCAGTTTACCACCTTGTCTGCTGTAGATTTTTTTAGTTGAAATAATTAAAGGAACGCTTCCTTTATGAAGACCCAGTTAGGGTCTACGGTAGTACAGTAGGTAGGGACTTTAGTGCAAACTAGGTGGGCCTCGAGGTCCTTTTCTGATGACAGCTTCTATGTTTTAATATGGCTGTGCCTAGGATTGGATCAGTACTCAGTTGGTTTTGAACATGAATTGTTTTACATCTTTTTATCTTATCAAAGGTGAACTAGCATGCAACAGACACTAAAGGACAACATGTGTTCCGAAACAGTGGAGAATACTAATGAAAACCTGGAGAATAGCCATATTAAAAGGGGCATGCTTAACTATTTGCAGTCATGACCAAATTATACATACAAAAGTTCTGCATACGAGACTCAATTTGTTCCCTGGTTGTGTGGGTGCTGTATACAAGATGAAGAAGCATTTGGTTAAAAAAAAAAAGATCACAGTCTTCAGTGCTTATGGTTATTAAAAAAAGCTGATTTTATTCTTACGCCATATTAGAAAACACTTTTTTAATACATACAAAATTTTCATTAAAAATTACCATCAGCTACCACACCAGAAGGCAGAATACCAAAGAAAAGGGTTCTCTTAAAATGTTAAAGCTATAAATACCATAAGGCAAAGTTTCAAGTCGCTTAGTGTAACAAACATCCTTGAAAAATGCAGTCTCATTTCATGTCCAAGACTGGCACTCCTTGTAAGATCTACAGTGCACAAAAAAGTCACTTTATACCAAAGGCCCACACAAGCCAATTACTGCATGGCAGCACCAGTTAGCATTCACAGATGAACCAGCGTACTGGCTTTTTGCATCCGAGTTGGCATTCTGATTTCCATTAGTACTTTGGGTATAATGAAGTCTGACTCAGACTGCATAGTTGGTTTGGGAATAAAATGTGCCGTCATCCTTTGTGTAGGGATATACTACACTAAAATAGAACTTTTTGTTGTTGCTGCCATCTCGGACAGGGAAAAAAGGACTAAATCGAATGTTACTTTTTGAAACTGGAAAATGTATGACTGCAAGCAAATTGGCAGTTTGAGATTTCTGTAAGTACCAAGTACAAAGGTATGTTAGCCATCACCTGGTCATGATCAATCCACTCTTTGTGCCAGTATTCCCAGTTCTCAGGGAATTCCTGTATCAAGGAAAATGGAACAGTCGAGTGTCTGCCCGAGAAAAAATTCACAGGGAGTCCACACCTTTATTAGAGCACTTATTTCAGTAGCTAAGCTTTCCTGTGTTGCAACATCCAAAGAAGGCGATTTCATGACAGACAATAGGATGAGGTGCATGTCTTAACTATAAATCAGTGCTTGGAGAACAAACATGTAGTGAACAATATCAAAGGCAGTAGTCACATTCAACATCCAATATTTGGATATATATATTTTGCATTTGTGTCAGCCAAAAGAAGAAACGTCAAAAAGAACAATAAGAGTTAAAACAGTTTTCTAGGGCTGTTCATTAATGTTACAGCTAATATTGACCACAGTGGAAGATTATAAATCTGGCCGGCATTTTTACCAGTGTTTTGAGGGGAGAGAAGCAAAGTGGTCTTGGACCAAGGCAATTTATTCTGCAGGCAGTGTTAGAAGATGATATATGTATACAGAAGTGTTAGCATTCGGTCTCTTTGCTGTCAATTCGTGCTTGACGCTGTAACTTAAAAGATGATGCCTTTTCACTCCTTATAATTGGATTGTCTGTAAGATCCTCAAAAGATTTGGCTGCTGAGCTGCTGTTTGGAAAGGGGTCCTTTTCAAAACCATCCTCGTCAAGGTGGGAGTCGATGCTGGGATCTTCCTGAATGGTATCCATTCTCTGATGATCCAGTTTGGGTGGAACTGTAACGGGGAGTGTGGCAATCTGCCCTACGGGTGGACATGGCTGAAAGCGATTGTTGGGTGGTGCAGAAAATGTTTTCACAATACGAACTGATGCAGAGTCTAGACTGCTGAGCATTTCTGCATTCTGTAAGAAAAAAACATTTGAAGTGTCAGACAAGTGAGCATACCTATGTATAAACTGTAATTCTGCAGTTTTGCACTGGTAGCAACAACCACAGAACTTGCAGCCTGCTGCAGAACTCGTGCTGTAATAGAATTCATCTTTCTGATGATAATATTTATAAAAGACTAGCTTTTCACAGTTACTGTCACTTTGTCAGGGCTTGCATTAGTAAAGTGGGAGTCAGGTTGACCCTCTTGTTCAAATGTTGGGGGTCAGACCAGAGAATCGTGGGGTCAGAAATTTGCTGCAGTGGCTTTGTAAACCATTATCCAGTACTTTTTCTGCCAACAAAATCTATGAAAACCCTTCCATGTATAGGGTCAATGCTGAAGCACTGCTTTCATTTTTATACTTCAAAATCCTCAAAACTCCCATTTGGGGACTTCAGTAGGGGTTAACATAAGCCCTGCTTTGTCCTCTGTCCTGAAACTGTTGCTTCTGTGGCCCCAGTTGTGCTTCAAACCCATGACTCTTGCGTGCCTACTCAGTTAAATTCAAATAACGTAAACCTATTCTGCGCCCCCCCCCCCCAAACACTAAACTGTAGCTGATATCAATGACATCAAACGTTAGGTTAGCCAATGGAAGGACAAATCTGCTGCAGAAGTTTAAATGTGGAAGTAAAAACAAAGCCACACACTGAGTTGGCTCCTCACAGTAAGCATGGACTGTAGAGCAAAGCAAATAAACTGGCGCTCACCATAGAAGTATGACAGTGCCGCTACTGAAGATTAAAGGGACACTGTCAACCCTTTCTGCATATCATTTCTATTTGAAAATGAAAGTTACGTACCTACTGTTATTCTTGATCTTCTTGTACATCTTCACCATTCATCACTGGTGGGTATACGCTGGAGGAGCCAGCATCAAGGCCCGTGCTGCATGGGACTTCCGGTGACGTCAGCAACCTGAATGGCAGCATAAACTAGCGAGCCCCCGACCCAACCTACAATCTATAGGCATCTACAGTTTTTAAAATATGCATTCGCCGGCTAAGACGACGAGATCGAAAGCAGGTTTGACCAGGAACACATAGACCCCGGCCCAAAAGCT
This sequence comes from Neoceratodus forsteri, assembly GCA_016271365.2. Classification (NCBI taxonomy): domain Eukaryota; kingdom Metazoa; phylum Chordata; order Ceratodontiformes; family Ceratodontidae; genus Neoceratodus; species Neoceratodus forsteri. Next base: position 394,287,649 of record CM057449.1, read on the forward strand.
ACAACTCCTACTGCAGGGAGAAAAAACGCCACGAACAACAGGGCCTACTGAGGAAGAAAACACTATGGCAGCAGAGGCTGGGCCAGATGACGAATACCCGCAGTTAGTAGCCTTGATTATGCAGACAGTGAAAACGGTACAAAAAATAGACACTTCACTCACGGAGTTTAGGGCCGATATAGGGAGAATTGAGCACAGAACAGACAAGCTGGAGCTGGGACGTACAAATGTCATGGAGCAAGCGGACCATCACGACCGTCTCCTGCTGTTTTTGATGGACAGGGAGAGGGAACTACGAGCTAAGCTAGACATCGAAGGAAGGAGCAGGCGACAAAACCTCCGGATATATGGCATCCCCGAGGGAGCTGAGGAAGGAACTACAGATGCAATTACTTTCCTGCAGAAGATATTGAGGGAATCACTAAAACTACCTTAAGATTCCGATGTCTCAATGGACCGTGCGCATCGCTCCCTGGCCCAGCGCCCCTCTAGTCCTGATTCCCGCCCGAGATCTTTCATTGTGAGGATGACCAGCTACAACTCAAAGGAAAAAATACTCAGGAGAGCATGGAGAATGAAGAAAATTATGTATGGGCCTCACCGAATCACAATTGATAATGATTACACTGTGGGGGTTCAAGAGGCACGCTGCACCATGTGGCCAATCTTAAAGCAGCTCAGATCCAGAAACTTAAAGGTACAGATGCTATTTCCCACGCGCCTGCGGGTGGAAACTAAACAAGGCACAAAAGTTTTTGAAGACTTGCTGGAAGCCAAGAACTTTTTGGAGGATGTCAGAATATCAGTTCCCAGACTGGAGAAAGAGCGAATGGAGAAGGAGTTATGGCACTCAGCCTGGTCGATGGCGCGCAGAGGGCTGACCCGCCATTCCCAGCCACACTCCACTAACCTGAGAGCAGACATCACAGCACTGTTAAAGCCCTACGTTTCTGCAGTACAGCTGGCTGGGATCGCCTCACAAGATAATAGAGAGTTAGAGGCACAAGACCAGACGACAACTCTCCTGTCAGGTAGCACTTCCATAGACTAAGAGGGCAACTACACGCCTTGTGGTTTCACCAAAACATGAACGATCAATGTCGTGGCCATACTGAATAGGACTTAATTAAAGGTAATAGCACTAATGGCCATGTAGTCGGACTTAGGCCTAAAACTAGGGGAGGTAAAGGGGCTTGGGCTGCAGGGGAGGGCGGCCTGGAGAGGGCAGCTGTTGGAATATGGGGGGGCCCGGTGGGGGGGATCACTTTCCCTTTCCTCACACGCCCTGAGTAGATTTCTTGGGCGGATGCTGGAAGGGACGTGGGCATCTAAAGGACATAAAAACGCAATACAAATAAATATAGCAGCCTGGTCTCAAGATCTAATGGTAAAAAAGGGGTCTGAAAATAATATGATTGCAGTGATATGAATTGGTTTGGATTACATAATAATTCAGCTGGCATGATATTTTTTCTCCTTCTTTCCCTTCCTTACTTTGTCGAGTGGAGGGGGGGAGGGAGAGTCAAAGAGATGGCTGCCTCATTTTTAAATGGATTTGAGAGGGGAGGATCTCTCTGAATCCAGTTAATTAAGGGGTTGGGGGGAGGGATAGGCCAGAAGATCGGCACGTAGAACGAGCATCTTCTGCCTACTGGCTCTACTGACGTTAGTATTACCTCTGAGCCCTGGGCTGAGACCCAAGAGTGATGCTGTAAAGAGGTTTAGCCCACAACATCATAAAGGGCAAGGTGTCCCAAACGAGACACAGACCAGTCCAAGCACACAGGAATGGACTGACCTAGGAAGTTCGGGTATCCAAGAAGGATACATCACAACCCCTCTGCAATATTTCCAACAGAAAAAGATTGCATAACAAAAGAGGAGCAGAGGGAGGGATATCCTGTAATTGTTTAAAGATGTTTAATTACAAAGTTCTGAAAGCTGATGTTTGTACGTTGATGGATTTATGGTTACACATTGTTAAAAAGGTTGTATCCCCACCTGGTGGGTAAAGATTGCTATATGTTTTTATCAATGCTTAGGCTGGTTGGTGGTTGAGAGCCAGCAAGTTCTGGTTGTATAATAGACATAATGAATGGCACAGAGATCGCTGCAAACAAGTGCATACTGACAGTAGAGAGGGGAGGGAGGGACAGAAGGCAGTCTTAAGGAAGAGAGAGGATGAAATGAGTGGGAAGGTGAAGGTTAAGTTTCCTAAAAATACGTGGGGGAACAAATCACTGAATAGGGTTGAAGATTTTATATATGGCTGAAGTTAAATCTAAAATATTATCCTATAATGTCGATGGTATAAATCACCCTATCAAAAGAAAACTTCAAAAATTCTTAGGAAATCAGAAATGTGAGATAAAATTCCTACAGGATACCCACCTATCCCCTAAAGAAGTTAAAAAATTAAGAAGCAGGGATTTCCCCGACTATCATGCATCCCTCACAAATGGGAGAAAGAGGGGTGTTGCGATGCTTTTGTCGGCATCCCTCCCATTCGAGGAAGAGGAGGTGATAGTGGATGAAGGGGCACGGTATGTACTGGTTGTGGGCAGAGTCCAAGACTTACAGATCACCTTACTGAATGTGTATGCTCCTCCAGGATCACCTATAACTTTTTTTGCAGAATTGTTTAAATTACTGGCGGAAAGGGCAAAGGGGGTGGTAATTGTGGGAGGAGATTGGAATGTGGTTATGAACAGATCTCTGGCTACTACTTCAAACATCCTGGCACCTAATGGGAGGATTTCCAAGTCACTGAAAAGGCTTATGAGGGACACGGGTTTGATAGACATATGGAGGGAGAAATATCCACTAATGCGGGATTTCACGTGCTACTCCCCAAGATATAAAATTTATTCAAGACTGGTTATGTTTTTCACATATGGTAGGGACCTATCCGTGTTTGAGTCTATGTGGGTGGGCACTGAAAACTTGTCAGATCACCAACCCATATATGCAGAGATTGATCTGCAGTTACCTAAAAAAACAACGCAGTGGAGATTAAATGTGAGCTTGCTTAAGGATGAAGAGGTGAGGGAAGAGATTAAGGGGATAATAAAGCAGACCATCCAAATGAACGATGGCCTGGATGCTACACCCCAAACTTTGTGGGACACAGTTAAAACAATGATCAGAGGTAAGCTGATTTCAATAGCCACATATAAAAAGAGGGAAAGGGGTAAGCAAATAGAGCAGCTAACTAAGAAACTCAGAGCCTTAGAAGGACAACAGAAATTAAAATTCTGTAGAAACATAGAAAAGGAGATAAAGGAAGTTAAGTCAAAACTTCAGAAAATGCAGTTATTAGAGACTAAAAAAGCCCTGTTATACATAAAGCAGTCCTACTACGGGGAACCAAGGGCTACTCGATTTTGACATACCGCTGAAGCAACAGTCTGCCCAGGCTCATGTTACAGGCCTCCGACACCCGAATACAGGGCACATCTCATATAAATGGGAACAGATAGACACACTAGTTGCATACTATAAACAACTGTACCATCCGCAACCAGATTCATGCCCAGAGGAAGCCTGGACATTTTTAGAGGCTTTAAAGCTGCCCAGGCTTACGGAGACCCAAAGGCAATCATTGGAACACCCAATTACGCAACAGGAGATCCTCCGCACAGTTGGGGATCTTAAAGTAGGTAAATGCCCGGGACCAGACGGGTTCGGAGGGGAACTGTATAAAATGTTTGTAGCAGATGTGGCCCCCATACGAAAGACTGTCTATAATCAGGTATGGTTGGAAGGTGAGGCGGTCCCCCCCCTTATGGAATTACACTACCATAACTGTGATTCCGAAAGAAGGTAAAGACCCAAAAGATTGTGGCTCGTATAGACCAATCTCACTTCTTAACATAGATTATAAAATTTTTACGGCCATAATAGCAAAAAGACTCCAATCCTTCCTTAAAAACTTAATTCACCCAGATCAAACAGGTTTTATAGAGGGCAGGCAAGCCCCTGAAGGTGTCAGACGGACCATAAACATAATTGACATCATTAACAAAAAACATACTCCCACCTGCATTATGAGCATAGATGCAGAAAAAGCATTCGACAAAGTGGATTGGAACTTTCTGTTTCTGGTACTCAGAAGAATGGGCTTCCCATCAATATTCTTGGAGGTGATCAAAGCCTTATACGCCTCTCCACAGGCTTTTGTAAGGGTAAATGGGGGCATCTCGCAGAGGTTTGATCTGGGGAGGGGTACCAGACAGGGCTGCCCATTGTCACCGCTCCTCTTCGACATATATATAGAACCCCTAGCCCAGGCAATACGGGAGGTGAAGGGAGTGGAGATAGGAGGGGAAGAACATAAAATCTCTTTATATGCGGACGACGTCTTCTTATACATAACCAGCCCAGACAGATCCATCCCCAAAATTTGGTCCATAATAGATAAATTTAGTCAATATTCAGGATATACATTAAATAAAAATAAAACAGAGGTGCTGAAAATTTCCTACAACTCTTCCCCAAATATAATGCAGCTACTAAACACGATCTGGAACGGGGGAAAATAAAATACTTGGGCACCCAAATTCCTAAAAACCTTGCGACGCTCTATTCGACTAATTTCGAACCAACAGTGGCCCAGACCAGGCAAGATACTAAAAGCTGGGAGGCTCTGAATCTACCTCTATACTCAAGAATCCAGTCAGTCTCGATGAATATCCTCCCTAAATATTTGTATCTCTTTCAATGCCTTCCAGTAAAAATACATAAAAACCAATTCCAAGTATGGCAAAGAATGCTTACAAAACATATCTGGAACAATAGGAGACCCAGAATTAAGAATGCAATAATGCAGACAAGTAAAAAATATGGGGGAAGGAACATCCCTAATCTGGAGGACTATTTCTTAGCCACCCAATTAAGATGGGCCCTCCTGTAGTCGGCTAAAGCATGCACAGCCCGATGGAGGGTAATTGAGGAGGTTCTAACAGATGGGATGCCCTTGGGGGCGAGAGCTATGCTACCAGAAACCCTAATTAGAGATGGCAACACCTCTCTGATGTCAGTAAAAAACACTCTGGGGACCAAGAGACGTCTTTGGACTAAACATAGACTCGGTGAGGGAACTTGGCCCTTAAAGGAAAACTGTGCAAATCTTCGAGTCCCAGCTCCCCAAAGGCTTACCCGATTAAGCTTTTCCCAGAAAAGCCCTCATTTCAACTTGCTGCAGTTTACTGTATTTACATTTTATTATCTAGATTCGAATATGGCTGACACTCGTGGCTCCATTTAATGCAGTGCGCCACACTGCTCGCTTCAATGCATTTGCATTGAAGCGAGCAGTGCGGCACCGCACTTCTGCACTATATGGAGCCGCGCAGCGTCGGCCATATTCCCGATTCCGAGATATTAAAAAAATTAAATAAAGTAAGTTGCAGCAAGTTAAATAAGGGCTTTTCCGGGGAAGCTAATCGGGGTACCTTTTGGGGAGTGGGGATTCGAAGATTTGCACAGTTTTCCTTTAAGATGGTTCGCATGGGACCCAGAGTTTTCCCCAGCCAGACAGGACCTTACCTTTAAAAGATGGGGAACAGTGGGCTTATACTCCCTAAGCCAGTCCCTGGAAGGAAATACAGTTCTGGAGTTTAACCAGATTAAAGAAAAATTCTCCCCAAGACAGGCAGACTGCTTCAGGTACTTACAAATAAGAACACATATACACAATCTGCAAACTCTTTTTAAACAAACCAAACCCTCGGAAGGATTGATGAGCATCATGACTGAAATAATGAACTCAGTACGAGTTAAAGGACAGGACTCTGCTATCTATAGAGCCTTGAGAGATACGGGAGGGGGAGGAGCTGCCCAGATAAAAAGCAGTTGGGAATTTGAGATGGGAGAGAACTTAGCTGAAGAAGACTGGAACTTTGCCCTCACACAAGCTTTTAGGACCACATATTCCCTGATGTGGAAGGAGTTTGAGTGGAAAATCAGAATGAGATTCTTTGTCACACCAGCAGTCCAATGCAAATGGGATGAGAATTGTACGGGGAGATGTTGGAGGGGATGTGGGAGGGACAAAGCGGATTACCTCCATATATTTTGGACATGCCCGATCTTACTTCGAGATACAGCTCTTGCAGCAGGTAACACCATTAGGACTGAAGCCGGCAGGCGTCAGGACCCCACGGAAATCTTCTAGCTAGCAGTCTTCAGCGGGGACCGCCTCCGACGTCGGTCCCGCCCCCGACGTCAGACACAGTACATAAGGAGGTGGTCCCACCAGATTCCCCAGTTCTTTCCCGCCGTCGACTTGCATGTCTCGACCCTTCAGTTCGTTTCTAGCGCGCGACGCCTGGTTAAGTTCTTCCTTTGGGAAAAAGTTTGTTTTTTCTGCTCAGTTTCTGTCTGATGTCCTCTTCAACCTCCGTTGAGGGCCATCCGTTGAAGTGCGCCTGTGGGAAGCAAATCCCGTTCAAAGACCCGCATTCAGCCTGCGTCCGGTGCCTAGGCCCAGACCACGGCACCCGGGCCTGCTCCTTCTGCCAGGGGTTCAATAGCTGGACCCAGATCCATCGCCAGAAGGCCCTTCAGGTGTTCCTGCTCGAGGAAAAGATTAAAGCCATGGACGCAGCCTCCAAGGGGGAATCTTCCAACAAGGCCTGGAGACACCTCGAGAAGCATAGGGAGAGAGTGAGATCCAGGTCCCCGTCTAGGGCCTCTGACTCCTGTAGCCCCGGCCCGACCGCTCCCCTTCCTGGGCCTGATCTCAGCCTCCCCCTGCAGTGGTAAAGACTCCTTCGGGTTCCTCCTCTCTTCCTCAGGCCAAGACCTCCAGACCTTCTTCGTCCTCGGCCACTAAGGCCCTGTCGAGGTCGGGGGACCGTCATCACCATCACAAGTCCGGTTCCCGCCATTTGGAACCTGACGCCAGGTCAGTCTCTTTGCCTCCTCCTCCCCAGCGGAAGACCAAAGAAAGGAAAATTATGTACCTACCGTAATTCTTGATCTTCTTGGACGAGTCTCCACCACTCATTCACACTAGTGGGATTGGCGCCGGAGGCACTAAGACCCATTGGGAGCAAACTTTTTGCTGGAGGGTCGGCGCGAGGGCGCCAGAAGCAGCGTCAGCGGTAATGACCATCTCATGACGCACCCTCCAACCGCCTCAGTACCTTTTTACCAAGGAGGTGCAGCGAACTAACGAAAGAGTAAACCCAAATTAAAAACGGACATAAGATAGTCCGTATGACCCGTAAGAAGGGTCAGCAAAGAAGTCCTCACGGCCTAAAGATTTGAGGGAGTGAAGACCAATACAGCGGTGAGCTCGGGGATGGAGGGAGGGTAGAATGAGTGGTGGAGACTCGTCCAAGAAGATCAAGAATTACGGTAGGTAATGTAATTTTCCTATCTTCCTGGACATAAGTCTCCACCACTCATTCACACTAGTGGAGAGTACCAAGCTGATAATCCCCCAAAAGGGCGGCAGGAGAGCCAGAGCTCACGCGTCTAAGATAGAAGCCCATTAAGGATAGTTCTGCCGAATGCGGAATGTCGCCTGGCATGAACATCCAGTGCATAGTGCTTAACGAAAGTATGCACTGAGCTCCAGGTGGCGGCGTTGCATATATCTGCAATTGGAACATTGCGAATTTCCGCTAGGGATGTCGCGACCGCCCTAGTAGAGTGAGCGTACACTCTACCTTCTAATTTAACTTGAGCCATGGAATAGCAATGACGAAGGCATGCCACTAACCATGAAGAGATGCATCTAATAGCTGATAGGTTGACCCAGCCGGGTGTCGCTTGAAAGAAACGAACAGTTGCTGAGTCTTCTAACATCCTTGGTTCTATCTAAATAGAACCGCAAGGCTCTCTTAACATCCAAGGAATGAAGAGCCTGCTCCTTCATTTTGGAAATTAGCGAAGTAAGCGGAGTACCAGAGGTTGGTTCAGATGGAATTCTGACACAACCTTGGGAAGAAATTTAGGATGAGTAGGAGAACTACCTTGTCCTTATGGAATACAGTATACGGAGGGTCCGTGAACAGGGCATGTATCTCAGAGACCCTGCGGGCTGAGGTAATGGCCACCAGGAAGGCAGTCTTCCAGGTAAGAAATTTTAGCTCACAGGTAGCTAAGGGCTCGAAAGGCTTCGAGTGAGCATGTCCAGCACCAGGTTAATGTCCCAGGCTGCAACTGGACGCTTAACAGGGGTCTGGTATGGAGAACCCCTTAAGAAATCTCTTTACTATAGGTAACTGAGCCAGAGTTAAGGAAGAAACCGCTCATGGAACGCTGAGATGGCACTAAGGTGAACTTTAACTGTGGAGTACTGAAGACCTAAGTTTGATAGGTCCAAAGATACTCCAGAACCTTGCCAGGAGGACAGGAAAAGGGATTCCAAGAGGATTTGCAATAATAGAGAGAAAACGCTCTACTTTGGAAGCGTACATTTTTCGGGTGGCTGGCTTCCGAGCAGCCAGAAGGATGTCTGAGACTCTACGAGAGACGTTGAACCGATTCACTTCTATCTCTTCAGGAGCCAAGCATGAAGGTGAAGTGATTTCAGGTTGGGATGGACCAACGAACCCTGAGTCAAAAGACTGATTTGCAAAGGAAGTGGTCTCGGAGAGGCTGCCAACATACTGTTGAGTAGAGGAAACCATAGTTGCCGAGGCCAGGAAGGAGCAATGAGAATCATCTTGGTCCCCTGAGACTCGAATCTGAGGAGTACTGGATTAGAGGAAGCGGTGGAAAGGCGAAAGAAAGCGCTTTGTCCACCGCAGCCTGAACGCATCCTTGACAGAAAATGCCAGGCCCTGGATTTCTGGAGCAGAAGAGAGCAGTTTTATGCTGAGTGGGGATGCAAAAGGTCCAGGTCTGGAGTCCCCACTCTTTGAACAGGGACCCAGCTACGGCTGGATCGAGAGACCACTCGTGAGGGTCTGCCTGTCTGCTGAGGTGATCTGCTAGGTCGTTTTGTATACCTGGCAGATAAACCGCTTGAATCAGAGACTTGTGCTCCAAGCACCACTCCCACACCCTCATTGCTTCCCTGCAAAGGGGATAAGAATGAGCACCGCCTTGCTTGTTGATGTAATACATCACTGCTTTGTTGTCCGTTTGAAGGAGAATGTTCTTGTGACAAAGGACATCCTTCAGAGCTCGGATTGCATAGAGGACCGCCTCATCTCCAGGACATTTATGTGGAGATGAGTTTCAACTGAGTCCATACACCTTGAGTGTGGAGGAAGAGACAGTGAGCTCCCCATCCCATTAGCGGTGCATCTGTGGTGATGGAGATCTGATGATCCGGGGAGCAAAGGGGAATCCTTCCAGGAGATTGTTTCTTGAGACCACCAGGTGAGAGACCTTCAAGGGGCTCCGGCCACCTTGATGGGATAAGACTGGGGTGAGAGGTCGGGACCACTGAGTGGAGAGCATCCATTGGGTGGTTCTCATGTGCAGTCGGGCCAGAGGGACAGTGAAGACCGAGGGACGCCATGAGACCCAACATGCGTTGCATCGAGAGAGCTGTAACGATTGGTTCTCCTGATGTAATGGGCCATAAGGATGTCGAGTCTTCTGTCCTCTGGAAGGAAAGCCTTCGCTGAAGAGGTGTCTAGAAGCGTCCGATGAAAAGGAGCCTCTGGGAGGGTTGCAGCTGAGATTTTTCAAATTCAGCAGAACTCCCATGGACGTGAGAAGACGAGAAGTCGCTTGCACGGCTTCCAAAGTCCCTTGGCCGGAAGGGCTTGCTAGAAGCCAATCGTCCCAGGTAGGGAAACACCGGAGTCCGACTTTCCTGAGATGCGCCAGAACTGCACAACACTTTGTAAAATCTTGCGGCGCTGAGGATAGCCTGCAAGGGGACTCTGAACTGATAATGCTGACCCAAAGCTACAAACCTGAGGAATTTGCGGTGGTCGGTGGACGGGATATGCTGGTAGCATCCTGCATATCCAGAGAGGCCAGCCAGTCGTGTGATGCAGCAAGGGTAACAGGGTACCTAGGGAAATCATCTTGAATTTCTCCTGGGGAGGAATTTGTTTAACTTTCTGAGGTCCAGAATGGTGATCCCCAGATTTCTTTGGAACCAGAAAGTAATGGGAGTAGAACCCTGTGTTTCGCAGATGCGGGGGCACCAGTTCTATTGCCCTGTTGTTCAGAAGGCCCTGGATCTCCGCGGTGAGGAGGTCTGACTGAGAGGCCGACAACCTGGGTTGTCATATGGGAGGACAATTCGGGGGGGTTTCCAAGAAATTGAGAGAATAACCCTCGCGAATTATCCGAAGGACCCATTTGTCCGAGGTTATGGACTTCCACTGGTTGTAGAAGTACATCAGACGACCTCCCACCGGAGGAGAAAGTTCCACCTCGGCAGAGTGGATGGAACTTGGGCCAACGACTCATAAGGTAGCGCTGGGAGCTTTAGGTCCCCGCGCTTGCCGCGCTCTTCTTTGAGGTTGGGCAGGTTGGCTTTTATGGAAGCTTCCCTGCCTCTGCCTCGAAGGACTGACGACTATGAAACTGACGTCTGTTCACATGCCCCGAGAGGGGCAGGCGGAGGTCTGGCCAACTTAAGGCCGATCTAGTTTCTGAGTGGCCTCTAAGGCTTGCTCCACCTGAGGGCCAAAAAGAAAGGAGCCATCAAAGCAGCGCCATCACCTGCTGCTGAGCATCATTCGTGAAGCCAGAAGTACGCAGCCAGGAATGGCGCCGAGTATAAATCCTCGCTGCTGCTGAGCGAGAAGCAGTGTCGAAAGCGCCCATGGCGGCTTTGACCTGTTGGTTATTGGACCTAATACCTCTAATAACGGTCAGAAGAAGCTCTGACTTGAATCCGAATCTGGAAGAGCTTCAACCATTCTTTCATAGAGTGCCACAGGATATACTCATACTGAGAAAAATAGCCTTGATAACTGGCAAACGCATACTTAGAGTGGAGGCAGCAAAGACTCTCTTACCTAATGTATCAATCTTACGAGACTCTTGTTAATAGGTCGAGCTGTAGTAGTTTGAGGAAGAACGACCTTGTCATTCTCTGCCAGGACTACAATAGGATCCGCAGAGGCTTGGGATGCCAAAATGGATGATCCTTGGGAGCTGAATACTTTTATCAATAGATTTAGCCACTGAGGGAATAAGAGCAGGGTTATTCCATACCATTTGAGACAGCGTCTCAAGGAAGGCTGAATCGGAGGAGTCAACCGTAGGGATCTTCCAAGCATGAAGATACTGGAGTCTTAATATCTTCCCAGGATCGATGTCTGTAGTCTGGAGAGAAAGAGGATCCCAGGTTCTTCAACAGAGACTTAAAGGACAGGTCCTCACCACAGGCTCTGTAGCAAAGAAAGATCCTGTTTCTCCACTTCATCACCCAACCAAGGTCTGGGTCAGGCCAACATCATCTCCTGATGATCCAGAAAGGACTGTTTGGACAGGAAAGGAGTGAAAATTAGGAGAGGAGGAAATGGCAGAAAACAAGGAGAGTCCCTAGGAGCTGCCGGCGCCGAGAAGGCAAACGGGCTGAAGACGGCACCGAGGAGGCGACGCACCGAAGAGGCACTGCCCTCGCGAATGCCTTCTCGGCGCTCAAGAGACGACGCCACAAGACGGTAAGTACACGGCGCCATGAACGGCACTCATGAACGGCGCCTACCGATCCAACGGCACACCGGCGTGCCGCGAGACCACGCGGCGCCACCAACGGCGCCGAGAGACCACGCGGCGCCGCCAACGGCGCCGCAAGCTCTGGCGGCTCCGAAAACGGCGCCGACAAGGCCACAGACCCTGCAGAAGGCGCCGGAAAAGCCCCGGGAACCTGGAAAGCAAGAGAAGGAAAAAAACCAGGAGATAAGGGCATCGGTGAGGCCCCCTGCGCCGCAGCCATGTGAGGGGGGGAAACACCTAAGCACGGAGTCGCTAGCACCGAAGAAGGCGCCGCGCGACTAGGAAGGTCCAACCGCCCTACCTGATCGCCGGAGGAGCCCGAGGGCTCGAGGTAACCGAGCCAGGCAGAAGAACCAACCTCCGAGCCCATCACTCCTAAGAGCGCCCACTGATGAAACTGCTCATCTGGAGCCCTACCTATAGGCGGGAGGGCTCTACGTCGAGGACGACGGTTATCGGAAGTTGGCGACTTCAAGAAGGAGACCGCAACCAGCACCATAACCCACCGTCGACGCCGCAGACACCACAGAGGCGACTCGAGTGATGCCTTCTTTTGACCTGTGGGCCAAGAAGAGTTCGAGGCCGAACGCGCCAGAATGCGACTGCTTATTTTATGCCGGGCGGGGACCGCCATCCCCCGGCATCGGACTGACCATAGTCGGAACCCCGCTGAGGAGAAGGAGGCTGACCGACCCAGCCCGCTGACTGAACAGTTTCTCGAAGTCTCCCCACCGGCCACCTGACCTGCTCATGGTCGACTCCGTCCAGTAGGCCGAGACTTCTTCAAGTAAGTTAAATTTAAATATTAGAAAATTTTACGAAAAATAGAATAAAACTAAGCGATACTACTATCGTGATAATGTTACAAAAAACAAACTGAAAACTATGCGCTGTTTGAAGTTTGACTCGACAGGCGAGCGACGCTGCCACTGAAGCGCACTGACGGGCGGAAAAGGAACTGAGGCGGTTGAGGGTCGTCGCCGAGATGGTCATTACCGCTCCGAGAGCCGCTGCTCGTGGGCGTCAGGTCTCGCTACGACCCTCCAGCAAAAGTTTGTTCTCGATGGGTCTTAGTGCCTCCGGCGCCAATCCCACTAGTGTGAATGAGTGGTGGAGACTTATGTCCAGGAAGATCTGACTTCACTTAAGAGATCGTCGGACCCGACGCCGGCCAAACACCATCGGTCCCGAGAACCAATGACTGCCAGACGCCCATCGCTGGTTAGGCCTTTGCCTCCATGGACGCCGGCCGGGGGACCGACGTCTGTACCTACTGAGAAGAGGACCCCTTCGCCTCCCACCGACGTCGGTCAAGAGGCGATCACGAAGGAGGAGCTGACCCAGCCCGAGGACCAGATGGGCGAACCCGGTCCTGTCGTACCCCCCAGGGAAACCTCGCCGGAACCTGAGACCCCTTGGGAGCAGACGCCGGAACCTGATGACCGGCCATCGGCGCCCAGTCTGTCGTCGGGCCTCAGCATGTCCAAGGTCAAGGAGTAGTTTACTTACTGGTGGGACACCATAAAGAGGGATGTGGTTCCCACACCTCCTCCTCCTCCTCCTCCTCCACCTGCAACTCGGCCGGGCCCCGCGCCCCCTAATTCACCCAGGGCTGTGGGCCGAGTACCTTCCCCCCAGGAGCCTACGGATCCTCCTAGGGGTAGACCAGAAGAAAGGAGACCTCCGTCCAGATCTTCTTCAGGGTCACCCAGCCCCAAGAGACCCAGAAGACGCCACCGTTCGCCTTCGACGGAGGACACGGGATCGGACTTCTCGGACGGATCCAGATCCCCCTCTCCGATCAACGTCCCTTCTCCGGACCCACGTGAGTTTCCAAGATCTCCTCCAGATGACCCATCATTCTCAGAGATTATGAGGCATATCCAGGAGAACATGGGTTGGGACGCAGAGGAACTAGACCCCAAGAGATTACGCCTTGCCAGATATCTTTGGCAAAAAGATCCAAAGCCTGTGGTGGTGCCACCCTTGGTGGACACATTCGTGGATGTCACCAAGGCAGCGTGGAAATGTCCACACTCGCTTCCAGCGATGCCGAAGAAAGCTGACCATCTGCACAAGGCCCCTAGGGAGGACCAGTACTTGGCATCACAGCCTCTGGCCGATTCTCTGGTCATTACAGCCTCTCATGACCGGTCCCAGAGGCTACAACATTTGAGCACCCTGCCACCGGACTCAGAGTCTAAGCAGCTGGACGCTATGGGCAGATGCACGTATGCATCCGCTACCTGCGCCATCAGATCCCTCAACTACTTGACCCACATGGTACAGTTTCAAAATGCCTTGTGGGAGCAGGGACTGGATCTGGCGGAAAAGATGCCAGAAGGTGAGCAGAAGGAGGAGTTTCTACAACTCCTTCATACGGTTCAGACGTGGGAACCCAGGTGCTGCGAGCCGCGTATGATTCCGCGGACTCCTCGGCCAGAGCGGCAGCTTCAGGCGTATGCCTCTGGAGACACTCATGGCTCTGTGTCTCCAGATTCACCCCGGACGTCCAGAAGAACATCCTGAATGCCTCGTTTCATGGAGAAGTTCTCTTTGGTGAGTCCTCGGAGAAAGTCCTCACCAAACTTCAAGAGGCCGGGAAGGCGGTACGGTCTGTCCAGGCCACGTACAGACCCAAGCTTAGTTCCTTTCGTAGGAACCAAAGCAGTTTTCGAGGCCGGATGCAGAGACAGCAGTCCCGCGCTGGTCCGCAACAGAGGGGCTCCTTCTCCCGCAGAGCCCAGGGGAAGTCGTCCGTGGGCCGAAGTCAACGACCAGCTAAGTCGGCCCAGCCCGCTGGACCCTCAGCCGCCACAGCATGACTCCTTCCTGGCCCCCGCCCCTCAGGATCAACGGGACACCAAGGTTGGGGGCCTCATTGCGGACCACCTGCCAGGGTGGCAGTCCATAGCCGACAGGTGGGTCCTTCAGTTGGTCGAAAGAGGCCACTTTATAGAATTCGTGGACAAGCCACCCACAAGGCCTCCTCTGCTCTCCCGTTACTTGGGTCAGCACAGATTACTCATCAGGCAAGAGGTACTCGTGCTCCTGCAAAAGGGAGCGGTGGAGTATGTCCCAGAGAACCAGATAGGATCCGGATACTATTCCCACTTCTTTCTGGTTCCGAAGAAAAGAGGGGACCTCTGTCCAATCCTGGACCTCAGCGACCTCAACATGTCGGTCGCCTACAAACGTTTTCGCATGGTGACCCTCCAAGGACTCATTCCCATGCTGAAAAGGATGCCTCTTAGCGCCCCTGGACATGCAGGACGCCTACCTGCACATCCCAGTAGCTCAAGCGCACAGGAGGTTCCTGCGCTCTGAAGTTCTCGGCCACCACTTTCAGTTCCGGCTCTTCCGCTTGGACTGTCTTCGCCCCAGGGTCTTTACCAAGTGTATGGCAGTCATGGCAGCTGCCTCGGAGGAGACAGGGCCACTACGTGTTCCCATACCTGGACGACTGGCTTCTCATGGCTGCCTCCAAAGAGGCGCTGTTGCTGGCTATTCAGAGCACCCAGGATCTGTTCCAGTCTCTGGGCATTCTTAACTACGAGAAGTCTCTCCTCGTACTGTCCCAGAAGTTGCAGTTCATAGGCGCAGTTTTGGACACCGTCCAAGGGAAAGCCTTTCTTCCTGATGAAAGAGCGGAACACATCAGATCCCTCATCAGGGATCTCTCGGCAAAAAAGACCGTCCCCGCCAGGTTGGTCCTTCGCTTGCTCGGACACATGGCTGCGGCCATTCCAACCGTCCCTTTGGCAAGGCTCCACATGCGGGTAACTCAGTGGATGCTCAAGGTGCAGTGGGACCAAAGGCAAGACCACATGCAGCATCCGGTCAGAATCACGAACGCCGTGATTAGAGACTGGCAATGGTGGCTAGACCCAGGGGCACTTTCTGCGGGTGCCCCGTTTACAGTGCCGCCCCTCAAGGCAATCCTCCACAGACGCCCAGGGCTGGGTGGGAGCGATCTGAACGGGGTGAGGTCCCAGGGAACATGGACCCCTCAGGAAGCCCACCTCCACATCAACGTGCTGGAGATGAGGGCAGTCCTTTACGCCCTGCAGGCCTTTCAGTCAGAAATCCCGTCGAGTACCCTTCTGCTTCAGACAGACAACATGGCGGTGATGTATTACCTCAACAAACAAGGAGGCGCACACTCTTACCCCCTCTGCAGGGAAGCTATGAGGGTGTGGGATTGGGTAATCCGACACGGCGCGAGCCTGACTGCAGTTCACGTTCCCGGAGTGGACAACACAATCGCAGACGGCCTGAGTCATTCCCAGGCCAGAGTCCATGAGTGAGAACTTCTTCAGGAGGTAGCAGAGGATCTGTTTCTTCGATGGGGCACTTCAGAGTTGGACTTATTCGCTTCCCCATCCAATGCAAAACTGCCCAATTTTTGCTCGCTAGATCCAGGGCCTGGTGTTTTCTGGCGAGAAGCGTTGTCCCTCTCCTGGGCGGACAGGTTCCTCTACGCTTTCCCTCCCTTCCCGGTGATCCAGAGAGTTCTTTCAAACTGCGCAGGGAGCACGCAACAATGATCCTGGTAGCGCCTTTCTGGCCCAGGCAGATCTGGTTCCCCATGCTGACGCAATTGTCCCGGGAACCTCCAGTTCCGTTGCCTTTCAGCTCCCACCTATTGTCTCAGTAGGAGGGTTCACTAGTCCACCCGGACTTGCGCTCACTGAACCTGCATGCATGGCTCCTAGAGACATAGCCATTATGCGATGCAGGGTCTCGCAAGAGGTGGTGGAAGTCCTTTCTGTGGCCAAAAAGCTGGCAATGCATGCGACATACGCCATGAAGTGGCGCCGTTTTTGCTTATGGTCGAGGCATGCGGCCTTTCCCTTTAGAATGCCGCGTGAAAGGGGTGCTGGAATACCTTCTTTCCTATTCCATTCGGTCTCGCCTACTCCTCCATTAAAGTGCACCTCTGCGCGATCTCTGCATACACTACCCGGTGGGACAGCGCACAGTGGCACAGCTTGATGCCTCTCGGACTTCCTGAGAGGGTGTTACACCTAGGCCACCCATCAAGGATCCCGCCTCCTTGGGACCTACTTTGTCCTGGAACAACTCACGCCTCCCTTTGAACCTACCGCTGATTAAGAGCCGCGCTTCTGTCGTGGAAAACGTTATTTTAGTTGCTGTCACGTCAGCAAGGAGAGTTTCAAGCTTCACGCCTCATGTGCAAGGAGCCTTATTTAATTTTTCACCAGGACAGAGTGTCTCTGAGGACGAATCCTAAATTCCTGCCTAAGGTGGTCTCTGCCCTCACTCTCAACCAGGACATTGATCTGCCTGTGTATTTCCCCAAGTACTCTAATAGAGGAGAGGCGTTGCTTCACACCCTGGATGTTCACCACTCTTTAAGGTTCTACCTGAACAGAACTAAACAGCTTCGCAAGTCGGAAAAACTATTCGTTTCCTTCGCTGAGAGGATGCTGGGCCAACCAGTCTCTAAGCAGACCCTTTCTCGCTGGCTTGTCCAGTGTATTTCATTTTGCTACAACAAGCATAAGCCCCTCCCTGGTACAGTCTGGGGCCACTCGACAAGGGGGGTGGCTACCTCCTTTGCAGCACTGCGCAACGTCTCCACCTCGGCCATCTGTGCTGCAGCTACTTGGAGCTCAGTGCACACATTTATTAGGCACCATAGCCTGGATATTACATCTCGGCGGAGAGCCGGTTTCGGCCTGGCCATTCTACAGGGTCTCCTGTCCTAGAGTCAGGACCTGTTCTAGATCTCTCCTATTTTCCTCCTCCCAGAATGCTTTCAGGCGCTATTGCTTGGGAATCAGTCCTAATGGTGTTACCTGCTGCAAGAGCTGTATCTCGAAGTAAGATAGTACAGTTACGTAAGAACTTACCGTAACAGTAGATCTTCGAGAACAGCTCTTGCAGCAGGTACCTTCCCACCCACCATTCCCCCTTTGAGGAGGTATGGCCTACCAGGCCTTGGCAGGAGCTTTAGCTTTAGCTTTTTTCTTCTGATGGCGGATCCTCGGTCTCCCCTTCTGATGTCATCCCATGCGCGGAGTCTCCAGCGGAGAACTGGGGAATCTGGCGGACCGCCCCTTATGTACTACGTCTGACGCTAGGGGCGGACCAACGTCGGAGGCGGTCCCCGCTGAAGACTGCTAGCTAGAAGATTTCCGTGGGGTCCTGACGCCTGCCGGCTTCAGTCCTAATGGTGTTACCTGCTGCAAGAGCTGTTCTCGAAGATCTACTGTTACGGTAAGTTCTTACGTAACTGTACTATCCTAACAAACTACTGGGCAGAAATTGACCAGAAACTAAAACAGGTATTTTCTATTGAGTCCACTCTGGGCCCCAGAAATTTAATACTGGGAGTGAAAATGGTGGAAATTAAGGGGACGGATAAGACCTATTTGTGGAATGTTCTCCTAACATCGTCTCATAAAGCCATAACTAGAAGATGGCCTTCACCGTGTCCACCGACATATCAGGATTGGGTGTCCACCATAGGTTAAATCAAGGACATGGAGGAAGTCACTTATAGAATAAATCTGAGGACGCAGAGTTTTGTGAGGCGATGGACCCCATGGCTGGTGATACAGGGAGTGGAGGGGACTGATTAAGGTGGAGGAAGGGTACGTGAGGGACAGAGACGCAGAGGCACTAGAACCCTACTAAAGAATACTGGGAAATTGCAATTAATAAACATCTCTGTGTAAAACAAGGATAAACTATTAGAACTGAAAGCTGTCCTAACTGATGAAATATGACTATGTATTAAGACATGTCTGTTGTGTAATGTATATACTCTTGCAGTTAAATGTGATGGAAATTACTGTTATCTACTGTATATCTGTGCCAAAATATACAATAAACTTGAATTAAAAAAAAAAAAAAAGACTCGTGCTTCATGAGCGTCAGCCAGTAACTGACACCGACTCCTCCCTCACCTCAGTTCTGTCCAACAGAGAGTGTGAAAATTAGGAATAGAGAAAAAGGAGGGTGGGGCAAGGGAGCCCAAGAGATAGTGGAAGGAAAGGATATAAATAGAAAGGAGGAAAAGCCGACACAGGAGGAGGGGGAGGCTACCTGAGGGTATGGCACAGGGGAGGGGCCCCAACCACTGGGCAGTCCTAGGGGATAGAGAAGTGGGAAGGGTTTAGGAGACCAGAAGAAAAATAAGGGATAGCAAAGGATGATGAGTGACCCCACAACATCCCACTCTCCCCAAGGAGAAGGAAGGATGTCAAGGCTGCCTCCGCCTCTATATTTGCCAGGTGGTCCTTAAAAAGGGAAGGGAAGGGAAGGCAAGCCTGTCTCCAAGTGAAGTGAGACTGGTTATTCGAGCCAGGCTAGCCCAAGAAAGTAACCCCGAGGCTGAAAACATAGGAGTCGCCAGACAAAAAACCCCGGACAGCAGGCTGTTGGGAGTCTCGGAAGCTGTCCTAGGATGCAGTGGTGGGGACAGAGTCCACCCCGGGAAAAGGACTTCCCTACAGAATTTCGCATTCAGGTGTTGATACACCTTGAAACTGATCTTGAGCCAAAGCAAGGGAGAAGAAGTCCTGGAAGGAAAGGTACTATCCTAGGTCAACCGGATTGGTTCAAGGTGAAGGGGAGGGGTCCTCGGGTCCCCCATGCCCACCGGATTGAGGACAAACGAACTCCTGTCTTGTCAGAAGGCAAAATGAAGGAGAAAAGAGGGATCCAAGGAACCCCCATTGTTAAGGGCAGAAAGAAGGAGGCGGGGACGCCGCTAGTCCTCCCCTCTTCCAGGAGAAGAATAATCCCCTGGAGAAACAAGAGCAGAGAAGCAAAGGCTTATCCCGCAAAGTCTTCACGGAGGGGAGAAGAAGCAGGGAGAAAGCACTGCTCAGAGGTTGAGGCACCAGAAGGGAAGGTGGGCAGGAAGCAGTAATGAATGGTGAAGATATACAAGAAGAACAAGAATTGCGGTAGGTACATAATTTTCAGATCTTCCTGTATTTCTTCACCATTCATTACTGGTGGGTGAGTACCAAGTCCCCCGAAAGGAACCTGGCACATCTCTGAGGGCAGCCATTCCCTCAGTCCCTTGTGGGGGAGAACCACAGGGGGAGAAGCCCCCTACGGGCCAGGAGAGGCCCGAGACTGGTCAGGATGAGATGGGGACTCCTGTGACCTGGGAGAAGAAAGGTGCCACGCCAATTCCCGTCTCACCCTGCGGGAGAAAAAATGGTCTCCTTGGAAAAGGGAGGTAATCACCCTACGCTGGGCCAAGGGCGATAACCTAGAAAGGCAAAGTCATGCTGCCCGTCTTATGCAGACTGCAGATCCTGCCAACCTAGAAGCTACCTCAGTTAGCATCATAAGATGCCTCGCTAGCTAGCTAGGCCAGAAGAAGAGAGAGAGATGGCCTGCCTGGTTGCCTCAGCACCATCCATAAGTGTCTAGCATAGACAGCCATATAGGTCTGATGTGATGAAATACATAGGAGATGCGTCAAGGAGAAATCCTTCTCCCTAGTGGTTAAACCCAGCAGAGTCGAACCGGGGGTCATGTCTCGGGCGGTGATGCCCAGAGGGGTATCCAGTAACTCTATCCCCAATTGGGATGAGGCAAGGTGCCTGGAGACCCCGGGGCATGATTCATGCGCATAGTGCTGCTAGGCCTTGTAGGGGCGCGAGCAGTCTTCAGAGCCCAATAGCTACTCGGGGGGGGGGGGGGTGACCAGTCTGGGTCAGACCCATCATCCTCCGACGAAGAGAGCAGGGCGACTTGGAGAGAGGCTACCCCTTACACCCTACCATGTTCGGCACTGAACGAAGGCTGCACTGCTCACTGGCCCCAGGAATGGTGCCAGGTGCTAGAGCGCAACCGGTGGACTGAGTCGAGGGCCCCACCAGTTCGGATTCAGCATATAGCTCCGATCATGACACGGGGAGGCCGTGGGTCCGAAGAGGCCGACGACCGAGAGGAGTGCTCAACCGACCTCTCTAGTGAACTGAAAGTGCCAGCACCATCGACGGCTCGCGGCCCTCCGGTACATATAGTAATGGAGGGTGACCCGGGGGAAGGGTCCAGAGTTCTTGCCATGGCATCCCAAGACCGACGGCACCCTCCGAAGATAGGTTTCCGACCCACCTTCAGCGTGAGCGTTCCGAGGACCCGGCGGTCCATGGAGAAGCATGCGTCATAGTTGTCCATGTCATGCTGTGGACCCAGGCAAGAAAGACATCAATCATGGAGATCGCTTACGGAGATGGACTTGCCGCAGGGGCACTGATGTGTAGGGGCACGTCCCGCCTTAGACTTTGATTTAGGCCCTGGATTGGACATGATCAACCACACACAAACTTAAATAAAACAAAGAACAGACTCGGCACCGTAGAAATAAAATACAATAATATAAAGTGAAAGGGAACAGTCTCACCCGTTTGTAGCTCTACGGCGTCGAGTTACGAACAGAACTTCGGTGGCTTAGACGACAAACATATGTAGTTTTCTTCAGCTCCTGATGCAGGTGCACTCTCGACGGCAGGAAGAACAGAACTGAGGTGAGGGAGGAGTCAGCGTTGGTTATTGGCTGATGCTCATGCAGCATGCTGTGCGTCGTCCCTTAGGGGCGCGCCAGCCTTGATGCCAGTTCCTCCCCCAAACACAGAAATTTTTTTTTGTAAGCTAAAAGCTCCCGCCTCCGTCGTATACCCATCGGTGATGAATGGTGAAGATACACAGAGGAAGATCCCACATTTTATGATTGCTTATCTTCTCCAAAATTCATTGATGCTTATTTTATCTGCTTCCTTTCTAAGCAAAACTGAAAAACATGGTAATGGTATAATTATATTATACCCAAACTTGTTTTGTTTCAAATCTTTGATTTACTGTTCTTGCATACTTCCTGAACATTAGGAACACCCCAAAACAGTGCAGGCACTCATGATGCAAGTCTCCTCTCCTTCCACTGCATCATAAGTGGCTAGACTCTGTTGGGGGTGTTCCCAAATTCAGCAAAGATACAGTGGGTGTTAATTAAAAAAATGCAAACAAACCTGTTTTTGTGTGGAGAACACCAGTATGGTGGGGGGTCTGTGTCTCAGTTTTCAAAACGAAGAATTAAACTACCAGCTACTTCAGCAATCTCTAGAGAATGTGACCAATTGTTTTTTAAACTAAAGACACTTTGAGGCCTAAGGGGGTTGCAGGTGTCCAGTGAACATGTGTATTTGAGTGACATAGACACAAAAAAATGACTAAGAGAAAAGGCACATCAGCTGATGTGTTTCGCATCAAGTGATCGCACTGAGGCCTTTGATAAAGCATCACTTAATGGGAAATGCACCAGGCGATGTGCCTTTTCTCTGGGTTGTTTGTATCTATTTTTGAACATGTGTCACACAAATAAAGATGCTCACTTCAGCACCTTAAAGGAACACTGTCAGGTTTTTTAGTTTTTTTTTTTTTTTTTTGTAAGTAGTAAGTACATCTCCATGGTGCCTGTTGACAGCATTTCTATTACATATGCCACATTGTGCCCATGACTATCATAATATGCCATTTTGAATAAAATTTTGTACAAAATACTGTTAAAAGCAGTCCGACTTGCTGACTGCCTCGCTATGCAGACACGCGTCCATGTGCTGAATATGGCACTGAGGCACCAGTAAACTTGTGTATACACGAGTACTCCATTTTATATGTGGACTGAGCTAACTGTAGTTACTGATAGACTCCAGTTCCCTGAATGTTGTAACATTAATCAAACTTCAAAAACGAGTGCTTTAGCATACCAAGGATTTGTTTTGAAAATAAAAGGTGAGATTCATGGTATGCACATTGCTGACACACATGCCTGGAGTCCCGGTTTTCATTTTCAAAACAAGTTCTTAGTATGCTGAAGCACTCGTTTAGACTAAGATGGGTGACCACGCCTTTTCAATTAAAGCAGCTAAGTCCTGGAACGAACTTCCTGTAGCCATCCGGCATGGCTGCAGCCACGCTATTTTTAAAAAGCCCTTAAGGAAGCACCTTCTTAATCAAATAGAATGTAAATGCTATTCTTAAAATGTATATTTCAATTTATCTATTGATTGTTGTGTGTTTTGTTTAATTGTTATGTAACATATTGACTGACTTCAAGGTCCCGGGTTGCACATGAAAAAGGGACTTCGACTCATTGTGTTTACCCAGTAAACAAATGTTTAAAATAAATAAAACGGGCACCATAGACAGATACTAATAAGAAAAAACTAAAAAAAAGTAGACAGTGTACCTTTAATCTTCAGTAGCAGTAGCATCATACTTGGTGCTAAGTGTACGTTTTTCTCTGCTTTGCTGAGAAGTTTAAGTGTCCTATAGCAGAACATAGAGTTGACGTGCCTCAGAGGACCAGGGGCCCGGGTGTAAGCTTAAAGATGCTGCTTTGCTCTTCCAGTATCTAGCCTGCCTGTAAAACTCCTGTCATTATCTGATACAATGGAAATAATCCGACTGTCCCATGTATGCTTCAATGGAAATGATCTGACTGTCCCATATAAACTACAATGTAACCACGATGTACCTCTGCAAGAAGACTTCATAGAACAGAATCTGCCAGTATGTAATACAATGGGCAAAGGGTCTTTAGAATTTCAAAAATGCTCAGACTCTGTATAAAAATGTAAATTACTTACTTGCCATAATTGTTGGTCTACCAGAATACCTTCACTATTCATTACCACTTGTGGGTCTGGGCTGGAGGTCCTAGGACACCGTGGGAGCCAGAATGTTTCTGGTGGAAGCTGGCGACGCAGGAGGCCCCATGCTTGTGCCACTAGAGGCGCCCTCTAGTATACAGCAGTGCCAGCTCCCAGCCACCTCAGTGCCTTTTTTTTTACTGACGAGGTGAACAGCATGAACCTAATGAGTAACGTGTACTCAACCTGAGGGCATAAGGTAGGCCCACCGCACCCAGTGAGAAAAAATTACTTACCGCAGTAATCTTGTTTCTTCCAGGGTATTCTTCTATATTCGTAACTCTGTGCAGTCTGCTCTTTAAGTATCACTGCCCGGAAAGAATGCTATGCAAATGATGGAATCTATCATTGGTTCGTCCCACTTATTCAAACTGCTGCCCTTATCAGCTGCAACGTTCCATTAATGTATCAGATTTCTAAAGGGCCTACAAGGCAAGTACTCTAACTACGATATCAAACTACCTTAACATAAACACTTAACTATAATCAAGAATTAAACATCCAAATGACAGAATTACATGAACAAGGGAAGAATGTACCCATCAGCAGGGCCGGTTTTAGGACTTTGGGGGCCTCCAGCCAACTCTATGACTGGGGCTCCACAGACAGGGCGGGGCCCTCCCCAGTAATCATTCTACAATCAAAACTTTTGATTCAAAAGCATATAGTTAAGGAACCAAACCAGAGCTCTCACTGCTCTATTACCTCTCCCCCACTCTGCTGCACAGAGACAGCACAGCAGTCAGCACAGCAAGCAATACTGAGCACAGTGCACCGAGGGTAAGGGCAGGCCAGCACGCAGGCAGCAGCAGTACTTACTTTCAAGATCAGGACAGGAACCGGGTTACTACGGGTACCAGTTGGTGGCTGTGGCTTCAGATGTAGATAGCAGTGGTCTGGACTTCTCGACTGGTCTCACGCAAGGCAAGCGTTTCTTGCTCTCTAGTCTCCCTCAAGTCCCGACTCTCTCTCTCTCTCCTCACTCTCTCCCAGGCAAATTGCAGTCGGCTCCTCCAAGTTCTTACAGCGTAGCGTGTTTACACAATCAGCGAGCTTAATAGCTTATTCGACTACTCCCTCCAACGCTTGGAACTAAACTAGTCCGTTGAATAGCCCAAAGGATCATCTTTATGGAGCCCTCACGGACCTGAGTGGGAACCAAATGTTTCAGGTCAGAGGGAGGAGGTCAAATAATAGCAAGGGACTGAGTGGAGCCCTCTGATTGGCTCCAACTGCTCCTCCACGCCACCATGATGTGCAGCATAGGGAACGTGCAGGAAACATGCTGCCGTTTTATGGTCTCACAGGCTCTCTATCAGTGTGGCCAGGACCAGGACAATCAGCGTGGAGGGGCGGGCAGGAGCTGAATCCTGAATGCCTGTCTGAGAGATCAGTGAGGGCCCCGCCCGCTCTTGTCTTCAGTTCTTGGCGCCCATCGCCCACAGACTCCACAGTGACCTTAAATTGCAGCCGTTGATCGTTGGCACATGTTCGTGAAAAATGTCAAGGCGAATGGCGCATTGGCAAAAGAGGAAGGAAGTAAGGAACCAACTAACCAGCAACTTAATGTGAGTCGTGAAAATGTTTAAACAGAATGCTTATGCTGGCGCTGCCTTTTCTTCCCTGCTTTGCTGCACTTCTTGTATGTACTACTACAATCAGTCAGCTGACAGTCAGGCTGAGGTGGTGTGAGTCTTAGACTTGCTGGAGGACAGTTGCTGCATGCAGGCGGCGGGGTCGTGGTGGGTCAGTGCCAGTGGGGCAGGGGCACTCCCGCGGCCGCTGGGGCTCGCGGGTGCCTAACGCCGGCCCTGCCCATCAGGGTTTAAGACAGTGTATGCCAGTGTTTGGCCCTCCATGTGTGGATGAACAGGTAGGAGTGCAGAGACCACTGGTTCTGGAAGGGGAGGCAGGGTGGGAGATTATAGAAGAATACCCTGGAAGAAACAAGATTACTATGGCAAGTAATTTTTGCTTCTCACCACAGGTATTCTTCTATATTCCTAACTCTATGCAGACTTCTAAGCAGTACCTTTGAAGGTGGCTATTTAGGAAACAGGCTCTGCAGGAGTGCTGTGCCAAACCTGGCATCACCTCTGGACTGGGTGTCCAGGCTATAGTGCTTTGTAAAGGTATGTACCGTCCTCCGGGTAGCTGCCTTACAGATTTCAACCAAGGGAACATCCCTTGAAGTTGCCAGAGAAGCAGCTAAACCCCTGGTGGAATGGGTCCTCAGTCCTATTGGGGGCTCCTTTCCTGCTTTGGAGTAGCAAAACTGAATGCCCTGGACTATCCAGCATGAAATGGTCCTCTTTGATGCTGGGTTCCCTTTACCAACATCCCCATAAATGAGGAACAGCAGTTGTCTGTCCTGTCTGTGATCCTTGGTATGAGTAATGTAATAGCTCAATGCCCTTTTTACATCCAGGCTATGTAATCTACGTTCCCCTGAGCTAGTATGATTGGTGAAAAAGACTGGTAGGGTAATGACCGATTCAAATGAAAGTCAGAAACCACTTTAGGGAGGAATGTTCTGTTTGTTATCAGCATTACCTTATTCCTGTGGAAGGAAAGGTAGTCCTTCCTTCTCGATACACATAGCTTGAAGTTCACTAATCCTTCTGGCTGAAGTGATGGCTACCAGGAATGCCACTTTCCAAATGACATACTTTAAGTCTACTAAAGCCATAGGCTCAAATGGGGGCTGCATGAGCTGAGCTGTGCAAACATTCAGATCCCAAGCTGGTACTAGTTCCTTAATAGGTGGGTGCAGATGGCACAGACCTTTGAAAAACCTCTTTAAAGTGGGGTTTGATGCCAAGGAAACAGGTTTCCCAGCAGAAATGTAGGCAGATACTGAAGCCAGGTGAACGTTTAGGGAAGCGTGTTGCAGTCCCTGGGAGTGCAAGTGAGTAAGATAATCCAGCACAGTTGGGATACCCACCTGTGTTGGTACCACCCACTTGGAAGAACACCAAATGGAGAACCTTTCCCATTTTGAAGCATAAGTTTTCTTTGTGGAAGGATTCCTGTACCCTCTCAAAATATCCAGAACACTTTCAGAAAGTTGCAGATCTATGTATTCTAGGTCCTCGAGCCATGCCTTGAGCCTGAGGGATCTGAGGTTCGGGTACAGGATCCTGCCCTGACTGGAGGTTAGCAGGTTGTGCCTCCTGGGGAGGTGTATTGGTTTGACCACAGACATGGAGAGCAGTAGCAAGTACCATGGCTGTCTGGCCCAGTCTGATGCTATCAGGATCATGGATGCATGTTGTGACCTGAGCTTGATCAGAGTCCTGAAAATGAGAGGGAATGGTGGGAAGATGTACAGCCTCCTCCCTGACCAATCAAGGGTCAAAGCATCCAAGGGAATTGTACCCTTTGCTGGAGGCCTGCAACAACATTGAGGCAGGTGATGGTTCTCGTGGGATGCAAAGAAATCTATCTCTGGTGTCCCCCAATGTCTGAACACTGCTTCCAGCACCTGTCTGTTGAGGGCCCATTTGTGGTGGGCCTGACTGAGCCTGCTCAGGGCATCTGCTAGGGTGTTGTCCTTTCATGGCAGATGGATGGCCTGTAATGAGGCTTTTAGTGAGTTAGCTAGATTCCAGACCCTCACTGCTTCTATACAAAGAGGGTCTGACCTTGTCTCCCCCCCCCCCTTGCTAGGTACCATGTGTGGTGTGCTCCCCTAGGTGCACACTCCATCCCAACAGAGATGCATCTCTTGTGAGGATTGCTAAAGGGGTTTCCTATTGGAAGGGGAACCCTTCTCTCAGGTTGCCTGGTTCCTTCCACCACTGAAGTGCTTGGAGCAGTTTCCCTGTCACTGGGATCAGTTTCGAAAGATTCTTTCCTCTGGCACCAGTGTGCCTGAGATGAAACTGTATGTCTCTCATCTGGAACCTGGCCCCCAGTACTGTGTCTGTTGCTGCAGTCATGTGTCCCAGAAGCCGCAGAAACTGCCTTGCTGGCTTTGGCTTGTTTAACCTAAATGAAGCAGCTATTTGCTGAATGTTCTGTACGCTGTCTTGAGGGAGGAAGGCCCTTCCCTCTAGAGTGTTGAGTTCTGCTCCTGTGAAGTGCAGCACCTGCACTGGGGTGAGGACATATTTCTTTAGGTTTACCAAAAACCCTAAGGACTCTAGGAGGTTTAGGGTTACCTGCAAATGGTCCTGCATCTGTTGAGGTGAGTTTCCTACTACCAGCCAGTGATCGAGATAGGGAAAGACTGAGACACCTAACCTTCTTAGGTGTGCCACCACCACTGCCAGACACTTTGTGAACACCTTTGGAGCTGCTGTAAGGCCGAAGGGTAGGGTTGAAAACTGGTAGTGTCCTGATGGGAGTCCAAATCTGAGGTACTTTCTGTGGGACTCCCTTATGGTGATGTGGAAGTAAGCATCCTTTAGGTCCAGAGACGCCAGCCAATCTCCCTTTTGGAGGACCGACAGTATCTTTGCCAGTGTGACCATTTTGAACTTTGTTTTTTTTTTTTTTTTTATTTAGTTGTTTAACCAGGTATAGCACACTAAGCTTAAAGCTTTTTTACAGGAGCGACCTGGGGCTGAGCACAAGGAGGTTAAGTGACTTGCTCAGGGTCACACAGTATGCAAGTGGAAGCTGTGGGATTCAAACCCAGGTCTGGTCTGCTGGATGTCACCAAATTTGCAGCTCAGAGCCTTAGACCACTGCACAGTACTGCCTCCTTGTCACAGTTTTACTAAGTGCCTGTTTAGAAGTCTGAGATCTAAGATAGTCCACCACTCCCCATTTTTCTTTTTGGTGAGGAAATATCTTGAGGAGAATCCCTTTCCCTTTTCCTGAGGGGGGACCGGTTCCCACTGCCTTTAGGAGTAGGGGCTTTCCACCTCCTTCTCCAGGAGTTTCCTTTCCAGAAGGGAGGCTGGTTTGAACACTCTAGTTCTTAAAGGTGGGAAGGATTTGAATTTCAGGAAGACCCAGACTCACTACCTCCAGGACCCACTTGTCTGTGGTGATGGATCTCCAAGCCTGGGGGTAGTGAGCCAGCCTGCCCCCTACTGGGATTGGGGAGGCGGCCTTTGCTACTGAGTCAGGGGTTCGGCTTTGCCTGGGGCTGGGCCTGGGATGTCTGGGAGTCCCTCCTGGACCCTCTTCTACCTCTGCCTCGAAGTACCCCATCTGCTGAGGGTACTGCTGGTATTGGGGAATAGCTTGGGCCTGGTAAAAGGGCCTGCTATACGATCCCCTACCTCTGCCACCCCTTCCATAATGCCTGTAAGAGGGAGATGGCTTCTCCTTGACTGAGTTACTTCTGTAGGTGGCCTTGTACTCGTCTACCTTCTTCATGTGAGCCTCTGTGTGTTCCCCAAACAGCGAATTATTTTCCACTGGGAGATACGTAGTCTTATTCTTTGCATTCTGTGTGAGGCTTGTGGCTCTGAGCCATGCAAACCTCCTAATGACTACAGAGAGTGCCGTCTAACTGGCAGCAGTGTCATTAGTGTCTGCTGCCATCTGGAACTGATATTTGGCTGCCTCCCAGACCAAACCTAGCAGTTTCAGGCAGGTCATCACAGAAACCCGAAGGGGCCTTTTCAGACATTACAAACACAGACTGCCACAGGGATTTCTGGTACTGTGCAGAATATGCTTGGTAGTTGGCTTGCCTAACTCCCAGGGAGGCAGCCAAATAACCTTTCTTGGCCATACTGTGTTCTTCTTGAGTCTTTTTTAGGAGGGTTTGAAGCCAATGGCACTCTAGCCTTGTCACAGGCTGCCTGCTGTACCACACCTTGGTGATCAAGGTGTGAGAAGAGGAACTCAGCCCCTTGCTTGCCCAACTGGTATTTCTTGTCCGCCATCTTATCCAGAGAGGGGACAGAATTAGGGGGTCTGAAGGATCTGTAAACGATCTTTCTTAAAAAATGTATTTATGGGGAGTAATAACTTCTTGGTAGAAGTTAACCCCATCTTCTCCATGTACTCAGCCTCCTCCTCATTTTCTATTACTTCAGTAGTGGCTAGGTCTAGAGCATCGACCATTTTCCTCACAAAGGAAAAATGTGAGGAAAAAATCCTCAGGCCTGGGAGGAGATCCAAACTCCTGCTCAGGAGAAACCTCAGGCTCAGTAGGTTCACCTGCCTCTTCCTCTAAGTAGTCAAACTCTTCAAATTCCATCCATTCCTGGGATGGAGCAGTGGCTGAGGAAGGAGTAGCTAGGGTTTGAACCGCTGCCTGTGGAGTAGGAGAGGGCAAGAGCCCTTGCAAGGCTTGGATTACTTTAAAGGCCTGAGCTATCTCCTCAGCAGATGGCAGGCTAATAGGAACAGAAGAAGCCCCAACTGGTTTAACAGCCTGGGGTTCAACATGTTTTATTTTTTTCGTTTTTTTAGCAGGAACCAGAGAGTCAGCCGGTTAACCACTCCTTTTTCCTGATGAGGATTCACCCTCAGGGGTGGTTTGATTACCTTGAGCGGTTTCACCCACATGCTTAGAGGGTGTGGACTGGTCAGAACTCGAGGCACCCTTATCCATTCTCCTCTGAAGCCTTTCAAGGCATTTTCCTATAGTTTTTTGAGGAAAGGATTTACAGATTTCAAAGTCTGCTGAGAAGTGATCATGGCCCAAACAGACCACGAAAATTGTGTTCGTCTGCCTTAGCAAACATATCACCACATTTAAGGCAATTCCTAAAACCGGGGGCCCAGTTTTCTTTTTAGGTGTTTATGTCATTTTAAAATGGCAAAGAAACCGGCAACCGCAAAGTAAAAGCAGGTTACTCACCTCTAACAGTAGTTGTAGGAGTGGTATATGTTGTTCATCCACACATGTTGACACGTCCTTTCCCTTTAAGAATCTTACTAGAAGGTCTGAAAGCTGGCTCCTCCCACCCACCCTGGTGGTATATCCCTTGGCTCCGTCCTTTGACGTCAGATCTTGCCCGCTGGAAGCAGAGGGTTGTGCGTCGAAGCCTGGGAGGTCGGGGGGGATTTGTGGATGAACAAACATTCTAGTATACTCGTATACTTCTAGAAAGTGTGGTTACGTAAGAATTTACCGTAACAGTAGATCTTTGAGGAACTGTCTCTTGCAGTAGGTTATTACACTTGGGAGTTCCACCAGGTGGCACTATCACATGGCAGCTTCTTCAGGGACCGCCCACACGACATCACTTCCTCAGCCTCTGTATAAGGGTGGGCGGTCCCATGTACCCTCTGTTCTCGGCTTCAGCATGCAAAGGCGAGGACCGAGGGAACAGGGAGTCCCAACCTAACGTCCTGGGATCTGGGGATCCTAAGCAAAAGGCAGGGGGACGGAGGGCGGGATTGTACCTACTGCAAGAGACAATTCCTCTAAGATCTGCTGTTATGGTAAGTTCTTACGTAACTGCACTATCTTCTACGGACTGGTCTCTTGCAGTACGTTATTACACTTGGGAGAGTACCAAGAAGTTACGGCTAGATGAGAAGACAGGCAAAGCAGGAAGCCAGGCAAGAAGACGCGGCTGCAGGCAAAGGAGACAGGAGCATTCAGTGAGAATGGCAAAAAAAGAGGCAAGCAGAGTCCAGGCGGAAGCCGTGGAAGAGACGTAAGAAATCCATGAGACAGCCGTGAAATCCCAGTAGAGGGACGGCGTCAAAATCAGTTGAAGGCAGGTCGACTCGCACCACACCCGGGAAGGCAAACATGCGAAGGGTGGGTGAGGTATGAACACTCCACAAGATGGATAAGGAGTAGAAGGCCAGGCAAAACGATGCAACCTGACGAGTAGGGGTCGAGAGGCCACAGCGGAAAGCAAGTCCAGTAGAGCTCCTAAAGCGCGGGGCGTCCGGGAGGTAGTGAAGGGCACCAGGGCAAGAAGCACTGGGAATCCCACATCAAGGAACAACTGAAGGGTCTCCAAGAGGGAAGATAGCAGGAGTGCCAAATGATCTGCAAAGAGGAGCGAAGCGTCCATGATCGGGAAGCAAGCCTCCAAAGAAAGGGCGGGCAGACCCCCGGGAGACTCCAAGGCTTGCAAGAGGAGGCAGGGAAAGCCCGAGGAGCGGTCAATGGGCAGGGGCAGGCCCGGCCCCCCCAGAGGGGTGGGCACAGGACTGAGGGGCAGAAGTGGCAGCCCCTCTGGAAGCCCTACCGTGGTCCCAAGCAGCACCCTGGTAAGGGTGACAGGAACGGGATGCCCTGCCAACAGAGGAAGAGGAGGACGGGGCCCGGGGGGCACAGTAGAGATCCTGGACAGACTGCAGGGTGTGACCAGAAGCCTGGAGGGAATCCAGAATGGCGTGGGTACCAGGACCAAACAACCTGTCACCACAGAAAGGGGCGTTGGCAACCGACAACTGGATATCAGGAGTCAAACCCAAAACCAGGCGTGACACCGCAAGGCGACGCCAGTGGCAGACAGGCAGATGCATTGACGGCATCGTACTCCAAGTGAAGCAGGTGATGGGAAAGCGAGGAAATGGCCGACGGGCTGCACCAAATGGGCCATCCCAGGCAGAGAGGCAAAGTGGTAAGAAGGTCCAAAGTGGAGGCACTAAAGGTGCGGCGGTACCAGACCATATGGCCCACACACTTGACAATGCGAAGCAAGGCACTAGAGGTGTAAACCTTCTTGCCAAGAAAATCAGTGCGCCAGGATTCCTTATCCAGTGGCAAAGAGCTGGTGTGTTGGGGCTGGGCGGTCTGGTTATGAGCCTCCGTAATGACCACGGAGTCAGCCGCAGGAGCATCAGATAAATAGGGATGGTCCAACAGGGCTCTGTACAGCCAGTCAGGCCCATGTAGGGCGGGCGGAGCAGAAGAGGGGTGATGTCACGCCTGAGTCATGGCATTCAAATAAGCAGGAATTAAGGGAGGGACAACCAGGACAAGTTCCTCGGGCAGGTCAAGGTAGGCAGCCATGTCCTGCCGAAGGAATCCTGCTCCAGAGAGGGGAATCCAAAAACCTCCTGGATCTGCAACATCAGATCCGTGAAAGAAGGGTCAGAGAGGAGACATCAGGAGGGGCAGGTGGGGCGGTGTCCAGAATAGAGGACACTGAGAATGGGGAATCCAGGCCCCCATAATCTGGAAAGCCCACGTCAGAAGCGTCCTCCTCGAAGGGATCCCCGAAGTTCGGAACCCCAGACACAGACTCCTCATAACTGGGAGGAGATGGCCAGATCTGGATGAAGCCATTTAGGCGGGGGGGGGACCGCCAAGGCACAAGAACTGGCGGAGGGACCTGAGACGCACCGTGACCCAAGACTGCTGAACCTCAAGGACAATGTGGGCAATGCCAGGCACCTAGGAAGACGGGAGGTCCACAGTCGCAGGGCACCCAAGGGCAGCGACCTGGGGAGGGGATGAATGGTGCAGAATATCGGGAGCGTGAGTCCCAGAAAGTCGGGGGAGGGCATCCCGAACCCTGCAGACAGGAACCGGAGGAGGGGCAAGGAACAGGGAAGTGAGACAAAGGGAAGCCCTCATGAACCCCACCCGAGCCCAAGGGGCATAAGAACGACGACGGAGGGGGACCTTCACCGATGCGGCAACAGTGTGCCGGTGCCAGGAAGGATGGGGATGACAGGGATGGGGAACCCACAACCCCGTCGATGAGGAATGAGAAGTGGGACGTTTCACGAAGGAGAAATGTGATGTCCCGTCAATGGGAGAAGTAGTCCATTAATGAAGAATGCTCCGGCGATGGAGGAATAGCCTCCGTCGATGAGAAATGGAAAATAGAAGGCTCTGTCAATGAGGGAAGCATTCCCGTTGACGAAGCGAGCAATGCACGCTCTGTCGACGGGGGGGAGCAGCCCTGTCAACGGGGGAGCAGTGGCCATCGAGAAACGTGGCTTAGAGTGCCCCATCGATGGAGGATGCGTTCCCATCGATGAGGGAGTGAGCAGCTGAGGCTCCGTCGATGGAGGGGGAGCAGCCCCATCGACGAGGAACGCTTCGTCAATGGTGGAAGAGCAGGAGAAGCCACCGTTGACGGGCAGTGCCGGAGGGAGTGTGGGGAGTGTAGTCCCTCTCCCTCTTATGCAGAGAACGAGAGCCCTGAGCCAAGAAATCCTTAGAATGGGTCCCTGGCAGGGTGGCCTTGTCAGCCATAAAAGTGACCAAAGCCCCAGCAGGAGTGCCTGGCTAAGGAGCAGCAGGGGTGCTGTGAATGGTTCACAGGCCTGCAATAGAAAGCTGGATTCAAGTTCTCATCGAAGACTGCAACACAGAAGAGTGAGACAGCTGCTGTGCGGGCTGAAGTTGGCGGGAAAATGAACAGACGGCACATGGGACTGCCCACACTTATACAGAGGCTGAGGAAGTGATGTCATGTGGGCAGTCCCTGAAGAAGACTGCCGGAAGAAGCTGCCATGTGACAGCGCCACCTGGTGGAACTCCCAAGTGTAATAACCTACTGCAAGACACCAGTCCATAGAAGATCTACTGTTACGGGTGAGTAACCTGTTTTTCCTAGGCTCTTGGATATGTTGTTCTATCCACACTTGTTGGCAGACTCCTACTTTGCTTCTGTTTTTTCACCTAAGGATATCCCAGCTTCAGGTTCTCAGG
Source organism: Neoceratodus forsteri (assembly GCA_016271365.2). Lineage (NCBI taxonomy): Eukaryota > Metazoa > Chordata > Ceratodontiformes > Ceratodontidae > Neoceratodus > Neoceratodus forsteri. The sequence continues at coordinate 394,321,543 of CM057449.1, forward strand.
ACCCGCCTGTTAAATCCACTAACTACAACATTATCGAGGATATGATATTGACAGCTTTACGTTCCCTAATAAAAAAAAAATCTTCTAGTCCGGGTCCGGATAACATCACCCCAAGATTCCTATTAGAAACAGCTAAAGCAATAGTAGCCCCTTTAAAATTTATTTTTAATAAATCAATTGAAACTGGCCATATCCCTTGTGATTGGCTAGTAGCAACCGTAACGCCGATTCATAAAAAAGGGTAGTAAAGCCGGTGTCCAGAACTATTGCCCAATCAGTCTTACATCTGTTGTTTGCAAAACTATGGAGAAGATCATCAAATCACTTACGGAAAAATAAATGGTATCCTTAATCTGGTCAACAATTCACAACACGGTTTTAAAACAGGGCATTCATGCACTACTAATCTAGTACATAGCCGTTGCCAGGGGGGGTTTGTATGGTTCAATAGAACCCCCCCCTTTTGAAATTACCCCTTTTTTTCACTATTTGTAACAGTTTTTCATCATTTCTGTTTATTTTGTGACTTATTTTGTGACTGTCACAGTGTGCTTATACACGCATGATGAACAGCACACTTACTTTCTGCCCCCAAATCTGCTGTTAATCAGCTTCCTCAGTGCCAGTAAGATGACTGGAGCTGCTTTGTGAGTCTTTCTCAGCACTGTCCCCCTATGGCCGGCTGGCCAATTGCAGCTCATGTCAGCATCGTGAATGTGACCGGAATAAAGCACTGCCGCTACCCATAATTCACACTGTCAGCTGGCACTCAAGGAAGATGGAGCATGGTGGCAGGCTCAGAGACGTCTCCTGGAGAGCAAAGAAAAAGTAGAGGACCTCGACTTATAATATTATCAGTCACCGGCAGGTACATTTTGCTGGCCACAATTGCCAAACATGAGTCTCTTAATAACTGTATATCAAGGGATAGGCTGTGCAGAACTAGGCAAAGGAGCTTTTCAGGTGGGTGGGCTGAAGATTTAGAAATAAATTACTTAAATCCGCCCCTATACAAAATGCAAAGTTGTCATATTTCATATGTCTGTTTTAACTTTTCATAAGTTAAGCAAAAGAGATACCACAGTGGAAAGGCAATGCAAGTGTTTGGAAGGGTCTGGCTGGGATCTACACTGCCACCTCATTAACTGTGCTGTTCAGAGGGGTCTTCACTGTGGTCCCATATTTCTTGACATTCAGTTCCACTTTTGTCTGTGCTATCTGTGCCAGACACAGTTAAAACAAATACATTGTGATAAGCGTTTTATCTAGATGATCACATGTTTGTTTGTTGAATTTTGTTAACCCGGTAAGCCCACTGGGCCTAGAAGTCCCTTTTTCAGGGAAACCGGGGGTATAGATGGTAAGCAACTGAAATTGAACCAGATTAAGCTGTTGGAGGTATTTTTAGTGAATGAGTGTCAGTAGAATGACATTTGTCACTACAGTTCAGTGTTATGAACATACTAGCTATACTTCGGAAGTATGGTGGGGGTGGGGGGGGTAGGCATTTAGGAGATGGTAACTTTGCACTGGGAATCCCCACTACTGTCAAATTACCTTTCCCCTCACTCCCACCGTCATGCCTACCACACTGGAGAATGGAGTGGGGGCAACAAGTGTAGTACCCAATACTGAACTAAGAATTATGTTACCGATTTTTTTTTCAAGCAGGGTGCTTGGTATAGGAACACAGACAGTGATGGCAGAAAAAGACAGAGTTCCATCCAGTCTGCCCAAGTTCCCTATAATCCCTGGAACCAACCATTTCTCCAGGGTACTAACCCCCCCAATCCTCTCTCTATTCTCCTCCTTTTTTCTGTTGCCCCCGGTAACCATTATTCCCTTCATTATGTCCCAGCCCTGCTTGAATCCTCTGATTGTTTTTGCACTCACCAATTCAGCTGACAGACTGTTCCAAAGTTCCACCACCCTTTCTGTAAAGCAGTACTTCCTCACATCTCTTCAGAACCTACCTCCTGTTCATTTCCATTCGTGTCCATGTGACCATGAATTGGTACTCAGGCTAAACAGTACACCGCAATTCACTTTGTTAATTCCTTTAAAAAACTTGAAGGTCCCCATCACATCTCCCCTCTCCCTTCTGGTCTCCAGTGAGTACATATTTAGTGCCTTGAGGCGTTCACCATAGGATCTGCCCTGCTGGCCCTGAATCGTTTTAGTTGCTCTGTGCTGCACTGTCTCCAGCTTATCCTTATCCTTTCTGAGGTGAGGACTCCAGAACTGGGCGCAGTACTCTAGGTGAGGCCTCACCAGGGATCTGTAATGGGAAAGTATCTCCTTTCTTCTGCCATCAGTACCCCTCCCGATACATCCCAGCATCCTGCTAGCCTTGCTATAGGCCATGTTGTACTGACTGTATCGCTTAAATGGTATATTGAGTTGGGGAGGGTGGGGGTTACAGCAAGGGGTAGAGGGAGCTCAGATATGAGTTATATAGGCTTAAAATAAGCCACAAAAGTGCACAACAGAGCATACCATAGCCCATGGTTTCTGGGGACATACTATATCTGAGACAATGCCTTAGGTATATTACAGTAGCAGCATCTTGCTGCCCTCTGGTACTGAATATATATATATATGTATTCACCTTGCACCCAGCCAGATAATAGTTTTGCTTAGAGCAAGGGGTGTAAGCGGTCTCAGATATGACTTCCTTAGCTTCAAAATAAGCCCTAAATGCACCACATGGCTTCTGGGGTCCTGCCGGCACCAAGACCCACAGCTTTTTTTAAAAGGTTGCAGACTGCATAAAAAGAACCCCCCTTGTGAAAATCCTGGCAACGGCCCTGTAGTATCCTTCTATAACATCATAAACTTGGGTTTAGATAATACTCTATCTGATGTTATCCTGTTAGATTTCAGTAAAGCGTTTCACAAAGTACCACACAATAAACTGGTCTCCAAACTGGAGTTTATGGGTTTCTTATCATGCATTACTAACTCGGTCAAAAATTGACTTACCAAAAGAACTCAGAGGGTGAATATTAACAACTCACTGTCAAATCAATGTTCAGTGAGCAGCGGAGTGCCCCAGGGCTCTGTCCTGGGTCCTACATTATTTAACCTGTACATCAGCGACATGAAAATCTCATCCCACAACTGGTTATCCAGATTTGCAGATGATTACAAACTAGGTGGTTGTGTTGATTCATCTGTTAACATAAATAGCCTAATTTCGGATTTTAGTTCTATTGAAAAGTGGGCACTAACAAATCACATGGAATTTAACATCGATAAATGTGTAGCCCTCCAATTTGGTGTTAAAAACCCAAGACATGTATACAAAATAAATAACATCCCCTTAAAATCATCAGACGCAGAACGGGATTTAGGGATAATTGTTAATAGGAAACTTTCATCACAGGACCATTGTTTGAAAGTAACCAGAGTTGCACATTCACTTCTAAGTCAGATAAAATGCTCTTTTGTTACCAGGACCAAGCAGTATCTTGTTCCCTTATACAGATCCTATATAAGACCCCACCTTGATTACGGATCTCCATTTTGGAACCCCTACTTAGCAGGTGACATAGCTCAATTGGAATGAGTCCAGAGAAGGGCTATGAAGATGGTCTCTGGACTATCAAATAAAACCTATGCTGAGAGGTTACAGGCAACTGGCCCCCAAACACTCCAAAATAGAAGATGTAAGGGAGATATATGAAAATTACGTACCTACCGTAATTCTTGATCTTCACCATTCATTACTGCTTGGGTAGTGCCGGAGGCGCGCACCCACTACGGGAGATTTTGAGTCGGTTCAATGGCACCGCCCCCTAGAGTTTAATGCGGCCAACATGCCAAGGGAAGTGCCGTTAGGTGCCGCAGAGACTCCTCCTCCATCTCAGTTCTGGTAGCTGGAAAGGCAAAACAAAGGGTAAGGAAAAGGAGAGTGAGGCAAGAGAGCAGAGGACAGAAAAGAGAACGATATAAACTGAAAAAGGAATAAGCCGGTAGAGGACAGAAAGAAGAGAGAGAATGCCTAACCTAAGGGACCGCAGGGCCTCCCTTCTGGGGCGGCTCCAAGGGAGGAAAAGATAGAGAGAAAGAGAAAAGGAAGAAGAAAGGGAAGAAAACAAGGGATGTTGAGAGGGGAGAACACTGCCCATAGATATATTGGTTGAGAGGCTTATAAGCTCGGAACCAAAAACAAGGGAGCAAGAATCCCTCCTGATAGGACTGAGAGAAGGTTCAGCTGAACAGTTTGTTCAGATTGGACACAAAGGGCAGATTCTCTAACCTCCCATCATCTCAACCCCCTACACTCTAGCTGAGAGCTCACAGACTGCCCAGGCAGAAGATCTGTTCTGGAAAGAGTGCGCCCAACTAGGAAGGGGAATAAGCCCCTTAGCATCTTGTTAAGTGCTAACACAGAAGTGTGTGGGGGAAGGGTTAAGCCCTACAGAAAGCAGCTTTGTATGAAAGGATAGAGTGGGAACTCAATCGGACTCCCTGAAGGCAAGGCAAGAACAACAGCTCAAGGTTAATGAAGTGCCAGAAGCACCAACCAGAAGAAGCTGACAATATTAATTAATGCCTGCCAGAGGGAACCTGAAAAATTGGGGCCGAGCCATAGAGGGGCGGTCTCTTCAGCTGTGAACTGAACAACATGGCTAAGAAGCCAAGAGGTCACTCCTAGGGGCAATCAGGAAGAGTTCCCTCAGGATAGAATAAATCCTACTCGTTCCCCTTTACCTTGAGGAAAAAGGATCCGTCCAGAGAAGAACGGAATATCAAGATACATTTTTTTTTTTGGCTTAAAGGCCAACGAGGAAGGGGAGAGGAACCCAGTAGGGAGGGGAGACGCCAAAGAGGAGGCCTGAGGAAGGTAGAGAGACGTAATGAATGGTGAAGATACAAGAGAAGATCAAGAATTACAGTAGGTACATAATTTTCATATCTTTCCTTGTCAATCTTCATCATTCATTACTGCTTGGGTGAGTACCCGGGGGGCATAATAGAAACTCTGAGGGAACAAGACCCTCAGCCTCCTGCTGGTGGGAAACAGAAGGGGAAGACCCTGGGCTAATCAGACGAGAAGCCTATGGCGGAGGAGAGCTAGGAGGTGTCCCCCGGGGACAGGGAGACGGAGGAAGCCCTGCAGAAGCCTCCTAGCCCTGGAGGAAAAAAGACAGGTCCCCTGGAAAGCGGAGCGAATCACCCTACGCCAGGCCAGGGGTGATATCCTTGATAGACGAAGCCATGCCGTCCATCTAATACAGATTGCTGTCCCTGCAAGCCTGGAAGCCACCTCATTGGCGTTGTAAGATGCCCTTGCTTGGTGTCTTGCCAGCTCCAGGCCTATAGCAGAGAGGGCAATAGCTTGTCTGGATTGCTCCGTATCAGGCATTGATGCTAGGACTTGGGAGAGAATCGACCATAAATGCCTACTGTAGGCAGCATGGTGAGCCTGATGGGATGCAATGCATAACATCACACGAGAGGAAGAGAACACTCTTCGCCCCCACCAGTCAAATTGTAGGGAATCTGGTGGGCAGTCGCCAGGCAGCGGCGCCCGGAGGGAGTTTCTAGGAATGCCAATCCCGAAGGCGGGCTGGGAAGAGAACCTAGAGACTCCAATGGGGCACAATACCTTCATCTGCAGTCTGCCAGGGATGGCTGGTGACTGCCAGGAACGGCTGGTGACTGCCAGGAACAGATAGACGCCTCCTGGAAGGGAATAGGCCAGGACAGTACCACCAAATGCTGGGCACTGAATTCACTGAGGAATTCACGCGTCTCTTGTTTGGTATTGTCTCGCCTAACAAAGGAGATACGAAGATCCCTCACTATCCTCGAAAGGAATCACTGATATTCAGGAAATCAGCATCAGAGGAGAGATGAGCAGTGGGTTCCTCTCCGTCCGAGGAGGGAGACGAGGATGATGGAGAGCTCGAATGTCCAGAGGACTCCTGCGGCAGTGGGGATAGGCGAAACACCCGCTCATGCATATATCTAGCGTATGAGGGGAAGGCCGCCACAGAGCCTCTGAACGCTTAACAGGATAACGGGCCCGTATGACCGACATGGCCGGGGGGGGTAGCTGCAGAGGAATGGGAGAGGGACACCTACGACGAGGCAACTGTCCTCTGCTGAGGCTCTGAAATCTGGAAAATGGAGCCCGAGCTGGCGGGATCCCAGACAACAAACCAGGTCGCAGAACGGAACCCTGGGGATGCAAAGCTTGGAACAGCCTAGCAGGGGATCCTCCCCTGTGACGACACTGGGGCTGCATGGGTCCAGAAGGACAGCCCACAGCAACGCCACCAGAGGGGTCCCTGGAGCCCAAGAGGGAAAGACGGGGCCCAGCGCTATGGCTCCTACCTGCACCCCGAGGGGTGGCAGGTGAAGACCGAGGCGCTTCAACCTGGTCTCTCAACCCCCCGGACTCTGAGAACGCCCTCCTCTTCGACCCCAGCAACACCCCAGCCCGAGCAGGTGCAGCAGCACCGGGATATGAAAATTACGTACCTACCGTAATTAAGATCTTTCTGTGTATCTTCACCATTCATCACTGTTGGGTATCTGGCCGGAGGTCAGGACCCCACGGGAGCCTTTTTTTTTTTTTAAAGGCAGGCGGAGCCGATGCACCATCGGCACCACCTTCTAGGCCGACGCATTGCATGGCACTCGCGGGTTGAACATTAGGCTGTGTCGACTCTGCCTGCCTGCCAGTTCTGAGTCGCCGGAGAGGTAAGAGGAAGGGAGTGGAGGGTGGGATAAGGAAGTCCAAGGGATAGAAGAAGGAAAAGATATATAAATCTAAAGGAGAAATAACGACTGAGAGGACAGAAAGGGAGAAAGTCGGAAACTAGAGGGATTGGGAGGGGCCCCAATCTCTGGAAAAGGAAGAGGGAGGTAGGGTGGGTAAAGAATTTAGAAGGAGAGGGGGCGTTAAACATCCCACACTCTGGTCAGTCTCCAGATTATATAGGAACTGCAAGGAGCAGCCAAAGGCTTTCTGCCAGAATTCAAGGCACAGAATGACTGGCAAACACTCCTGAAAAGCAGAGTCGGCTATTCTGGAAGAAGGACAGGGTACAGGGAATCAACACCCTCTCAAGGAAAGATTATTGGTGAAAAAAAGGGGAAATTTTCCCTTTTTTTTTTTTTTTAAACAAGGAAAAACAGGTTGGACGGGAACAGGGAGGAGGAGGAGAGAAAGGAGGGCAACTGACAACTCCCACCTCACAGGGGTGGAGCCAAAGCACTGGAGAAGGAGTGCTCCCCTTGCTGTCTACTCTCCCCGGAACATAATCCCCCTGTCTGCCCCTGTTTTACCCCACTCCTAAGAAAGGAGAGGGGAAGGATGGGCACAGAGAGGGAAGGGGACCCAGAGACTGAGGCCCCAGGGGGATGGAGGATGGGATCATGATGAATGGGGAAGATACACAGAAAGATCATAATTACAGTAGGTATGTAATTTTCATATCTTACCTGTGTCAATCTTCACCGTTCATCACTGTTGGGTGAGTACCGAGCCCCCCGAAGGGGGTCTGTTTTACACCCTAAGGGACAAAGTCCCTTAGCTCCCAGTGGGTGACACACTAAGAGGGAGAACCTTCAGGGCCTGAGAGGCCCGAGAGGAGACGGGTCTCTCGGGAGGGGAAGGAAGCTGCCCGACAAGCTCAGTCTCGCCCCACGGGAGAAAAGATAGGTTCTCTGGTGAGCAGAGTTAATCACCCTACGCCGGGCCAAGGGTAACAACTGGGAAAGACGCAGCCATGCCGTCCGCCTAGTGCAGATCGCTGTCCCTACAACCCTGGTAGCTACCTCGTTGGCATCATAGGATGCCCTCACTTGGTGCCTTGCTAGCTCCAGGCCACGCACAGAGAGTGCAATGGCTTGTCTGGTTTGCTCCATATCAGGCAATGAGGCTAGGAGCTGACCTAGCCTGGACCAAAAGAACCTGCCATAGGCTGCATAGTGGGCCTGATGTGCAGAAATGGAAAGCAATAGCCATGCCGAGTAGAAAGTCCTCCTAACCCAGAAGTCAAAATCTGAGGAGTCTTGATCTGGGGGCCAGTCACGGTGAAGGGCACGAAGCCCATCAGGAGTACCCAACTGCGTCAACCCAGACTGTGGATGAGGCATGGAACCTGGAGACTCCGGGGGTGTGCAATACCTCTGGCTGAGGTCCCTTGGGGCAGGAACTCCAGAGAAGGACCTCTGCCAGAAACGCAATGACGCCTCCCGAAAGGGAGCAGGCTAGGGCGGCACAACAAGGGTGGCCTCGCCAAAATCGCCTATGAAGGCGTGCACCGAGTGCTCAGGATTGCTGATAGTGGTAGGAGAGAGTTGCAAGTCCTCCAACATCCTCACGAGGAAGCGCTGATACTCAGCGAGATCAGCAGCTGGAGAGATGTGGACAGAAGGTTCCTCTCCCCCAGAAGAGGGAGATGAGTAGCTGGAGGGCACCGGCTGTTCAGTGGGTGGCTGCATGGGGGGGGGAAGTTGAAAAACCTGGCTGTCCATCGCCCTAACATAATCAAGGAACCAAGCAGCCACCGCTCTGAACTGCTCCCAGGAGAGAGGCCCGCTAGGACCAAGGATGCCTGGGAGCGCAGGAGAATGTGGCAGAGGGATGGGGACAGAGCCGAGAAAAGATGTTGACTGACCTCCACCTGGGTTAAGGAGCAGACCAGGAGCACCCGCGGAGGAAGGTGCCCCGGAAGACCCCACAGCCGACAGCTGAACAACCATTTCGGTACTGCATGGCTGCACCTGGAAGAATCCCCCCTGTGAGGCGACCGGGGCCGTATAGGTCCAGAAGGACGGTCCCCTAACTCAAAAGAATGGGTCTCTCTCAAAGAGACCGAGGAGGAAGAGCACTACGGCTTCTCCCAGAGCCCGGGTGGATCCCCGAAAACGGCCGCCGTGCCGACCCCATGCCCCTTTACCCCTCGGAGTCCAAAAGAGCCCTCCTCCTCGAGAGGGCCAGCCTAGGTAACTGGCAGCTCTGGGCAGCACCCGAAGGAGCTATCCAGGGCACAGTACCCTCCCCTCCTGTAGGTGCTCTGATCGGCCCCAAATTGGGCGATCTAGGCACACCACAGGTGGGGATACCACTACTGAGGGGTCAGTGAACCCACCAAGACCAGGCTGCAGAGCTATGGTGGTCTGCACCACTGCTCGCTGGTCGGCACCCCTGACCCCAGTCTCTGTAGCCACCGACCCTGCCTCAGAAGGGGGCTGACTCCGGCTTGTCGAGGATACTACTGGGCTGCCCACCTCACAGCCAACCCCAAAGGGTCAGACTGTCCGTCTTACTCAGAGCTCGACTCCGCCTCCGAGGAGGTAGAGGCCGAGGCCCTGAGCCAAACCGTAGGAGGGCGCCCACTGCCATCTTTGCCACAGGGCCCAGAAACCAAAGCTGTGCCCGAACCGGTACCAGTGCCCCCCGCAGCACCATGAGCAGAATCCGCAGGGGGCATGGCTCCAGCCCGAACAGGAGCTCTAGAGTCGGGACCAGTCACGGCGCCATCCGGCCCCACAGCGCCGAGGACGCAGTATCAGTGCCGAGGACGTCGCTGACTGGCTCCACAGCGCCATGAACGATGCCGAGGGCAGAGTCAGTGCCAACGACAGTGGTATTGGCACCACCAGGCCCCACAACGCCGCGAATGCAGCTCAGGGCAGAGGTGGCGCCAACGGAGGAATCAGACGGCCCCGAGACCCGAGGACATGGTGCTGTGCTCAACCTCGGTGCAGAGGACGGCGCCAAGCCGAGAGACAGACAAACACGGCGCCGTAGAAGCTCCCACGGTGCCGCTAGCAGTGTCTGTGCCGCAAACGGTTCCAACAGATGCCACGGTGACACACAAGTCGGCAGCGATGACGACTCTGTCAGGGCCCACGGCACCGCGTATGGCACCAACCGACGGCATCAAGGACAGTGCCAACCAGGGCCTTGCGAACCGCAGGACCGACACCGGGGGAGCCTTCACCCCCGAAGGGGCGATCGCCATGGCGGTGCCTCCCGCCCACCTCCCGGGATGAGCTGGACGGGCCTCCTGCACCGCGGAAGAAGCCTCGGCAATGGCTAGGCTACTAGTAGCTGAGGCTCCCTCCTCCTTGGTCCACACAGAACTGGCAAGGGACCTGGAGGAAAGGCCGAGAGAGCGTACGGCCCGACGAAAAGCGCACCGGATCAAAGTCGGGCGGAGCTCGCCCCACTTTCCACGCACGTTGCTCGCCATGACCCAGCGGTCCATGGAGAAACAGACGCCGTACGAATCCATGCTGCGAAGTGGCTAAGACACGAAAGACACCGGGTCGCGTGGTTGGTGACGGAATACTTTCGTCCGACTGGGCAATTGTCGATGAATACCCATCTTAGAAGATTTCTTGCCTTCCGACCGAGACATGACCTACGGGAAAAAAAACACCAAAACAGACTCAAGCGTCGCAGAAATATAACAATAAGGAAAGATCTTACCGGGCGACGTCAAGTATGGCTAAGCAGAACCGGCAGGAACCGACGGACTTCGGCACCGAAGTAAAATAGAAAAGCGGCGTCGAAGGCTTTTCGGCGTCAACTAGGCCTCAAGCAGCAGCTTCCATACGAGGTGCAACCTCTACGGCGGGAGACGAAGAACTGGCAGGCAGGCGGAGTCGACACAGCCTAACGGCCAACCTGTGAGCGCCACGCAATGCATCGGCCTCGAGGGCAGTGCTGATGGTGCGTTGGCTCTGCCTACCTTTAAAAAAAAAAAAAAAAAGGCTCCCGCGGGGTCCTGACCTCTGGCCAGATACCCAACAGTGATGAATGGTGAAGACTGACACAGATAAGACCGGCATCTACCGCAACCCCCTCAGGAGGATGAGTCCCTCCCCCCGCCTCCACTCCATCCCCCCTCCAGGGACCCCAGACCACCCCCAGCTTAGGAGGCCTCAGGAGAGGACAGCAGAGGAGACAGAGGAATAGGCGTGCTAGGCCGCCTAGCACCTCGTCTCACTGGAGACCCTGACTCCGAAGAGTCAGGGTGCCAGGACGGGTCCACATCTGAATCATCCTTCTCCGAGGAGGAAGAAACCAGCTGGACCTCAATACTGGCCACCCCAGGTGTCTCCAGAGAAATGGCACCGCGAATGGCGCCGGTGCCAGTGGCAGTGCTGGACGATCTCGGACCACCCACAAGGCCCAAACCCGGCCCTGACTCCCCAACGGCGCCAGTTAGACCCACGGCACCGCCCTTAGGACCGGGACCTGACTCGGTGCCGCTAGGAGAGCTGACCGGGCCCACGGCACCATGGGCAGTGCCGAGAGCCAGCACGGCACCTAGAACGGTGCCGCTTCTGATCACCGGCGCCGCGAACAGCACCGGAATCCAGAGCGGCGCCGGAAGGCAGCATCAGGTCCACCGATGCTGGGCCCAGCAGACCTGGGCCTCGACACTGGGGGAGCCTGCACCTCCGAAGAGGTGACTGCCGAGGCGGTGTCTCCACCGTGGCCCCGGAAGGGACCACGGCGCTCCTCCGACACCACGAAAGAGGCCTCCTCCTTGGCAAGAGTAGAAGATGAAGAGGCCTCCTCCTCTCCAGACCGTATAGGCCTGGGAGGGGACCTGGAGGAAGGGTCTAGAGATCTTACTTGGGAATCCCTGGAGAGATGTCGTCCCCCTGAAAGTCGGCGGAGCCTTGCCGATCTTGAACGCGCGGACTTCTAGGACGCGACAGTCCATCAAGAAACAGGTGTTGCATGCATCCATATCATGGTTGGGTCCCAGGCAGCGAAGGCAAACATCATGCCGGTCTGTGACGGAAAAATGCCGGCCTCAGGAGCACCGACGCATAGGGGCACGGCCTGCCTTCGACTTACGTTTGGCTCCTGAACCTGACATGATGAGAAATAAACAGAAAAACACAGCAAAAAGATCCTGGCACTGTAAGAAAAAACAGAACGGTCTTACCAGCTAATAACAACTTCAACGGCGTCAGGATGAGCAGAAAGCGAGAAGGAGGAGTAGCGGGCAGGCCTCTGATGCAGCTGTAAATCTGCATGCGGAGCAGTTGCAGCTTCGATGGTGGGAGAAACAGAACTGAGATGGAGGAGGAGTTCATGGCACGAACGGCCGCCACAGATGATGCAGCGTCAGCCTCGAGGCGCCATTGGAGCCAACTCCAAAAAAAATCTCCCAGAAGGGTGCGCCCTCCGCACTACCAAAGCAGTAATGAATGGTGAAGATTGACAAGGGAAGATCTTCTTCCTCTTCAAAGTCTTGCAATCCCCAGAGGTATCCAGACAGTGTAGGCTCTCTAGCTCTAACAAGAAAAGAAATCTTAGATCACACGATAAATAGATACTAAAAAGGGCAAACACAAATAAAAGAAATAATTTCTTGACAATGCATGCGGCAAGATTGTGGAATCTACTGCCACAAGACTTGATTGATATCGATAATTTTGATAGCTTTAAAAAACATCTGGATAATTGGCTTACTACGAATCTTTCCCACTCTTATTGACCCACATTGTGTAGGGGAAAACTCATGATGGGCTTCTTTTCATACCAAACCTAGTTCTCTGGGAGAAGGGAGGCAAGGCACACACCCTCTACTTAGGGAACAAAGACTGAAGAACTGAGGCCTCAAAACCAGCATCCCGGCGTGACTCTAGGTCAAATTGGTAGTGGTAAACGAAGGTGTTTGCTGACTTGCGGGTAGCAGCCCTGCAGATATCCTGGATAGGGATGTCCTGAGAAGCAGCCACCGACACAGCAGTATGGCGGGTGGAATGAGCTCTTGTCCCTACGGGAGGCTCCTTGCCCGCCAACTGGTAGCAGAGATCAATGCAGGATGTTATCCATCTGCCAATCATCCACTTTGCTGCAGGTCTGCCAGGTGACAAACAGCTGGCGAGCCTCTCCCCGAACTTCAGTCGTACGCTCCTTGTAATAAGAGAGCACCCATCTCAGGTTCAGAGTATGGAGCCTGTACTCGGCCTCCGAGGTGTAGTTGGGGTAGTACACCAGCACAGTCAACACCTGGTTGAGGTGAAACTCTGACACCACTTTCAGAAGGAATTTCGGGTGGGGCGCAGGACAACCTTGTCCCTGTGGAAGATCAGGTAAGGAGACTTGACAGTGTGTGCCTGTAGCTCCCCAGGCCTTCTGGCTGACGTGATAGCCACCAGGAATGTGGTCTTCCATGACAGACGTGACATCTCACACCTGTGCATTTGTTTGAATGGCTTGCGGTCTTCCATGACAGATGTGACATCTCACACCTGTGCATTTGTTTGAATGGCTTGCCCATGAGCTTTCCCAATACCAGCAGTAGATCCTACGGTGGTGGCGGTTCACGCACCGGAGGGGAAATGTGGTTGAGGCCTTTAAAGAAGCGCCAGACCACCTTCTCCTGGGCCATTTGCTGACCGGCCCGCACCCAATAAGCAGAGATGGCTGCCAGGTGCACCTTAAGGGTCATAGACCGAAGACGACCTTTGGAGAGAGACCAAAGGTAGTCGAGGATGCTAGCCACCGGACAGGACAGGACAAAGGTTCCAGGCCCTTGCCCTGACACCAAATGGAGAATGTTTTCCATTTGAAGGCATAGGACCTCCTGGTCGATGCCTCAACTACAGTGAGTAGATCTTCGGAGAGACCCAAAGCCTGGAACTCTAGCCGCTCAGTAACCAGGCTGTCAGGTGCAGGGATTGAAGGTCCGGATGGAATACCTTCCCCTGATCGATTGAGAGCAGGTCCGGGTGTACTGGAAGACACCTTGGTGGCCTGGTGCTAAGGCTGAGGAGATCTGGATACCAGAACTGTCGAGGCCAGTCTGGGGCCACCAGGATCACCTGTGCCTTGTCCCTCCTGACCTTGAGGAGCACCTTGTGAACTAAGGGAAGTGGAGGGAAGACACAGAAGAGGCCTGAGGTCCACAGCCTCGAGAAGGCATCCCCCCTGCAGCGAGCCCTGCTGAGGGGGCCGGGCATGAAACAGCCTCAGCTTTGTGTTCTCCCTGGAGGTGAATAGGTCCACCTGAGGTTTGCCCCAATGGGAGAATAGGCTGTGAACTACCTCCGGATGGCGATACCACTCGTGGGATGCCTCGCCCACATGGCTAACGGCATCCGCCAACTGGTTGGAGGCTCCTGCCACATGGATGGCTAGGAGATCTGCCTCTAGTCGGCTCACGAAGGTCCAGATATGGAGCACTTCCCTGCACAGAAGCTGGGAGTGTGTGTCGCCCTGCTTGTTGAGATAGTACGTGGTCGTGGTATTGTCCATCTAGACCTGCACCACTTGACCCCGAAGAAACAGAGCAAATGTAGTCAGTGCCAGCTGAACTGCTCGGAGCTCCAGCTGGTTGACATGACATCGGGATTCCTCAGGGGTCCAGAGCCCATGGACTCTGACTATCCATGTGGGCATCCCAGCCTGTGAGAGAGGCACCGGTCATCAGAATGACTGTCCACTCGGGACGGATAAACAGGATCCCTTCCTGCAGATGTTCCAGGATGGTCCACCATTGGAGAGTGTCCCACATCATCTGGGTCACAGTGACCAGCTGGTCGAAATGACCGTGTCGCTGAGTCCACTGGCTGGCGTGCTCCCATTGGAGGGGCGCATATGCCACCGGGGCCCATCAGACCACGGTGGTGCAGGCTGCCATGTACCCCAGAAGGCACAGGAAGTCCCGGGCAGGGCGCAAGTTCCCAACCAGAAATGACTGGGCAAAGGAGGAAAGAACCTCTGCCCTGTCTGTCGGGAGCCAGGCACTGGCTCGGCAAGAGTCGAGCTCTGGCCCAATTAAGCAGATCACCTGCGAAGGTGCGAGAGTTCCGACTTGGTCTCATTGACCAGGAGACCAAATCTGATGCAGGTCTGGAGAGCCAGATCCCTGGAGTTCTCCATCTCCTGTATGGAGGGACCCGCTATGAGCCAGTCGTCGAGATAGGGGTACACTCTGACCCCCGACACCGAAGGTGGTCCGCACCACTTCAGTGCATTTGGTGAAGACGGGCGATGACAGACAAATGGCAGGCGTGGAACTCGAGGGGCTCCTCTGCTCAGAAGCGGAGGAACCTTCGCCGAGACGATCCAGTGAGCAGAACCACATGTTCTGCTCAAGAGATGGTAGGATCTGAGACAGAGTTGGTTCAGGGCGTGCAGATCTAGAATGGGGCACCAGCCCCACCGTCCGTTTTGTGACCAGGAAGTACCTGGAAATGAACCCTGGGTTGACGGGGGGTCCACGACTCTGGCTACTACCTCCCTGCGGAGGAGTTGGCCGATGTCATCTCGGAGAGCCAACTGAGTGTGCACGGACACCATCTCCTCCTGTGGGGCGCGGGCTCAGTTTGGTGGGTACTGCTCGAATTCCAGAGGCAGCCCCTGGCCGACCACTTCCAAAACCTACCTGTCCATTGCGACAGCGGACCAGGCGGAAAGGAAGTGCTGGAGCCGGCCCCCCCACAGGAGGACCCAGAGCTGGTGTGACGGGTATAGGGTTGGCAACCCCCATCCCGTCACTGTGAAAGCTTGGAGGAGGAGGATCGGGTTTGGGGACCACCAGGACCCTTTCCTCTGGGCTTACGGGCCACCGGGGGCCCTGACGTGGGCCGATGGTGCCAAGGTTGAGCCTGCTGCTGATTGAAAATGGGGCTGCTTGGCCGCAGGGCAGAACGCCGAAAAAAGGCTTTCTTTTCTGCTTTTTGGAACCTTGAGATTCCTTCTGAGCAGAAGTCACAGAATCCAAGGTGGCACTGGACTTCTCTATGCGCTGGAGGTGACCATCCACTCCTGGGCTGGAAAGATCGGTACCCAAGAAAGGGACATCCATCAGTTTGTGCTGAGTGTCCACTGTGAAGGTGGAGACCCTCTACCAGGGCCTGTGGCGCATGGCAACCGTAGCCACCACCGAGTGGGCGCAGGAGTCCCCGATGTCCAATGCCATCTGGAGTTGCAGTTTTGCAACCATCGGGCCCTGGTCGCGGACCTGCTTGACCGTGGTCTGGAGGTCTGCGGGGAGATAAGGAAGGACCTCATCCAGAGAGCCCAAGAAGGCATGAGAAAAATGCGTCATGACGACAGCCAAGCTTGCCTGACAAAAGCCAAGTGAAGAGGTAGCATAGACTTTCCAGGCCAAATGGTTCAGTTTCTTGGACTCTTTGTCTAGGGGTCTGCTGGTGTCTCCTGAATTTCCCGAGCACCTGAGCACAGATTCGGTTACCAACCCCTCAGCCGAGGGGTGCTCTGTGAATCCTGAAAGGGAGCCGATAGGGACTGCGTACTTGCGGGCCATCTGAGCTGAGGGTATAGGGCAGGAGTCAGGGTACTGTCACAGCTCCAAGGCCGGGTCAACAATGGCCTTGGCCATTGGGAAGGCCTCTGTCAGAGAATCCCCTTGTTAGAGGATATCCGTGAGGGGGTATTTGGCCCGTTTCTGCACGGGCTCCAAAGGCATCCCTGTGGATTTGGAGACGAGACGGAGGATGCCCATGAAGGAAGTGGGACCCTCCTCCATTGACAGGCTCCCTACAGATTTGTCGTCCAAGGGATGAGAATGCAGGTCAGAGTCCTTGGACTCAGAGGAGTCTGGATAGATCAGCCGGCCACCAGAGTCACCTTCCACCCACCTAGGATGATCGGAAGTGAGGGTGGCAGACAGCCTGTGCAGAAGGCCTACAAAAGGCTGAGACTCCTTGGCAGGAGCCCTGGAGGTAGGCTGTTTTGGTGGCGGTTCCACCTGAACTGGTGGAGTGGCTGGTTTTGGCTGAGCCAGGAGGGTCTTGACTGGCTTCGCAAATGGAGGGACGGTGTGGACTGGCTTCTGAGGAGTCTACGTCGGCCTGGAGGCCGTCAGCCAAGTAATGGCCAGAGTAGAAGCCAAAGTCGACTTCTGGCCAGTCATAATCAGCTGCTGCCACATCAAATCCTCGTAGCGTCAATGCAGCTTGCATTGAAGCCTCTCCTGTTCCGAGGAGGACAAGGAAGAATGGCATCAGCGCCACTTTTTGGAGCGCTTATGCACCTTCTTCGACCTGTTAGTCGAAGGGTTTCCGAGACCTCGACTTAGACCATCAGGGGGACCGATGGGGTCATTTGGAAGGAGCCGGGGAAAACCACGGCTCTTCCAGTTCAGGGACCAGGACCGTGAAGAGGTTCCCAGCGGGCTGTCTCCTCCTCAGTTGGTCCAGGCAGGACCGGGTTCCTGAATAAGGAGTTGTCGGCCTCATCTAGCGATAACTGATCGACAGGGTCGATTATAATCTCGACCGGATCATCGTCCTGTGTTTTGGTCGGCTGGCCCGACGGGGGTACCGTGAAGCCAGTGGCCAAGGCTGCAACCTTGATCGAAGTCCAGACAGCAGATTCTTGGGACCAAGATCTCTCATGATTCCAAGAACATCGCTGGCAAGACAAACCTTTTGTGCTTTTTATCCTTTTTACGGGAACGAGAGATGTGCACTCCCAAGGGACCCTCTCCTTTGGTTGGGAGGGACGGCACATCTCCTTAAAGGAGCCTGAGAAGGTGGAGCTCAGATTGAGTGGGACGAAGACTGACAGAGAAGAGGACCGATCAGCGGCCTGTGCTGCCTCCTCTTCGAAGGCCTTCATCTGCTCCAGCTGCTCAGCGGACCCTGCAGCTGCAGAGACAGCTCAACGGGTCTCTGGATTTGACTGTCGGGTTTCCGGTTTTCCAGTCTGCCCAACTGCAGTCGTGCGAGACGACTGTCCAAAACATTTGGATGGAACACATGACACATTTCGCATGCCTGGGTGTCGTTATGATCCAGGCAATAGACGCATGAGGCATACGGGTCGGTCCGAGACATCGTTTGCCCACACTGGCAATGGCAGAAACCTACTGAGGACTTGTCCTGCATCACAGTCGAAATCACAAAGCGATCTGGAGAAACTCGAACGAATTTTAGTTCTGGTAAATCCAGAGATTTGTTCGCATGGGCCGACAGTAACGCGTGAACGATAAGGAGGGAACCTGAATCTTCCAGCGGAAAGGAAGATCTGGTGTCAAGGGGCGGAGCTGAGGGATATACCACCCGGGTGGGTGGGAGGAGCCAGCTTTCAGATCTTCTGGCAAGATTCTTAAAGGGAAAGGACATGTCAAGTGTGGATAAAACAACATATCCACGTCCCGCGATCCTAGAAAATAAGTTATTTTTGTTTTTTTTTGTGGTCGGCTCAGGAACTGATGATGGTTCCAGTCGGAACCGGGGTAAAAAGAGCGGGTTAGCAGTTGAAAAAAAAACAACTATAAATTTAGAGAATTTAGGTATTAAAATAAAATATACTGAACCGGAATAAAAATAAAAACTCTGGTCAAAAAAGAATTAAACTAGCTAAAAACTCGGTTCCTCAGCGGTTATCCTGAACCGTGAGGAACCAAGAAAAACTAACTAAATATTACTAAGCTATGGGTGAATAAAACAGAAAAACAGAGATAAAGGCAGCAGTAAGAAAATTTAAAGAAATACTTACATGCAGCATGTTGTCAGGAATAACCGAGAGGGAAAGTCTCTGAGGCGTCCTTTTTTTTTTTTTTCAGGCGGAGAGAGAAATCTGACATGTCAATGGAACGTTGCAGCTGATAAGGGCAGCAGTTTGAATAAGTGGCATGAGCCAATGATAGAGTCTCTCATTTCTATAGCATTCTCTCTGGGCAGTTCTACTTAAAGGGCAGACTGCATAGAGTTAGGAATATAGAAGAATACCTGGGGTGAGAAAGAACAGTTACGTAAGAACTTAACCATAACAGCAGATCTTCGAGGGGATCTCAGTCATCAGGTCACACAGTAGGATTTTCCAGCAGTATTACTGGGGCTGCCCATGCCAATGTCACCAACCCTATTAAGGTATGAACAGCTCCGCTCCCTCCTCAGTCCTTTCTCCCTGGAGACTAAGGGAGCACACCTGTGCCATGGGGGAACAAGGAGGGAGGTGCCCAGGCCAGAATAAAAAGCTGGATACACCAGTTAACCAGTTCTGAGAAGACAGCCCCATAAGAGGTGGATGGTGGGAGGGAAGTTAGTCCTGATGACAGATCCCCTCGAAGATCTACTGTTACAGTAAGTCTTTTTGTAACCGTTTGTTCTTCTTTTGGGGTATTTCAGTCATCAGGTCACACCGTAGGAACGAGTCCCAAGCAGTTACAGGTGCAGCAAAACAGTCTAGGAGGAAGGCCAAACCAAGCTTAGGACAGGAGGCCCTGCAAAATAGCCTGACCGAAGCCTGCTGAGGCTCTAGAAGCAATGTCCAGATTGTAGTGCTTGGTAGAAGTGTGGATGGTACTCCAAGTGGCAGCAGTGCAAATGTCAGTGTCTGAGATACCTTTGAAACAGGCCACAGAGGTAGCCATGCCCACTGTGGAGTGGGTTTTCAGCGCCACCAGCATCTCTTTGCCATGCTTGTTGTAGGAGAACACAATACAATGGGCCAACCATTTGGACACTCTGTTTGGAAACTTTAGCATCCTCTCTTTCTGGAGCAAAAGAAACAAAAAGCTGCTTTGTTTTTCTGCAGTCCTTAGTTCAGAGCAGATAGTATTTCAGAATTCTGCGCACATCTAAAGTGTGGAGCAGTGTTTCCACTGGATTGGTACGCTCCTGAAAATAAATTGGTAGATGGATAGATTGGTTCAGGGTAAACTCAGACACCACCTTAGGGAGAGACTTAGGATTCATGTGCAAAGACACCCTCTGTCTTAGTGAAAAGTCAAAGAAGACTCTGCACACCAGAGAGCCAGAAGCTTGGAAATTCCTTGAGCAGATGTAACAGCAACCAAAAATAATGCTTTACAAGAAAGAAAGCGTAGCTTGCAAGTTGCAGCTGGTTGAAAAGGAGACAGGGTCAACTTCTCCAAAATAAAACTTATAAAGCCCGAGCTGGGACAGGGGAATGGATTGGAGGTTTCAGGTGCAGGATGCCCCTGGGAAAAGTACAGAACACTGAGCCATGGTATGATGGCCCACAGGCTCGTGAAAGGCAGAAATAGCCAAAAAGGTGCATCTTGACGGAGGAGTACTGGAGGCCTGAGTCCGACAGGGAGATCAGGTAGTCCAGAATATGGCTCACCGGACAAGTAAAGGGTCCAGATGATGTTTAGCAGCCTAGATGGCAAACCTCTTCCACTTCATGGCATATGTGGCTCTAGTGGAGGACTTTCAAGCTCCTACGAGGACACCCAACACCTGCTGAGATACTCCGAACCGGGCAAAGGCTATGTCCTCAGGATCCAGGCATGCAGACGAAAGGGACTTGAGATTTTGGATAAGCCAGGGACCCTTGAGCCTACATCACAGATCCCTGCAAAGGGGAAGGGGAACTGGAGGCTTCTCCACTAACTGTTGCTGTAATGGAAACCATATCTGTCGTGGCCAGAAGGGTGCGATGAGGATCATGCTGGCCCCCTCCATCTGCAGCTTGATTAGCACCCTCTGAATCAGAGGAAATGGAGGGAAGGCATAAAAAAACCTCACACTCCAGGAGAGGGACAACATGTCTCGCCAGAAAACTCCAGGCCCTGGATCTAGAGAGCAGAAATTGGGCAGTTTTGCATCGAGTGGGGATGCAAAAAAGTCCAACTCTGGATGACCCCACGTGGCGAAGAGATCTTCTGCGACGGATGAGAGAAGTTCCCATAGTTCAGCTGAGGCTCTCCGCCAGGGTGTTCAGAATGCCTGGGACATGGACTGCCAAGAGAACAAGACTATGGTCCAGTTCCCAGTACCAGACTCTCATGGCCTCCCTGCACAGGAGGTATGAATGCATTCCCACTTGCTTGCTGATATAGTAGACAACACTGAGATTGTCTGACTGGATCAACAGTTGACCCAGAAGGAGATGGTTCTGAAAGGTCTGCATGGCATACAGGACCCCCTGTATTTCCAGGACGTTGGTATACAGAGACATTTCGATCTGGGACCATGTCCCCAGAGTCTGAAAGGGACCCAGGAGCGCACCCCAGCCCGAACTGGAAGCATTTGTGATGAGGATCTGCTGGGGAGAGGAGATCTGGAACGGGACCCCTAGTAACAGGTTCTTGAGGTCCATCCACCACTGGAGCACCTTGTGGAATGGGTAGAAGACCAGCAGTAGCTACTCCAGGTCATCCGTGCGTTGGTCCCACTGCACCCAGAAAGTCCACTGGAGCACCGCATGTGCCATCTGGCCAGGGGGACCATGGCAATTGCCATGGCCATAAACCCTAAAAGCCTCAAGTACACCCTTGCAGGAACATAACGGCTCTGGGCGACTTCCTGAGCCTGGGAAATGAGGCATTCCACCCTGTTTTGGGACAGGAAGGCCCTGTTCTGCACAGAGTCTAGGACTGTATCTATATACTGCAGCCACTGGGATGGAATTAATATGGAATTGGGCAGGTTGAGAGTGATGCCCTGGGAGAGAAATAGCTGGAGGGTCCTCTCCAGGGTCCAGAGGAGCTGATCTCTGGATGGAACTTTGAGGAGCCAGTCATCCAAGTAGGGGAAAACATATAGGCCTTCTTTCCAGCGGGCAGCAGCTACTGCTGCTAAGCATTTTGTGAAGACCCATGGCGCAGAGGATAAGCCCAAGGGCAATACTTCGAATCAGTAATACTCACCCTGAAAAAGAAACTGGAGAAACTGCCTGTGTGGAGGACAAACAGAAATATGCAGGTAATCTTCTGACATATCCAGGGAGCACAGCTAATTGCCCTGCTTGAGTAGGGGCAGCAGACCTGGCAGAGTGATCGTGCAGAATGTTTTGTACTGGATCTAAAGATTGAGGTCCTCAAAATCTAGAATAGGCCTCACATCTCCGGTTCTTTTGGGTACCAGGAAGAACCTGGAATAGAAACCCCTTTTCTTATGGCACCTGGGCATTGGCTCGATGGCCTTTTTCAACAGAAAGGACTGTGCCTCCTCCCAGAAAACTGTTAGATATTCCGGGGGATAGGTGGAGGGTACTGGAGGAGTCTCTGGGGGCAGTTCTACAAGTTCCAGAGTGTGAACCCTCTCTATAATCTAAAGTGATAGTTCTCCATTGATTAAGATGGAGGGAGAACCGACCTTCAACCACCACCTCTTGGTCAGGGACCGGAAGAGTGGGAGTCTGGCAAGGAGTCGGGCAGAGGTGGAGCTGGCCATAGGGCTGAGCTGTCACCCCCTGGGTCACTTTGCGGCAGGGTCCAAGGAGAAGGAGGGGGTAGGCAAGGCAGAGGAGGGTTTTCTTTTGCCCTGGGGATGGGAGTCTGCACCGGACTTGTGGGACATCTTGTGAAAGGATGGGCATTGTCTGCTCCTAGGCTGTGTATGGTAAGGCAAATGAAATGAAAATTAAGTACCTACCGTAATTATGATCTTTCTGTGTATCTTCACCATTAATCACATTTGGGTTACTGGCCGGAGGTCATGACACCGCGGGATTTTTTATTTTTTTTTGGATGGGTGGAGCGCAGCATCAGTGCCGCCCCTAGAGACCGGCGACTCGTGGCGCCTGTGGTTGGCCGTTATGTGCTGTCGACTCTGCCCCTTCCGCCAGTTGTGAGTCACGGAGAGGTGAGAAAAGGGATGTGGGGAGGTGGACAAGGAAGTCCAAGGACAGACAAAGGAAAAGATACATAAACCAAAAGGAGAAATAAACGACTGAGAGGACGGAAGAAGAAGGAAACTAAGGGGACTGGGTAGGGGCCCCAATCTCTGAAAATAGGCAAAAGGAGAGAGGAGGAATTTAGGGTAAGTTTGAGGTGGGGGGAGAAAAGTAGCAACCATACCTTGGACCTTGACTTGTCTCCAGATTGTACAGGAACTGCAAGGAGTAGCCAAAAGGCTTAATGACAGAATTCAAGGCATGGAATTACTGGCAATAACTCCAAAAGGAAGAAAACGGTTATTCTGGAAGAAAGAAAGACAGGACACAGGGATTCTCCCACCCTCAGGGAAAGGATTTTTGGTGTAAGAAAAATTTGTCTTTTTTTTTTTTTTTAAATATGGAAGGATATGTCCAACGGACAAAGAAAATTAAGGCTTGATGGGAACAAAGGAAGAGTAGAGAATGGAGGGCAACTGCCAACTCCCAGGAGCCAAAGCACTGGAGGAGTGCCCCCCCCACGCTGAACACTCTCCCCTTAGAAATATCATCCCCCCATGTGCCCCTGTTTATCCCATTCCTGACAAGAAACGAGGGGAGCAAGGGAGGGCACAGAGATGGAGGGGGACCCAGAGACTGAGGCCCCAGGGGGATGGCGGGCGGGATTGTGATGAATGGTGAAGATACACAGAAAGATCATAATTACGGTAGGTATGTAATTTTCATATCTTATCTGTGTCAATCTTCACAATTCATCACATTTGGGTGAGTGCCGAGCCCCCCGAAGGGGGTTTTAACCCTAAAGGACACAGTCCCTTAGCTCTCAGTGGGTGACACACTAAGAGGGAGAACCTTCATGGCCTGGGGAGGCTCGAATGTGAGGAGAGTGAGACGGGGATCCCCCGGAGGGGGAAGGAAGTTGCCCCAACAAACGCTGTCTCGCTCTACGGGAGAAGAGATAGGTTCTCTGGTGAGCGGAGTTAATCACCCTACGCTGGGCCAATGGTGACAACCGGGAAAGATGTAGCCATGCCGCCTGCCTAGTGCAGATCGCTGTCCCTAAGACCCTGGTGGCTACCTCGATGGCATCGTACAAAGCCCTCACTTGGTGCCTTGCTAGCTCCAGGCCACGTGCAGAGAGTGCGATGGCTTGTCTGCTTTGCTCCGTGTCAGGCAAAGAGGCTAGGAGCTGACCTAGCCTGGACCACAAGAACCTATCATAGGATACATAGTGGGCCTGATGTGCTGCGATGGAGAGCAGCAACCGTGCCAAGTAGAACGTCCTCCTTCCCCAGAAGTCAAAATCCAAGGAATCTTGATCTCAGGGCCGGTCACGGTGGAGGGCGCGAAGCCCATCAGGAGTGTCCAACTGCGTCAATCCTGACTGAGGATGAGGCATGGAACCTGGAGACTCTGGGGTGGGGGTGCAATACCGCTGGCAGAGATCCCTAGGGGCAGGAACTCTGGAGAAGGGTCTCTGCCAGGAACGCTACGACGCCTCCTAGAAGGGAGCAGGCCAGGGAGGCACCACAAGGGTGTCCTCGCTGAAGTTGCCTAGTGCTCTGGATTGCTTTGAGTGGGAGGGGTGATGTGCAGGTCCACCAACATCCTCATGAGGAATCGCTGATACTCCGCAAGATCGGCAGCTGGGGAGATGTAGACCGAAGGCTCCTCTCCCCCAGAAGAGGGGGATGAGGAGTTAGAGGACTTCAATTGATCAGAGGGTGGCTGCTCAGGGGGAGGTTGAAAAACCTGTCTGTCCATTGCCCTGACATAAGCAGGGAATCGAGCAGCCATGGCCCTGAACTGCTCTCAGGAGAGAGGCCTGCTAGAACCAAGGATGCCTGGGAGCGCTGGAGAATGTGGCAGAGGAATAGGGGCAGAGCCGACAAGAGAAATCGACTGACCTCCGCCTGGGCTAAGGAGCGCACCAGGAGCACCAGCAGAAGAAGGTGCTCCGGAAGACACCACAGCCGACAGCTGAACAACCATTTCGGAACTGCCTTGGCTGCGCCTGGAAGAATCCGCCCTGTGAGGTGACTGGGGCCATGTAGGTCCAGAAGGAGTGTCCCCTACCTCCAAAGAATGGGGCCCTCTCAAAGAAACTGAAGGGGAAGAGTGGAGATCCACACTACGGCTTCTCCCAGAGCCCCAGTGGACTCCAGAAAAAGGTCACCGTGCAGAGCCCATGCCCCTTGACCCCTGGGAATCTGAGAGTGCCCTCCTCCTCGAGAGAGCCAGCCTAGGCAACTGACAGCCCTGGTCGGCCCCCGAAGGAGCTATCCAGGGCGCAGTACCCTCCCGTAGGTGCACTGATTGGCCCCAAAGTTGGGCGATCTAGGCACACCACCTGAGGGGGCACCACTGCCGAGGGGTCAGAGAACCCTCCGAGGCCAGGCTGCAGTGCAATGGTGGCCTGCACCACTGCCTGCTGGCCAGAACCCTTGACCCCAGCCTTGGCAGTCCCTGCCCGCTCCTCAGAGGGGGGCTAACTCTGGCCTGTCGAGGACACTCCGAGGGTGCCCACGCCAGCAGCTAACTCCAAGGAGCCAGACTGCCCATCTGACTCAGAGTCCGACTCCTCCTCCAAACAGGTGGAGATCGAAGCCCTGTGCCAAACAGTAGGTGGGTGCCTACTGCCATCTCGAGCAGATAGGGCACCAGAAACAGAGACCGTACCCGCGTCGGTACCAGTGTCCTCCGCAGCACCACGAATGGTGGCAGAAGAAGACACAGCTCCATCCAGGGCAGCAGTCTCCGAGCCAGAAGCTGACATGGCACCGTCCCGTCCCACGGCACCGCAAGTGGTGTCGAGGACAGTGACGGCACCGCTGACAGCTCCGACAGCACTCTCGGTGCCGAGATCTGAAACCCCCACAGCACCGTGCCCATGCCTGGAACCGCAAATGGCCCTGGAACTGGACACAGCGCCAAGGCGAGCAAAAGTCAGAGACGGCACCGTAGAACCTCTCACGGCGCTGCTAGCACTATCAGCTCCACAAACGGCGTCAACAGCAGCCACAGTGCCGAGCGACAGACCGGCGCCAATGACTACTCCGTCAGGGCCCACGGCGCCGTGGATGGCGCAGACAGACGGCATCGAGGACGGCGCCGACCTGGGCC
The DNA here is from genome assembly GCA_016271365.2 of Neoceratodus forsteri. Lineage (NCBI taxonomy): Eukaryota > Metazoa > Chordata > Ceratodontiformes > Ceratodontidae > Neoceratodus > Neoceratodus forsteri. The sequence goes on from CM057449.1 coordinate 394,347,224, forward strand.
TTCCGAGCCACAGGTCTGAGACTGGGGGAGCCTTCGCCCCTGAAGGGGCGATTGCTAATGCGGTGCATCCTGTCCATTTCCTGGAGGAAATGGACTGGGCCTCCTGCACTGCAGGAGAAGCCTCGGCTAGGCTACGAGAGGCCGAGGCTCCCTCCTCCATGGCCCATATAGAACCAGGAGAGGACCCGGAGGAAAGGCCAAGAGAAAGTGGCTTGGCCCGATGAGTGCGTGCCCAACCCCCGAAAGTCGGCCGAGCTTGCCCCACTTTCCATGCATGTTGCTCGATGACCTGGCGGTCCATGGAGAAATAGGTGTCGCACGAATCCATGTAGTGAAGCGGGGCCAAGACACGTAAGGCAACGGTCATGCTGGTCGGTGACGGAGTATTTTCAGCCACATGGGCACCTTCTCATGGGGGGCCGTCCCGGCTTTGAAGTTTTCTTGGCCTCCAACCGAGACATGACCTATGGAGGAAAAAACACCAAACAAGGCTCGACGTCGCAGTATAACAAAAGCAATGGAAAGATCTTACCGGGCGACGTCAAGTGTGGCGAACAGAACCAGCAGGAGGGAGCCGACGGACTACGGCACCGAGAAATGACACGGAGTCGATGGATAAATTTGCTGCGAAGGAGGTTAGGCCTCACTTTCTTCTCTCGAAGGTCTCACGAGGTGACCTCGATGGCGGGAGATGAAGAACTGGTGGGAGGGCGGAGTAGACGGCACATAACGGCCAACCCACGAGCGCCATGCATTGCGTCGGCCTCGAGGGTGGCACCAATGCTGTGTCTACTCCGCCCATCCAAAAAAAAAAAGAAGAAGCTCCCGCGGGTTCATGATCTCCGGCCAGTAACCCAAATGTGGTGAATGGTGAAGATTAACACAGACAAGATCAGACTTGATAGCCCTACCAGATGCCTGTAAGTCATTAAAGATGTCCTAGACATCTGTCCCAAATAACTTAGAGTCACTGAAGGGGGGCACTCTGGACATCCACTGCAAATCCCTGAGACTCTCAGCCAGGAGTGCCTAGGAAGGCAAATGCCTGTGGCAGCATCCTGGCACCAGTGTCGGAAATGTCATACAAGGCCCTGAGCAGATGCTTATTAATATTCTTGGCAGTCTGCAGGGATCTGGGAACATTATGGGAGGGCTTGGGCAGCCGCCTTGCCCTTCCTCCAGATGGTGTTTTGGTACTTGACCATATGCGACATGACAGCAATCCAAAGTCCCAAGGTGGAGGAGGCATAAACCCTCCTGCCCCAAAAATCAATCCACCAGTATTCCTTGTCGGGAGGGAGAGAGCTGTAGTGCCTGGACACCTTGGACCTGTCATGTGTTGCTTTAATGACCATGGAATTGGTCTCAGGTTGGGCAGCATAATAAGGCAGGCCACAAGGGGCATAATACAGTTTGTCTGCCTTGTGGGGAATGGCAGGATCCATGTCAGGGCCCGTTTGTGGTCTTTTTTGTGACCCCCGAGGACTTGTCTCAGGCCTTCAAGGCCTGGGAGCTTGACAAATCCACTGGCGACAGAATGAGGGATCCTGAAGGACCCCTGCCCAGAACTGGCTACTTGCTGCTCCATGAGGAATTTCTTCAAAGCCTTTTTTGTGATGCCTACGGGTTGTTTGGTTGCATTTCTGGTGCAGCTCACATTCAGAGATGTCGTGGTGAGGCCCAAAACAGCAGACACAGAAGTTGTGGTCGTCTGAAGAGGCAATCTTCTCTCCACAGTGGAAGGGATGGAAGAGAGAAGCGGAGGGAGTAACTCTCGACATAAACTAGGTAAATTAATCTTGTTTAAAAAGAATTCTGAAAGCTAGGGTAAAAGAAAAATTGTAGGCAAAAAAATTTACGTGAACTGCGTTGTGGCTTATGCGGAGACCCATGCGAACAGCGTCGATGGCAGGAAAGAACTGAGGTGGGAGTGGGGCTGCTCACGCCTTTATAGGGTTGGTGACATTGGCAGGTAACAGTGTGGGTGGCACCAGTGGTACTGCTGAAAGTCTTCTGTGTGGATCCTGCTTCACTCACAGTGAAGTTCCTACAGTGTGACCTGATGACTAAAATACCCCCAAAGGAGATCAGAGTGTACTTGGTTTGGGCTGTGAAGATAAAGGGTGAAAACCATGACACAGCAATGCTGGAGTGAGTCTAGGGGATGGTGGGTAGTGTGGTAATCAGTGATTAATATATTCTAGAAGATCAGCAATTACAGTAAGTATGCAATTTGCATATCTTCCAAGAATCAATCTTCACATTGATCCCACTTGTGGATCAGAATACCAAGCTCAGAAAAGTTCTGCAGACTAGGGAAGCTGGAGCGCAGGGCTTTTGATTAGTGCTGAAAGTGACAAAGAGCTGTTTACACTGTTTAAGAGTCATTAGTCCTGTTCAGGTGAACCCTAAGGACCCTCTTAACATGCAATGAATGGAGAATCCTTTCTGCCTCATTTTGGAAGTTGGCAAAGTAGGTAGGAAGGATTATAGTCCGATTAAGATAGAACTCCGACACCACTTCAGATAGAAACTTATGGTGTGTGTTGAGAACTACCTTCTCCCTATGGAAAACAATATATGGAGGATCTGTAACCAAAGCATGGATTTCAGATACTCTGCATGCAGAGGTGATAGCCACCAGAAATGCTGCTTTCCAGGTTAGAAACTTTAAATTGCAAGTCGCAATAGGCTGGACTGGCTTGGGAATGAGCACATCCAGGAAAGGTTGATATCCCAGTGAGTCATCAGCTTCCTGATGGGAGGTCTTCGTGCACAATACCCTTGAGGAAACCTTTTAAACAGAAGCAACTGTGCTACATAGAGGGTATCTACGGGGTCGTGGTATGCTGAAATAGCACATCGATGGACCTTAACTGTGTAGAACTACAGGCCAACATCAGAAAGGTCTAATGAGTACTCAAAACCTAGGCAGGTGGACACCTAAAAAAAAAAAAAAACCGGGGGGGTCCATTAAGGTCTTGGTGCACCAGATGGAAAATCTTTTTCACTTTACTGTGTATGTCTTTCTCATGAATGGTTTACGTGCAGCCTAAGTATTTCAGTGGCCATCTGAGACATTTTATACCTGTTTGCTTCTGTCTCTTCTGCAGCCAGGCCTGGAGGTAAAGAGAGTGCAGGTTGGGGTGGATCAGCTGACCCTGAGCCAACATGTCTGTCTGGAGTGGTGGAGCCCTTGCTTTGCTGACTGAAAATCTATTCAACAGAGGAAACCATATCTTCTGAGGCCAGCAGGGAGCCACTAGAATTATCCTGTGCCCGTGTGCCTCCAGCTTGAGCAACTCTCTGCATGAGAGGGACTGGAGGGAATCCATACAGAAACAGATTTTGCCATGGCAGTCTGAGTGCATTCTGACAGAAAATGCCATGTCCTGGACTTCTAGAATAGAACAGAGGCAGTTTTTCATTGAGTGGAGACGCTAAAAGGTCCACATCTGGGATGCCCTACTCGTTGAATAGCAATCTCACGACATCTGGTGCTAGTGACCACTCGTGAGGATCAGCCTTTTTCTGGCTGAGCTCGTCTGCCAGAGCGTTCTGGACTCCTGGCAGGTAGATTCCTTGAAGCAGGATCCCCTACTCCAGGCACCATTCCCCCACTCCCTCTGCTTCCCTGCAGAGAAGGTGAGCGTGTGCCCCTTCTTACTTGTTGATACAGTACATGACAGATTTGTTGTCAGTCTGCAGGAGATCGGTCTTTCGACTAGGTCCACTAGGGCTGTCATACAGAACAGAACTGTTTGTATCTCTAGCACACTGATGTGGAGATGAATCTCTGATGGGTCCAAGACATCTTTTGTGTGAAAGTCCCGGCAGTGGGTTCCCCACCCCAGTGGGAAGGTATTCATGGTGAGGATCAGTTCTGGCTTCGGTGGGGAGAAGAGGGAGCCCTGGAGGAGGCTGTCTACTGACCACCACTTCAGGGACCTCACAAGTGGTTTAGTCGCCTGAACAGGATAGTTTTGAGGGTGTAATGCCTGTGACCATTGTGCATTGACCATCCATTGGGTTGTCCTCGTGCAGCTGAGCCAGCGGCACTGTGAACAATTATGAGGGTATTAAGCCCAGCACGCACTTCATGGAATGGACTTGCACAGTCTTGCATTCCACGATGTAGCATGGCATCTGTAGGATAGCTTGTGGGCTGCTGTCTCAGAGGAAGGCCCAAGCCTGCGTCATATCCAGAACAGCTCCTATGAAAAATAACTCCTAGGAGGGTACCAGCTGAGACTGTGAGGGGTTCAGCAGGACTCACATGGACGTTAGGAGCCGAGAGGCAGTGGCCACTGCCTGCTCTGTCTCCTGTCTGGATGGGCTTGAGAGTAGCCAGACATCCCCATATGGGAAGACTTGGAGTCCTAGCTTTAGTAGGGAAAGGGGTGGAAGGAAATTGTTTAACCAGAAAGGCACACTAAGCCGGAGCTTGTTTCCAGGTGCGACCTGGGAGCACAAGGAAGTTAACTGACTTGCTCAGGATCACACAGTATGCATGTGGGGGCTGATGTAATTCAAACCCAGGTCTCCAGGTTTGCAGCTCAGCACCCTTAACCACTACGCTATACTGCCTCCTAGTGTCTCTCTACCTCTCTGTGGGTTGTAGGGAGTGGGTCTGGCGCTCACTAGGTTTTTTTTGGAAAAAAGGCCGAGGCCCATTGGGATATTCCCCCACATTTGAGTGGGCTAATTATTGAAGTTAGGATGAGAAGTCAACCAAGTATCTAATCTATTTTTAAATGTATTAAAACTATTGCAATCTGTTAGTTCCTGTGGTAAGATGTTCCATAATCTAGGGGCACGTAATGAAAAAAAAAAAATGATGCCTTAGATTTGTTTTTGCCTTATTAATCTCAATTTGTTTGTTATGAGGTCTAGGGATGATTCGGTTTGCTGAAAACGTAAGACCGCATTGTTCCATTAATTCAGGTGATTTTAGTACCTTATTAAGAAATAAAATGTCCCCTCTACGTCTCCTTAGTTGCAGGGAATGTAGATCAGTGGCTTTTAGTCTATCCTGACAAGTTTTGGAAGATAGCCTAGGAATCATTTTAGTAGCACGTCTTTTAAGGTGTGGACTCCAGAAAGGGGACCCATAGTCAATACATGGTCTGATGTAGGATCTATACAGTGGTATAAGACACTGCTCCGTTCTGGTTACAAAAGTGCGTTTGATTTGTCTAAGCAAGGTGTTTGTTGTATTTGCCACTTTTACGCAATGGTCAAAAGACGAGAACCTGTTAACCAAAATACCCAGATCTCTTTCTTTACATGATGCTTTAAGCGGAGTTTTGTTAATACGATAGATGTTCTTAGGGTTCCTTAAACCAAAGTGAAGAACTACACATTTTTGCACATTAAATTCCATATTATTAACCTGAGCCCATTGTTCAATAAAGTTGAGATCAGAAATGAGACTTTGTAAGTTTTCTGTAGTGTCCACATTCCCTCCCAGTTTGGAGTCATTAGCGAATTTTGAAAGCCAATTTTGTGAGGTGACTTGCATGTCACTAATATAAAGGCTAAAAAGTATGGGCCCCAGGACAGAGCCCTGGGGCACCCCGCTGGTGACCGAACATTGATCCGATAACGAGTTATTAATGCTCACCCTCTGGGTCCTATTTTTAAGCCATAGGTTTATCCAGTTTGTCAGGCAGGGCGAGAACCCTAGAGATTCTAATTTAGTTATGAGTTTACCATGTGGGACTTCCTATAGTCCAGCAGTATGACATCCATTGGGATGTTGTTATCCATACCCTTGCTGATGTTATAAAAATAAATTAGATTTGAGGTACAAGAATGCCCTGACATAAAGCCGTATTGTCCTTAAGTTGGGATTCTCCCATTTCTTTCTCCAAGTATGTTTTAATCATTTTTTCCATTGTTTTACATAAAATGGAAGTTAAGCTAATGGGGCTGTAATTTTGTACATTGGACTTGTTATTCTTTTTTAATATTGGACTTACTGTTGCTGATAGCCAGTCCAAAGGAATTTGAGAATTATTGAGTGATTTATTAAAGATGATTTTTAAAAGGGTAGTTATTGATTCGGCAGTTTCAATCAGAAATATGGGGCTTATTTTGTCTGGACCTGGACTAGTTGATTTTTTTAAGGTTTTCAAAATTGAAAGTATTTCTGTTACAGATATATTGTAAGTGTGTGAAGAATTATTTAGTATGGAGTTGGAGGGTATATACGGGTCTTTTTTGAAAATACCAAACAAAAATAAGAATGAAATAAATTAGCGGTATCTATATCAGAGTGTATAGTGGTGCCATTGTGTATCAGTGGACCAACCTTCCTAATATTGCCCTTTTTAGTGTTCAAGTATGAAAACAAGGATTTTTAGGAGTCCTTACAGTGAGCTAATTTAAATTCCACAGTTTTGCTTTTGCTTGTTTAATCATGTGCTTTAGGGTCCGCAAGGCTATCTGATAATTAAGATATGCTGTAGTCCTATTGTTAGTCTGAACGTTCCTGAGTTTTATTAAATAATTTGTGCTAGAGTTTAATTTGAGATTTTATTTTTTTGTTAAGCCACCTTGGAATTCTACCTTTGACGGTATATTTCTTTTTAAGTTTCTCTTTATACTCCCCCTACCCGCAGCACCCCCACTCTTCGGGAGACACACGTATGGCCTTATCAGTCCCCGCCCTCTTACCTGGAGCCTGGTGCAGTCCATCCCCCATGTAGCCTTGGTTATACCCCCCAGGCGGGGTATGAGGTGGGGGTCCTTACACCCCGAGGTCCTTCCTGTTCTTGTCGGCATCAGGACAGGTCGGGGCCGTGGTGCTCCATCTACCGGCAGTGCTGCAGGGTGTTCTCCCATGTTTCTTGGTGTGCTGCGTGCCCTGACGTCAAGGTGCTGAGCGCCGACGTTCAGCATGCCACCTTTCTTGCTGGCTTGGGCTTGCTGTACCTCGGGTCTCCACCAAGGTCAGACATGCGCCGAGCCCTGGATTCCCCCTCCTCCTGGAGAAGGCAAGCTGTCCTTGGAATGCTCAAGCCTCCTCCCCCGGCCGACCCTCCAGCTCCCGGGCTCGTTCCCGAACCCTAGTCGCTGACATCGCAAGCGGAAATCCAACCGCTGCGCTGGTGGGCCGACTATATTTCTTTTAAATTGGCAAAGTCTACCTTTGTTATTATATTTCTGTTTAACTGGCACATAGGATCTTTCAAGCTGGTGAATAATGTTTTTGAGTGTGGTCCAAGCATCCTCAGTTGTTGAGTGGTGCATGATCCTTTCCCATGGTATTGAATTTAAGATACTAGTGATTGCAGTAAAGTTTGCTTTGTCATAATTGTTAAAGGTGGTCTGTTTTTTTAAGCTAATGTACACCCCTGCTAGATCAAATAGAATAGAGGAGTGATCAATGTTGCCTAGAGGATCCCCTATTTGAATGTTAGAGATTTTATCCCTTATGTTAGTGGTGAGAAGATCTAAAGTATTTATGCCTCTAGTTGGCAGTGTAATAAGTTGTGTAAGGCTATTATATAGAAAGGATTATAGAAAAAGTTTTTCATGTTGGCTGCAGCCAGTTAGTGATGTCCAGTTTATATCAGGCATATTGAAGTCGCCCAATATTATGTCATCACCCTTGTCAGATACGTTAAAGACATCAAGTAATAGCTCAGATGTGTAGTCTAAATCTGATACTGGGGGCCTATAAAGTTACCAATTATTATTTGTGGCTGACCTTTAAACTGGATGGTAACCCAGATTCTTTCGGTGTCAGTTTGGTAGTGGGTTTCATGAGAAGGAATGTCTTCTCGTAAGCAGATGCAAACCCCGCCGCCCTGTCTGCCTACTCTATCCTTATGATATAATTTGTAACCCTGCATTTCCTTTATCCAGGAATAGCAGGAATCCCACCAGGTTTCTGTAATTGCTATTATCCCCAGGTTAAATATCTTACTTTTGGCTTCTAGTTCTGCCATTTTAGATAAATTCAGTGATCTTGCATTTAGTGAAACAATCTTGCATGGAGGTGTGAGGCAAGAGTCGAGTGAACTTTTTAGAGACTTGGGAAGATTTCCATTCTCCCCCTTTTTATTTAGTTTAAAATATTGTTTATTATGGCTGAAAAGGATTTCCCCAGTAGAGTACTACGCTTCCAGCAGATATGTAGCCCGTCCCAGCAAAACAAGGGGGTTTTGTCCAAAAAGTTCTCCCAGTGGGTAATACATGGGGTTCCTTGTCTGAGGTACCATTTTCTTAGCTATTCATTTATATGTTTGATGTTATGGATAATGGTCTCAGTGGCTCTAGGAACAGGCAGTATTAATGAAAAACATACCGTGCAGCCCCTTTCAAAAAGAAGGTTATTAAGTGCTACATAGTCATGTTTCATTTGATCAGGGTTGTTATACTTCATGTTATTAGTACCAGCGTGAACAATTACAATGGGGTTAGTTCCTGCACTGTGCAAGATCTCGGGAACCAGGGTGGTAATATCTACTATTTTAGCCCCTCTAAAGCTAGAGCAAGTGCGATTTCATTTATCAGGATTATAGATGGTTTTGTCAAGGTGTTTAATGATTGAATCACCCAGAACATACACTTGTCTTGCCTGTGGATAGGAGTCAGTCTTGGCATGGGAACTAGCATTATGTTTGGGGGGGGGGGGGTAGCGGTGGAAGAACCGGTGATATAAAGGTCTCCATAGGAGGTAGTGATACAGGGGAAATAAAAGAGGGGGGCTAGTTTTCTCTAGGGGGCTACAGGATTTAGAGCAGTCTGGTTCACATTTGCAGGATGAGAACTTGACTGAATTTGGGGAACAGATTTCTTCTCGTAATATATCTTCTGTAGCCAGGTGGTTGAACTTATGTAGCAGCACTGGGGTATTTTTATAAATCTGACCACCTCTGTGTTTCTTTTTTGTTCTTGTCACCATTGCCCACTCATCTATATTTATTTAATTTTGACTAGTAAACTTGGCTTGTGATCCCAAATCTGCTATAGTTTTATTTGAGGTGGGTAGGGTTGCAATTTGTCTGGCCACGCTATCAATATATTTTCCAGTGACTCGATCTCCTCATTAACTGGCTCTTTGAGAAGGAGTCTGGATAGTTCTTCTTGTACAGTGAATATCGAAAGACATTCATCACACGTAAATTCACAGGACATTTCTCCAGGACAAAACATGTGGCACTGCATACACATTTTAATAGGGCCTTCCATTATGTCAGACAGTATAGTACTCATAATGTGCTCAGTAACTCTAGCTAAAGTACTTACTTTGATGCGTGGAGTAGAGATTGGTGTCCCCACTCCCCAGCCGACACGCACAAGACGCGCATCTCTGCGTGCATCTCCGCATGCTGCCCCGCTCGCTAGTGCAAGTGTTTTAGAGCCGCTAAACCAGTTCTGGCGCTGGCTCAAATCTAGCACAAAAGCGTTTAAAAACACTAAAATGCTGCTAAAACAGCAGGTGAGAGCAGTTAAAACTGTAGTAGTGCTCCTATGTTACATAAAACTACTCCACAAACAAATGGCTGAGCTCCCAGAAATGCCATAGTGATACTAGGGACTAGGGTATACCTCCACAGTCCCAGTGCACAGCAAATGTCAGTGAGTGTTTTTACTCCAGATAGATGGATGTCAGGAAATAAACACAGGACAATACCACTAGATGTCTATTCAGAGGTAAAGCAGAGTTTCATTTGGTACCACCTCTCTCCAGAGCTTAAGATTCATTCTAGTTTCCTTACACTCTTCTAAGAGACTGCTCCACCTGCTGTCCAAACAGGTAAGTGCCAATAAGGGCCATTCATGATCTACTGCTAGGCGACCTGGGTGAAGGCAGCAGTCCACAGCCAGGAGTGCCGCCTAATGCAAATGCTTGCAGCTGCTGCATCAAAGACATCCAACAGAGGCTTTAAGCTGGTGGCTGTTAGATTCAGTACCTTGTTTAGCAGCTAGCAGCATCTCTTGTTTTGCCTCTGTCTCTGGCACGGCCTCTACCAGAGACTTAAGCTTGCCTCAGAGGGCATAACTCATACTTAAAGAAGTGGCCTTGGTAACTAGCTGCCCCCATGCCAAGGGTAGCTTAGGCACAGACCTGCTTTCCATGGTGTCTGCTCTGTGTGACTCCTTGTTAGTGGGATGTGCTGTGACATCCTTGGGCATTGTGGCTTTGTCCTTCTCAGCCAGGATAACAATGGTGTCCGCTATAGGCGGAGTGAAATACACTGGCTTGGCTTTAGGTGCCACATATTTCTTGTATGCCTGTTTGGGGATAGCTGCCACAGTAGCAGGCCTCCTCCAAGCTGCCTCTGAAATTGTCTCTAGGACTGGCTGGATGAGAGGAACTAAGAAGACTAGATGTGTTTGGAAACTCCAGCTGGAGGTGCTTAGCCTGGTTTATGGTTGCTGGCTCGAAATTCAATGTTGAATGCATATTTCTGAGCACAGCCTGGAAGGAGTGGTCCTCTTGAGGTACAGTCACAGAAACTGAAATCTGAGCTCTCTGGACCATAGTACAAATCATCCCCGACCATCAGAGATGATGAGATCAACTTGGAGTGTAATAGAGAGGAGGGGTTGAAGAGCCAACAGTGCAGCAGGCAGCTGTGGCAACATCACACCGGGCCCCAGGTCCCTGGGAAACCGTGCCAGCAAAGGCTATCCCTGTACGAACATACGAAATTTGCCAGCAGATAAAGGCCTAGAGGTCTATCAAGTCTGCTCGAATGTGCAGCTAGCACTCCTTATTCTGCAGCTGCCCCTTCCTTCCACCCTTCCCCTTCATTAACCCTCCCCTTGTCCTGTCCCATCTTCGCTTGAAGCAGTCCACTGTTCTACTGCATACCATTTCTGCAGGTAACGCATTCCACCCAGCCACCACCCTCTCTTGTAAAAAGTGTCTCCTCATCTCCCTCCTGAACCTTCCTTGCTCCAGTCTCGTATCATGGCCCCTGGTGGCCCTCCCCTTCCTTACTTTGAACAGCCCCTCTGTACCAGTCTTGTTTATTCCTTTCATGGATTTAAAGGTTTCAATCATGTCACCCCTGTCTCTCCTCTCCTCTCCTCCAGTGAGTACATGTTCAACTCCTTCAACCTCCTCTCGTATGATAAGTCCCCCAGCCCCTTGATCATCTTTGTCGCCCTGCGCTGCACCCCCTCCAGTAACTTAATGTCCCTCTTCAGATACGGACGCCAGTACTGCACGCAGTACTCCAGGTGTGGTCTAACTAATGACCTATGCAGTGGCAGAATCACCTCCTCCCTCCTCGAGATATACCCCTGCATACAACCCAGCATTTTGTTGGCCTTTGCAGCTGCCTTCCTACATTGTGCTGAGTTGTTCATTGACCCTGTAATGAGCACACCCAGATCCTTCTCCTCCTCTGTCTGGGCTAGCTGCACTCCCCTAGCTGGTAACTCCTCCTTGGGTTCTTCATCCCAAAATGCAGCACCTTGCAGTTTTTGGCATTAAAGCCCAGTTGCCAGGTGTCTGACCAGGTTTCAAGCTTTGCCAGATCATCCTGCAACCCCTGCCATCCCCCTAGGTCCTCCACCACCGCGCCAACCTTGGTATCATCAGCAAACAGACTGATCTTGCTCTTGATGTCCCATGATATGTCTGCAATGAATGTCCCAAACAACATTGGTCCCAACACCAAGCCCTGTGGGACACCGCTCGTCACTGCCCTTGGGTGTGAGAGCTCCCCACCCACTACCACCCTCTGTTGCCTTCCCTACTGCCAGTTTCCTACCCATCTCACCAGCTTTGCACCCGCCCCTGTGCCTACTACCTTCCTTCCCAGCCTTCCATGTGGCACCGAGTCGAATGCCTTACTGAAGTCCAGATACGGGACATCAACTGCATGGCCCCTGTCCAGTTGCCTAGTTACCCAGTCATAGAACTCAACCAGGTTGGTTTGGCAGGATCTGCCACATATGAAGCCATGCTGTCTGCTGTCCTGTAGTCCTTTGGCCTGTAGGAGAGCCACCAGCCTCTCCTTCAGGATAGTCTCCATTAGCTTACCCACGATGGATGTGAGGCTCACTGGTCTGTAGTTTCCTGGTTCATCCTTGGGCCATTCTTGTGGAGGAGCACCACATGAGCCATCCTCCAGTCCTGAGGTACACACCGAATGTAGTGAGGCATTAAATAGGTCTGCCAAAGGTCCTGCAAGGACCTCTGCCAACTCCTTCAGTACCCTGGGGTGGATGCCATCTGGGCCTGGCGCCTTGTCCACCCTCAGTGCCTTCAAACCTCTCGAATTCTGCCCTCCATGATTTCCCATCTGTCACCACTCCCCCGCTTCTGCCATTTCTCCCACCTTGGGTGTCACCCTCTTCTCTTTAGTAAATACTGAGCAGAGGTACTCATTTAGTGCTTCCGCCTTATCGTACCCTGCTTCCACCCAACCCCCCCCTTCCTAATCCTTATTATGTGGTCCTTACAGCTCCTTTTCTCCCTGATGTACTTAAAGAAGTCCTTCTCCCCCTTCTTAATGCCTTGTGCCAGCCAGAGTTCCGTAGATGCTTTGGCTCCCCTTACTGTTCTTGTCACCTCCTTCGATTCTGTCAAGTACTCCTCCTCTCTGTTTTCCCCCCTCCCTGTTTTCTTGTACTTCCTAAAGGCAGCTCTTTTCCTCCTTACCTTTTCCATGACCTCCTTGCTCAACCAGCTCAGTTTCTTAGCCCTAGCCTTCTTGCTCTGGGCTTTGCAGCAGGTTTTGGTTGCCTCCACTATCCCCAGCTTTATGAGCTCCCACCTCTGGTTAATAGCCATACTAGATTGAATGCTGGCCAGGTACCCTTTTACCACTTCCCCCATCCTCCCAAAGTCGGCCCTCCTGAAGTCCAGCACTCTTGTGCCAGATTCCACTCCTTCCTTGCCCATATCCAAAGTGAACCATACTGAGGGTGGTCACTCCTGACAGCGGTTCCTCCACTGTAAGTTCTCTCATCAAAGTCCCCATTTGCCAGCACAAGGTCAAGGTGTTCCCTAACCTGGTTGGTTCACTGACCATTTGCAGCAGGAAGCTGTCCTGGAAGGCATCCAGCAATACCTGCTCCTTCTGTTCCTGGTTGTTGGGGTGCTCAGTCCACTCCTGGCATGTTGAAGTCCCCACAATCACCACACCACCCTTTCTGCAGGTCCTCCTGATCTGTCCCGCTAGTTCCCTGTCTAACTCCTCCGTCTGAGATGGTGGCCTGTACACCACTCCCATTCTAAGAATCCTATTCTTGGAATCCTGGATTTCACCCAAAGTGACTCCATTCACTCTCCTCCTTCCTCCCTTACCCACTTCAGTCCTTCACATATAGTGCCACTCCCCTCCTTTCCCAATCACCCTGTCCCTACGAAATAACCTGTACCCTGGTACAGACAGGTCCCAGTCATTATATTGGGTGGCCATGTTTCCGTGATGGCTGCAATGTCCACCTCTCCTCTGCCATGAGAACCTGTAACTCTGCAGTTTTCCTCCCAAGGCTCCTAGCATTAAGGGTAACCACCTTCCCTCCTTTCCTAGCATCACCAATAGTACTTGCCATTTGTCCTTTGTCACTGTTATGGGGGTAGCTCATATGATTTCCCAACCTGTGGTCTCTGCATATCTCTTCCCCAACTGCCACCCCCACTCCTAGTTTAAATTCCCAACTTCCTCTATATACTCTTCCATCCTCTGTTTCAACACTTTCTTTCCCTCCTCACTCAAGTGTAGTCTGTCCTTGGCATAGAGACTACTGTCCTCCCAGGTCCCTCTCCCCCCAAACCCTTTAGCACAACACCAGGTTCTTAGCCATCCATTAAATTCCTCTATTCTCAGCTTTCTTGTTGTGCTTGCCTTTGGCACCGGAAGTATCTCGGAAAAAGTTACTGATCTTCCTGCCCCCTCACATAATTGTGCTAGTTCTTGAAACCTCCTCTGGACTATATCTACTGTCTTGTCAGCCAGGTCGTTTGTCCCAAGATGTATAATTAAATGAGGCTTGTCCCTACCCCTTCTAGCATATTTCAGAACAGACTGTCCCACCCTTTCCGCTGTCATTCCTGGCATGACCTCCACCCAAATGTGACTATGCTTCTCCCCCTTGCTACCCCACCTAACTCCTCTCAGCCCAAGTCTTCCAGAAACAATCAGGTAGCTGAGGCCTCTGGTCAGACCATTATCACCCTTCCCCCACTGTGCACTCAACTTTGCAGCTAGTGAAGCCAGCAACAGTGAATCACAATTCTACTCAAAGCCCCCAAAATAGGTTAGCTACCCAAAGAAACAGGACTCCCAATTCAAACAGCTTCACCAACAACACATCAAAATAGGCTTGGAATTAGAAGATATAGGTCTCCAATTCTAAGAAACAGACCCAGTTAAATTACACCAATTATGTTTTAAAACAGAAGAAATAGGCCTCTACAAATGCAGCCTGCCACACAGTGAACCAAACAAAAGAGCCCACTTATAGCTACCAAAACAGGTTTCAAAATTCCAACAGCCCCAAACAATACCCTGCTAGCCCCTTAGTAGTAAGAAAGGAAAGAAATAACATTCTACCAAGTAGAATCCACAAAAAACAATGTAAAACAAGAAGCTACTGTACTGTAGATCTGATCCTGTCCCCCTTCTAGTTCCTTCTACTGTAGGGAACAACCCCGACACTGTAAGCCGATGTAGTGCCCACTGCTCCATAAGGGTGACTCAATGGCTGAACTGCCCAATCGGGGTCCTCTTTAACAGACCAAGAAAGGCTCCAGAACAGACACCCTGACCTTACAGGCCCCAGCTTCCCCTGTGTCATTGGCAATGATGATGGGGAACCATGGCCCATAGATGTTAGGTACTTCACAGCACAAAGGCTAGAGGACAACCTTGACCAGTGCAGTTTCTTCCCCTTCTTACAAGAGGAAGAGGCTCAGGCCGAATGGTGCAAAGACCCCAGCACTGAGCATGTGTGGGATCTGGATGGTTTCTTTTTGTATCTCAGGGAGGACTGTTACCCCTCTTGGGTGCCGGACTGCCTGTTGTCAGGGCACCCACCCAGAGAGAAGGGACCAGCACAGCCCTGTTGACAAAGAAACTTGCCTTTTCAGGCTCCCTACATTCTTCAATGGTTGTCTACTATTAGTATGAGGTACGGCTGGGAAAAACTGTAAATATATTGCGTTTAAACTGACGAAAAATAAACTCCAGTATATTAAACAGTACGACCAAAGAACTCAATACTGGCATCATATAAATGGTGAAGATCTTAGTTCGAGAGGGCTCTTCCAGTAATTACCATGAGGATTAAGCTGCCAAGCGCTAGGACTACACGGAAAACTTTAGCTAACGTTGTCTGGCGGGGGTTCCCGCTGACTGATGTCACTTGACTGACGCCAGCGTGACATATATGAAGCGGTCCCCACGCCCACCCTCCAGTTCTTTCCCGCCATTGACCTGCGCATGTCAGACCTCACGGAGAACGTTGCTACTGTCAACTGCCATTTTGGATCAGTATTGCTACTCGTTTTTTTCTTTTAATTCTTAGAGTGTTAGTATTTCTACACTTTGTGTATGTTGTCTCTGACGCCTTCCAATTTGCATAAAAACAAGTGACACTCCTGTGGATCTCAGCTCCCTCACAAAGATGGCCATTCCCTCTGCCTCATCTGCCTGGGCCAAGAGCACAAGACCGAGGACTGTGAGGCATGCCAGAGATTCCACCAGGCCACACAAGCCCATATTTTAAAACAAAAAATGGTCTCCATGGAGAAGGAGCTGCAGAAAATACAGGTTACTCACCTGTAACAGGAGTTCTAGGAATGGTATATGTTGTTCATCCACACTTATTGGCAGTTTCCTTGCTGCTTTAAATCTTGCCGGAAGGTCTTCAAGCTGGTTTCCTCCCACCCACCCACCCGGTGGTAAAACTCGGCTCCGCCCCATGACGCCAGATCTGGCCCGGCTGGAAGCTCAGGTTGTGCGTCGGGAGCCGGGAGGTCGGTGAGTCGCGGAGATGAACATAGAGCCATTCCTGAACTCCTGTTACAGGTGAGTCAACATAGGTTACTCACCTGTAACAGGAGTTCTAGGAATGGTATATGTTGTTCATCCACACTCATTGGCAGTATCCTTGCCGCTTTAAATCTTGCCGAAGGTCTTCAAGCTTGCTCCTCCCACCCACCCGGTGGTATAACCTCGGCTCCGTCCATGACGCCAGATCTGCCCGCTGGAAGCTCAGGTTGTGCGTCAAGCCGGAGGTCGGTAGGAATGTGTGGAGGAACAACACATACCATTCCTAGAACTCCTGTTACAGGTGAGTAACCTGTATTTCTAGGGACATGGATATGTTGTTCATCCACACTCATTGGCAGACTCCTAGCAGTTCTCCGGAGGAGGAGGCAAGACGACACCCCATATACTTACTTGGGAAAGAGAGACTGGAGAACCGAGGCCCCAAAACCAGCATCCCGGCGTGACTCAAGGTCGATGTGGTAGTGGGTAATGAAGGTGTTTGCTGACTTCCAGGTAGCAGCCCTGCAGATTTCCTGGATAGGGACGTCCCTGGAAGCAGCCACCGTTGCAGCAGTATGGCGGGTAGAATGAGCTCTTATCCCTCTGGGAGGCTCCATGCCCGCTAACTTATAGCAGAGATCTATGCAGGAGGTTACCCACCTGCTTATCGTCCGCTTGGCTGCAGGTCTGCCAGATGCGGCTTCAGCGTGGGTGACAAACAGCTGGCTTAACCTCTCCCTAATTTCAGCACGGCCCTTATAATAAGCGAGCGCCTTCTAGGATCCAGAGTATGGAGCCTATATTCGGCCTCCGAGGTGTGATTGGGGTAGAACACCGCAGAGTCAACACCTGGTTAAGGTGAAACTCAGACACCACCTTCGGAAGGAATTTCGGTGGGGAGCAGGACAACCTTGTCCCTGTGGAAGACCAGGTAAGGAGACCTCGATGGAAGCGCCTGGAGCTCTCCCATCCTTCTGGCTGACGTGATAGCCACCAAGAAGGCGG
Organism: Neoceratodus forsteri; assembly: GCA_016271365.2. Taxonomy (NCBI): domain Eukaryota; kingdom Metazoa; phylum Chordata; order Ceratodontiformes; family Ceratodontidae; genus Neoceratodus; species Neoceratodus forsteri. The sequence goes on from CM057449.1 coordinate 394,364,200, forward strand.
TCTTCCACGACAGGTGAGAGAGAGCACACCTGTGCATAGGTTCGAATGGCTTGCCCATGAGCTTTGCCAGTACCAGCAGTAGATCCCACGGAGGTGGGGGTTCCCGCACTGGAGGGGAAATGTGATCAAGGCCTTGAAAAGCGCCAGACCACCTTCTCCTGCGCCACCGACTGCTTCCCGGCCCGCGCCCGGTAAGCAGAGATGGCTGCCAGGTGCACCCTTAGGGTCGTCGACCTAAGCCCTTGACTAGAAAGGGACCATAAATAGTCCAAGATGCTTGCCAAGGAACAGGAGGAAGGGTCCAAGCCCTTGCCCTGACACCAAATGGAAAACCTTTTCCATTTGAAGGCATAGCATTTTCTGGTCGACTCCTTACGGGACGCCTCAACTATATTGAGGACCTCGTCGGAAAGACCCAAAGCCTGGAACTCTAGCCGCTCAGGAACCAGGCCGTCAGGTGCAGGGATTGAAGGTCCGGATGGAACACCTTCCCCTGATTGACTGAGAGCAGGTCCGGGCGAGCTGGAAGCTGCCGCGGAGTCCTGGAGCTGAGACTGAGGAGATCTGGGTACCAGAACTGGCGAGGCCAGTCTGGGGCTATCAGAATCACCTGCGCCTTGTCCCTCCTCGCTTTGAGAAGCACCTTGTGGATCAAGGGAAATGGGGGAAAGGCGTAAAGAGGCCCGGGGTCCATTGCCTCGAGAAGGCATCCCCCTGCAGCGAGCCCTGCTGAGGGGGCGGGCATGGAACAGACTCAGCTCACGCTTCCATGGAGGCAAACAGGTCCACCTGAGGTGTGCCCCAAAGGGAGAACAGATGCTGTACTACCTCCGCAGGAGAGACCACTGTGGATGCAGCCCCTATCCGCTCAGGGCATCGGCCAGGGTGTTGGAGGCTCCTGCCACGTGAATGGCTAGGAGATCCGCCTCCAGGCTGCGCACGAGTGACCAAATGCGGAGAGCTTCCTTGCATAGAAGCATGGAGCGCGTCCCGCCCTGGCGGTTTAGATAGTACATGGTCGTGGTATTGTCCGTCTGGACTCGGACCACTTGACCCCGGAGGAACGGAGCAAAGGCGGTGAGAGCTAGGCGGACCGCTCGGAGCTCCAGCAGGTTGATGTGGCATCGGGACTCCCGCGGGGACCAGAGGCCATGAGCCCGGTGTTCCCCCAGATGGGCACCCCAACCCATCAGAGAGGCATCGGTCGACAGAGAGACCGTCGGCTCGGGGCGGACGAACGGGATGCCCTCCTGCAAATGATCTGGAACGGTCCACCACTGGAGAGCATTCCACATCCCCTGTGTCACCGACACAAGCTGGTCCAAGGGATCGCAGCGTTGTGACCACTGGCTGGCCAGTCCCCACTGAAGGGGACGCATGTTCCAGCGGGCCCAACGGACCACGCTGGCACAGGCCGCCATGAGACCCAGGAGGCGCAGGAAGTCCCGGGCAGGGCGCAATTGCCCAACCAGAAATGATCGGGCAAAGGAGGAAAGAACCTCGGCCCTGTCCGCCGGGAGCCGCGCTCTGGCTCGAAGAGAGTCGAGCAGCGCCCCGATGAATAAAATCACCTGCTTCGGCTCGAGTTCCGACTTGGCCTCGTTGATAAGGAGGCCCAGTTGAGAGCAGACCTGGAGGGCCAGATCTCTGGACCACTCCGCCTCCTTCCTGAGGGAGCTGCTATCAGCCAGTCGTCCAGGTAAGGGTACACCCGACCCTCGCGCCGCAGGGAATGCTGTCACCACTGCCATGCATTTGGTGAAGACCCTGGGAGCTGGAGACAAGTCAAGGGCATGGCTTGAATCAAGAGAGATCCTTCCGCCTGGAAGCGAAGGAATCTCTGGTGAGACGGACGGATAGGGACGTGAAAAACGCGGGCCCTGCAAGTCCAGAGAGCAGAACCACACGCCGCTGCTCCAAGGATGGTATTATCTGAGCCAGAGTGACCATCCTGAAGGTTCGAGACCTTAGGAACTTGTTTAGGTCGTGTAGGTCGAGAATGGGGCGCCAGCCCCCCGTCCGTTTCGGAACCAGGAAGTACCTGGACACAAACCCTGGGTCTGAAGGAGGGTCCACCACCTCTCTTACCACCTCCTTCTGGAGGAGGAGAGTGATGTCGGCTCGACGAGCCGCCAGTGAGGCTGGGGATCCCGAAGCCCCCCGAGGGGCGACGGCTCTGAAGGGTGGTGCCTGCTCGAATTCCAGAGGCAGGCCTCTTCCCACCACCTCCAAGACCCACCTGTCCGTGGTAACAGCGGACCAGGCGGAACGGAAGTGCGGAGCCGCCCTCTCACGGGGACTAGGTGGTGACGGGATGGGGCGACACCTCAGCCTGTCACTGGGCAGGCTTGGAGGAGGGACCGCCGAGGGACCTCCTGGGCCCTTTCCTCCCTGCCTCCTGTTAGAGGAAGCCGGGCTGGTTTGGGATGCCAAGGTCGAGCCTGCTGGCCCTGACGCTGTTAACGGGCCGGGGCGAGAAGGACGAAAGGGCTTAAGGCTGTGGTTTGCGGCCTTTGTCCTTCTGAGCGGAAGAGACCGAGTCCAAGGTGGCATTGACTTCTCGATCCTCTGCAGGTGACCTTCCACCCCAGGGCCGAAGAGGTCAGTCCCCAAAAAGGGAACATCCGCCAACTTGTGCTGGGTATCCGAGGTAAAGGTGGATATCCTCAGCCAAGCCCGCCGACGCATGGCCACTGCGGCCGCCACCGATCTGGCACATGAGTCCCCTACATCCAAAGCAGTCTGGAGCTGCTGTTTGGCCACTGCCCTGCCCTGGTCCCGCACCTGCTTAACCGTAGTCTGCAGATCGGCGGGAAGATGAGGGATGACCTCATCCAGGGAGCCCAACAGGGCATGAGAAAAATGTGCCATGAGGACGGCCGAACTGGCCTGACGAAGGCCGAGAGAGGACGCAGCGTAGACTTTCGCCCGACATGAGTCCATTTCTTGGACTCCTTGTCAGGAGGTTTGTCCACATCCCTGGCGTTGCCGGGCGCCGAAAACGCTGTCGGTAAACCAACCCTCAGCAGAGGGTGTTCCAAAACCGGACAAGGAACTGGGGACCGATACTTCCTGGCCATCCTGGCCGAAGGCGCAGGGCAGGAAGCAGGGCTGCCAAAGTTCCAGTGCCGACCCAATATGGCCTCGCCACCGGAAAGGCCTCCGTCGGAGAATCCCCGGTCCAGAATCTCCGTGGGGGATACCTGGCCCGCTTTGGAACGGGTTCGAGCTCCATCCCGTAGACTCCGAGATGAGCCGAAGCAGTCCTAGGAAGGACGACGGGCTATCGCCCATTGACTGACCTCCTGAAGACCCAAGTCCAGTCGCTTGAGAAGAAGGAGGAATCATCTTCGACTCGGAAGAGTCCTCGAAGAGCTGCCTCTGGCCTGAGCCACCTTCTCACCTGCCGAGGTCGGTCGGGAGTGAGGGTAACTGACAGCCGATGGGGTAAACCCTCAGTCGACCGAGAACTTGGTCGGAGCCCCAATTGGTGGCTGTGGAGGCGGAGGTTCCACCGAATCGGTGGAGCAGCTGGTTTTGGCCGAACAACCGCCTGGGTATAGGCCTCGGACAAGTCGAGGGGTTGTGTCGGCAGCCCGTGACAGCTACTTAATGGTCGGAAGGCGCCGAGTCGGCTTATTCCCGCCAGGAGGAGCTGTTGCAACATAAGGTCCCTCAGCTCCGACGACTTACGCCGGGCCTCCCTCATCCGAGGAGGAGGATTTAGGACGAGCGCGACGCCGCCATCATGTGCCGAGACCGAGACCGCCTATGACGGTGGGAACGGCTGGACCGCGTGAAGAGGTCCGAGACCGAGATCGAGAGTCCCGGAATTTCCGGGTCGGGTGGGAGGTGTCGGCCGAACCGCACTCCTTCGCTCGGAAGGTCCATCCGAGGGCTCGGAACCGGAGGCACAGACGAGCCCACGGGATCCTCAACTCCTCCCGGGGAACCGGGAGAGGGGAATTCGCTGCAAAGGCGACAGCTCGTCAATGGTCGAGAAAATCTCGACTTCATCAGTGGGAGTCTCGGTCAACTGACCTGACGGGACACCGTGAGGCCAGTGGCCGAGCCGAGCGGTCGATCGCGTCGACGGACGACGGCCCGGGAGAGGGACCTTTCCCGCCCCAAGAGCGTCGACGGGGACTCTACCTGTCCCTCTTTTGGCCGAGAAAGGTCCAGCAGACGCAGGCCCTTCTCCTTTAGTGGAGAGGGACAGACAAAGCTCCTAAAAGAAGCCGTGTAGGAAGAACCCAGAGAGAGCGGGATAAATGCCGCGCCGAGGAAGATACGGCCCGCTACCGCCTCCTCTTCGAGGACGCACCATCCGCCGAGCTGATCCGCCGACTGCCGCCGCGACACCGCCAACCGGGCCTCCTTGACTTCACCGGAGGGAACGCTCGGACGGCCCAGTTGCAATCGGGCAGCACGGCCCGGGGACGAGGCCGAGAAAGATGAGCACAGGTCGCAAGCCCGCGGTCGTGCTCAAGGCCCAGGCAGTAGACACACGCGGAGTGTGGATCCGCTCGAGACATCTTCGCCCGCATGGGCATCTCCGAAACCTGGGAGTCGATTTGTCCATCGCCGCGCGAGGATCGAAGACTGAAGTCTTTGCAAATTTTTTATTTTAACCGCAAACGGAGAAATAGGAACTAGTCGAAACGCAGAGCTGTTAGGAGGGAACCTGAGCTTCAAGCGGTAAGGAAGATCTGACGCCATGGGGCGGAGCCAGAGTTATACCACCCGGTGGGTGGGAGGAGCAAGCTTGAAGACCTTCCGCAAGATTTAAAGCGGCTAGGATACTGCTAATGAGTGTGGATGAACAACATATCCATGTCCCTAGAACCTGTATTTTTAGGGACATGGATATGTTGTTCATCCACACTTATTGGCAGACTCCTAGCAGTTCTCCAGGAGGAGGGAGGCAAGGCGCACACCCCCTACTTAGGGAATAAAGACTGGAGAACCGAGGCCCCAAAACCAGCATCCCGGCGTGACTCAAGGTCGATGTGGTAATGGGTGATGAAGGTGTGTGCTGACTTCCAGGTAGCAGCCCTGCAGATTTCCTGGATAGGGACGTCCCTGGAAGCAGCCACCGATGCAGCAGTATGACGGGTAGAATGAGCTCTTATCCCTCTGGGAGGCTCCATGCCCGCCAACTTATAGCAGAGATCTATGCAGGAGGAGACCCACCTGCTTATCGTCCGCTTGGCTGCAGGTCTGCCAGGTGCGGCTTCAGCGTAGGTGACAAACAGCTGGCGAACCTCTCCCCGAATTTCAGCCATGCGCTCCTTATAATAAGCGAGCGCCCTTCTAGGGTCCAAAGTATGGAGCCTGTATTCGGCCTCCGAGGTGTGATTGGGGTAGAACACCGGCAGAGTCAACACCTGGTTAAGGTGAAACTCCGACACCACCTTCGGAAGGAATTTCGGGTTGGGGCGCAGGACAACCTTGTCCCTGTGGAAGACCAGGTAAGGAGACTCGATGCAAAGTGCCTGGAGTTCTCCCATCCTTCTGGCTGACGTGATAGCCATCAAGAAGGCGGTCTTCCATGACAGGTGAGAGAGTTCACACCTGTGCATTGGTTCGAATGGCTTGCCCATGAGCTTTGCCAGTACCAGCAGTAAATCCCACGGAGGTGGAGGTTCTCGCACCGGAGGGGAAATGTGATCAAGGCCTTTGAAAAAGCGCCAGACCACCTCCTCCTGCGCCACCGACTGCTCCACGGCCCGCGCCCGGTAAGCAGAGATGGCTGCCAGGTGCACCTTTAGGGTCGTCGACCTAAGCCCTCGATTAGAAACGGACCATAAATAGTCCAAAATGCTTGCCAAGGAACAGGAGGAAGGGTCCAAGCCTTATTCCTGACACCAAATGGAAAACCTCTTCCATTTGAAGGCATAGCATTTCCTGGTCGACCTCACGGGACGCCCAACAACATTGAGGACCTCATCGGAAAGACCCAAGGCCTGGAACTCTAGCCACTCAGGAACCAGGCCGTCCAGGTGCAGGGATTGAAGGTCCGGATGGAACACCTTCCCCTGATTGACTGAGAGCAGGTCCGGGCGAGCTGGAAGCTGCCTCGGGAGCCTGGAGCTGAGGCTGAGGAGATCTGGGTACCAACTGGCGGGGCCAGTCTGGGGCTATCAGAATCACCTGCGCCTTGTCCCTCCTTGTCTTGAGAAGCACCTTGTGAATCAAGGGAAATGGGGGAAAGGCGTAAAAGAGGCCCAGGGTCCACAGCCTCGAGAAGGCATCCCCCTGCAGCGAGCCCTGCTGAGGGGGGCCGGCATGAAACAGCCTCAGCTTCGCATTCTCCCTGGAGGCAAACAGGTCCACCTGAGGTGTGCCCCAGTGGGAGAACAGATCTTGTACTACCTCCGGCAGGAGAGACCACTTGTGAGATGCAGCCCCTATCCGGCTCAGGGCATCGGCCAGGGTGTTGGAGGCTCCTGCCACATGAATGGCTAGGAGATCCGCCTCCAGGCTGCGCACGAGTGACCAAATGCGGAGAGCTTCCTTGCATAGAAGCATGGAGCGCCCCGCCCCGGCTGTCATGGTAGTACATGGTCGTGGTATTGTCCGCCTGACTCGGACCACTTGACCCCGGAGAAACGGAGCAAAGGCGGTGAGAGCTACGTGGACTGCCTCGGAGCTCCAGCAGGTTGATGTGGCATCGACTCCCGCGGGACCAGAGGCCGTGCACTCGGTGTTCCCCAGATGGGCACCCCAACCCATCAGAGAGGCATCGGTCGATAGAGACCGCCGGCTCGGGCGGACAAACGGGATGCCCTCCTGCAGATGGGATGGAACGGTCCACCACTGGAGAGCTGCCCACATCTCCTGGGTCACTATCACTAGCTGGTCCAATGGATCGCAGCGCAGACCACTGGCTGGCCAGTCCCCACTGAAGGGGCAAGATGTGCCAGCGTGCCCAACGGACCACGCTGGTACAGGCCGCCATGAGACCCAGGAGGCGAGGAAGTCCCGGCAGGGGCGACTGCCCAACCAGAAATGATTGGGCAAAGGAGGTAAGAACCTCGGCCCTGTCCGCGGAGCCATGCTCTGGCTCAAGAGAGTCGAGCTCTGCCCGATGAACAGGATCACCTGCTTGGCTCGAGTTCGACTTGGCCTCATTGATGAGAAGGCCGACTTGAGAGCAAACCTGAGGGCCAGATCTCTGGACCGCTCCACCTCCGCCTGAGGGGCTGCTATCAGCCAATCATCCAGGTAAGGGTACACCCGACCCTCGGCACCGCAGAGAATGCTGTCACCACTGCCATGCATTTGGTGAAGACCCTGGGAGCTGGAGATGTCAAGGGCATGGCTTGAATCTGAAGGGATCCCTCCGCCCGAAAGCGGAGGAATCTCCAATGTGACGGACGGATAGGGACGTGAAAGAACGCGTCCTGTAGGTCCAGAGAGCAGAACCACAAGCCATGTTCCAGAGATGGTATTATCTGCACCAGAGTGACCATCTTGAAGGTCTGAGACCTTAGGAACTTGTTCAGGTCGTGTAGGTCGAGAATGGGGCGCCAGCCCCCCGTCCGTTTCGGAACCAGGAAATACCTGGACACGAACCCCGGGTCTAAAGGGGGGGTCCTCTACCTCCGCGATCACCTCCTTTTGGAGGAGGAGAGCGATGTCGGCTCGACGAGCCGCCAGTGAGGCTGCGGACCTTGAGGCCCCCCGAGGTGCGACGGCTCTGAACGGCGGGGCCTGCTTGAATTCTAGAGGTAGGCCTTTTCCCACCTACTCCAGTACCCACCTGTCCGTGGTAACCGCGGACCAGGCGGAAAGGAAGTGTCTGAGCCGTCCCCCCACGGGGGGAACCAGGGGTGAGGTGACAGGGATGGGGGTGACACCCCTCAGCCCGTGACTGGGCAGGCTTGGAGGAGGGACCGGCCGAGGGACCTCCTGGGCCTTTACCTCCCTGCTTCCTGTTGGAGGAAGCCGACGGCTTATGTTTGGGATGCCAAGCTCGAGCCTGCTGGCCCTGACGATGCTGGGCCGGATGCGCCGCGGGCGCAGAAGGACGAAAGGGCTTAGGCTGTGGCTTGCGGCCTTTGTCCTTCTGAGCGGAAGAGACCGAGTCCAAGGTAGCACTGGACTTCTCGATCCTCTGCAGGTGACCTTCCACCCCAGGGCCGAAGAGGTCAGTCCCCAAAAAGGGAACATCCGCCAACTTGTGCTGGGTATCCGAGGTAAAGGTGGATATCCTCAGCCAAGCTCAACGACGCATGGCCACTGCGGCCGCCACAGACCTGGCACATGAGTCCCCGATGTCTAACGCAGTCTGGAGCTGCTGTTTGGCCACTGCCCTGCCCTGGTCCTGCACCTGCCTGACCGTAGTCTGCAGATCTGCGGGAAGATGAGGGACAACCTCATCCAGGGAGCCCAACAGGGCGTGAGAAAAATGTGACATGAGGACGGCTGAACTGGCCTGACAAAGGCCAGAGAGGACGAGCATAGACTTTTCGCCCAGCATAATCCAATTTCTTGATTCCTTGTCGGGAGGTTTGTCCACATCCCTGGCGTTTCCCGGCACGCCGAAAATGCTGTCGGTAACCAACCCTCGGCTGAGGGTGTTCCAAAACCGACAGGGAACCGAGACCATGATACTTCCTGGCCATCCTGGTCAAGGCGCAGGGCAGGAAGCAGGACGCTGCCAAAGTTCCAAGGCCGACTCCACTATGGCTTCGCCACCGGAAAGGCCCTCAGAGAGACCCCTCGTCCAGAACTCGCGAGGGGATACCCGGTCCTGCTTAGGAAACGGGTTCGAAGCCATCCCGTGGACTCAGATGAGTCGAAGCAACCCTAAGGACTTACGAGGGCTATCGCTCACTGACTGCCCTCCCGAGGACTCCAAGTCCATGCGCTTGGAGAAGAGGGAGGAATCATCATCGGACTCAGAAGAGTCCTCAAAGAGCTGCCTCGGGCCTGAGCCACCCTCCACCTGCCGAGGTTTATCAGGAGTGAGGGTGACAGACAGCCTATGGGGCAAACCCAAGGCCGACCGAGAATTTTTGGTCGGAGCCCCAACTAATGGCTGTGGAGGCGGAGGTTCCACCAGAATCGGTGGGGCAGCTGGAAGGCAGCTGGAATTGGCCGAACAACCGGCCTGGGAACAGGCTCCTTGGCTACAACGAGGGGTTGTTTCGGCCGCGCCGGTGACAGCCACTTAATGGCCGGGGAAGACGACTGGGCCGGCCTATTCCCAGTCAAAAGGAGCTGTTGCCACATGAGTTCTTCGTATTCGACGCAACTGGCGCCAAGCCTCCTCGTCCGAGGAAGAGTGGCGGTGCCGCTGTCAGGCAGTCCGAGATCGAGACCGCCTTATGGCGGCGGATCGTTGACCGCTGAGGATGTCCGAGACCGAGTCTCGACTAGGCTGAGGAAGGCGAGGAGAAGTGTCGAAATCGCACTCTCGTGACGATCCCATCAAGGCTCCGAACTGGAGGCACAGACGAGCCGACGGGATCCTCAACTCCACCGGGGAACCGGGAGAGGGATTCTCAGCTTCCGCCGACAACCTCGGCCTTAACGGGTCGAAAAAAATCACCGCTGGCCGACGGGAGTCTCGGTCAACTGGCCTGACGGGACACCGTGAAGCCAGTGGCCGAGCTGAGGGGTCGATCAAGTCGACTGTCGACAAGGAGGGGATCTTCCCGCCCCAAGCGCCGATGGAGAGACTTACTTTTGCTCTTTTGGACCTGGAGGAAGGTCCCGAAGAGTTGGACCTCACCTTCATCGAGAGGGTCAGACAAAGCTCCTTAAAAGAAGCCGAGCACGAGGTACCAAGAGAGAGCGGGACAAATGCCGCAGCCGAGGTAGAAGCGGCCCGCGCCGCCTCCTCTTCGAGGGCGATCATCTGCTTGAGCTGATCCGCCGAGCCCGCCGCCGCGGACACTGCCAACCGGGCCTCTTTAGATTTCACCGGTGAAATTCTTTTCTCGGGGCGCCCCAGTTGTAATCGGGCAGCACGGTCCTCAAGGACGTAGGCCGAAAAAGAAGAGCACAAATCGCAGGCCTGTGGGTTGTGCTCAAGGCCCAGGCAGTAGACGCACGTGGAGTGTGGATCCGTCCTAGACATCTTCTGCCTGCAAGGGCACCTCCGGAAACCGGGAGTTGATTTGTCCATCGCAGCTGTGAGGAGAAGAAGACCGAAGTCTTTTTAGCAAAAAACCTTTTGATTTCGAACTTTCAAAGAATTAGGAACCAGTCTTAAACGCAGAGCGTTAAGGAGGGAACCTGAGCCTGGTTGCAAGGAAGATCTGGCATCATGGGGCGGAGCCGAGAGTTTTACCACCCGGGTGGGTGGGAGGAGCCAGCTTGAAGACCTTCCGGCAAGATTTAAAGTGGCAAGGAACCTGCCAATAAGTGTGGATGAACAACATATCCACGTCCCTAGAACTCAGGAGTTCTTCCTCTTCACCAGAGGGATATTGCAAGAGGAGGAAGGACAAGGAGAGACATCGGGACCAAGATCGGTCTCTTTCCCGCAGCAACTCCTCCAGGGACCGCTGACATTGAGTGGCCTTCCCCCCTTGGGAAGCACCCCTCCCACCAAGACTGCTTCTGCCTCCGTGGAGCAGCCGTTGGTGCCCCCGCCGGAGCTGGTCTCGGTTCCAGCAGGAGTCTCCGGGAAACATGAGACACCTGCTACCCGCAGGCCCATCAAAACCTCTGTGTCTAAAGGAAGTAGCAAGGCTGATAAACTGGTCGTCAGACTTCCCGGCCATGGCTGATAAATCAGCACCGGTTCTACCGATGAACTCCAAGCCCCGGAACCTCAGTCAGGCCCAAGAGGCCTGAAGTTGAGCCTCCAGACCAGCTGCCACCTGAGCCGCAACCTCCCCGGGAGGGTTTGCCCTCTCCGGTCCCTCTCCTCTCCACCTCCTTTGGTGGACCCTCCGGATTCCACTGCACACCTGGAAACAGAGAGCGACTGCCCAATGCCACAGCCTCCTTCGGGCCCAGTGCCTGCACCTTGCATCCCTCCATCTGGGCCCTCTGTACTTCCCCAGACTCTAGTGGGACCCTCCGTCCCTTCAGGACCAACGACGGAACTCCGCCTGGAGGTCAGATGCCTGACCTTCCTTTGCCAGGTCCTGTCAATGTGACATCGGACCCTCTGCCAAGTCCCTCGGCTCCACCACTGGGCCCTCCGCAAGGCCCTTCCGTTGGGCCCTCAACCAGGTCCCTCGGTTCCTTCGACGGGTCCTCCGCTGAGCTACCAGATGCCTGGCTACCCAGCACCACACTATCCTTCTCCAGAGAATCCGTCATCAGGGTTCCCGGCACCAGGCTATCCATCGCTTAGCTATCCGACGCCGGGATATCCTACACAGGGGTACCGGACGCCAGAATACCACACGCCTCAATACCCTGTGCCGGGTTACCCTCCATCAAGGTGTACTATTATTTTTCAACCGCCCCCACTGCCTCCACCTCCACCACCCCAGCCTCAGGTGGACTTGCAGGCGATGTTAAGTTCTTGGTGGAACGAGGCCAAGATGTAATTTGCTTCCGAATTGGACAGACATCAGCCGGTGGCTACCCCTTCGAGGGTCTACTCAGAACCGACGACAAGGTCTCTTTCGTCAGTGGAGTCTCGCCCATCGACCTCCGGTAGGTCTCACAAGGCTATCACTTTGCCCGACTGTTCCAGGGGGCTCCCTGGTACCACTGAGATTCCACTTCCTAAGTCTAGAATATCTGACAGGAGTCGGACATCAGAGATGGAGTCAGTCTCCTCTCCATCGGGCTCGGATTATAAGTCCCCTACTCTGGAGGAACCTAAACTGAAGGAATCTCCCAAGTCCCCTCCAGAAGACCCTTCCCTAATGGAGCTCCTCAGAATGATTCAGGAGGCATACAACTGGAAGAGCGAGGAACAAGATATTCAAATTACGTACTTACCGTAATTATGATCTTTCTGTGTATCTTCACCATTCATCACAGATGGGTACTGGCCGGAGATCAGGACCCTGCGGGAGCCTTATTTTTTTTTTTAAAAAAAGGATAGGCGGAGCCGACGCAGCATCGGCGCCGCCCTCGAGGTCGACGTACTATGTGGTGCTCGAGGATTAGCCGTTAGGCTGGGTTGACTCCGACTGCCTACCAGTTCTGAGTCGCCGGAGAGGTAAGAGGAAGGGATGGAGGGTGGGACAAGAGAGTCCAAGGGACAGAAAAAGGAAGAGAAAACTGAACTAAAAGGAGAAATAATGACTGAGAGGACAGCACAGAAGAAGTAAGACTAAGGGGATTGGGTAGGGGCCCCAATCTCTGGAAACGGAAGAAGGGAGGAAGGAGGAGAGAGAGAATTTAGAGAGAGTGAGGCAATAAGATCCAGGATCCTTGTCCGTCACCAGACTGTATAGGAACTGCAAGGAGTTAGCAAAGCTCTTGCCAGAATTCAGGCACAGAATAACTGGCAATACCCCAACAGCAGAGTCGGCTATTCTGGAGAAGGACAGGGTACAGGGACTCAGTACTCTCTCTTTAAGGAAATATTTGGTGAAAAAAAGGGGAAATTTTTTTTTTTTTTTTTTTTTTAATAAGATGGATAACAGAAGTAGGGCAACTACCAGCTCCCACCCTGTAGGGGTGAAGATATGTAGAAGAGAAGGGGTGCCACTCGAACTGTACCCCTTAGGGAAGACTGTCCCCCCTGTGTGTCCCAACTAATCTCACTCAAGCAAGGGTGCCGGAAGATGGCAAAAGCTGAGGGGGCTGAGAATGAGAAGGCACTTTTCCCTATACTGGTTTTACCATACAAAAATAGAAAGTGGGGGGGCTACGCCCCTTTCGCCCCAGTGTTTCCGGCACCTATGCAGTGAAGCGAGGGAAGGCACAGAGGGAGGAGGATTCCAGAGACTGGAGCCCCAAGGGGGATGGTGGGAGGGATTGTGATGAATGGTGAAGATACACAGAAAGATCATAATTACGGTAAGTACGCACTTTGGAATATCTTATCTGTGTCAATCTTCACCATTCATCACAGATGGGTGAGTACCAAGTTCAGGGGGCTGACTGATTGCACCCTAAGGGACAGTGTCCCTTAGCCCTCAGTGGGTGACACACTGAGGGGAACCTTCTGGGCCTGAGGAGGCCCTAGAGAGGGGAGAGCGAGACGGGGTTCCCCGAGGGGGAAGGAATTTGCCCCGACAAACGCCGTCTCGCCCTACGGGAAAAGAGGTAGGTTCCCTGGTGAGCGGAGCAAATCACCCTACGCCGGGCCAAGGGTGACAACCGGGAAAGGCGAAGCTACGCCGATCTTCTGGTGCAGATCGCTGTCCCTACGACCCTGGTAGCTACCTCATTGGCGTCGTAAGATGCCCTTGCTTGGTGCCTTGCTAGCTCCAGGCCACGTGCAGAGAGAGCAATGGCTTGCCTGGTTTGCTCCGAGTCAGGCAGAGCGGCTAGGAACTGACCTAGCGCTGACCACAAGTACCTGTTATAGGCAGCGTAGTGGGCCTGATGCGCAGAGATGAAGAGAAGCAGCCGTGCCGAGTAGAAAGTCCTCCTCCCCCAGAAATCAAAATCCGAGGAGTCCTGATCTGGGGGCTGGTCACAGTGGAGGGCGTGAAGCCCATCAGGAGTGTCCAGGTGCGTCAATCTGGACTGCAGATGAGGCAAGGAACCTGGAGACTCCGGGGGAGCGCAATACCTCTGGCAGAGGTCCCTAGGGGCAGGAACTCCGGAGAAGGGCCTCTGCCAGAAACGCATGGACGCCTCCCGAAAGGGAGCGGGCCAAGGCGGCACCACGAGGGTGGCTGTCCCAAAATCGCCTAGGAAGGTGTGCGCCGCATGCTCCGGATTGCTCACAGAAGAAGGAGAAAGGTAAAGGTCCTCCATCATCCTCACGAGGAAACGCTGATACTCAGAGAGATCAGCAGCAGGAGAGATGTGGACAGAAGGTTCCTCTCCCCCAGAAGAGGGGGATGAGGAGCTGGAGGTCACCATAGGCTCGGAGGGTGGCTGCTCGGGGGGAGGTTGAAAAACCTGGCTGTCCAAAGCTCTAACGTAAGCAGGGAACCGAGCAGCCACCGCTCTGAACTGTTCCCAGGTGAGAGGCCCGCTAGGACCAAAAATACCTGGGAACGCAGGAGAAGGCGGCAGAGGGGAGTGGACAGAGCCGAGAGAAGAAGTCGGCTGACCTCTGCCAGGGCTAAGGAGCGGACCACGGACTCCCGCGTGGGGAGTCCTGGACGACTCCACAGTCGACAGCTGCACAACCGCTTCGGTACTGCCTAGACTGCGCCCAAAAGAATCCCCCAAGTGAGGCGACCGGGGCCGTGAAGGTCCAGAAGGACGGTCCCCTGCCTCGAAAGAATGGGACCCTCTCAAGGAACCCGAAGGGGAAGGGCGGAAGTCCGCACTCCGGCTCTGTCCAGGACCCGGTAGGTCCCAGAGAAGGCCGCGTGCCGAACCTATACCCTCGACCCTTCGAGTCCGAAGGGTCCCAGCCCTCGAGTGGCCAGTCTAGGCAGCTCCGCACTCCAGGGCCGCCCCGAAGGGGCAATCCCGGAGGAGCACCTTCTCCCGTGGCCCTCTCGATAGGCCCCAAATTGGGCGACCGAGATGCTGCCAGTAGGGGTACCACCAAGAGAGGGCTCAAGGAACCCCCAAGGCTAGGCTGCAAGGCAATGGTGGCACGCACCACAGCCCGCTGGTCAGCACCACTGACCCTAGCCCCAGAGGAAACCCGACACCTCGGAGGGGGACTGGCCGCGACCCGAAGAGGAAGCCACCAGCTCTTCCTCCCTTGCAGACAACCCCAAAGGGTGTGACTGCCCATTCGACTCCGAGCTGGACTCTGACTCTGAAGAGGAAGGGTCCGAGGCCCTAAGTCAAACAGTAGGGGGTCGAGGAAGGGACACCTTCCCAAGGGGCCCAGGAGCCAAGGCAATCCCTGCCCGGTCCACAGCACCGCGAGCGGTGCCAGCAGAAGGTGGCAGGGCAGCTTGGGCCAGAAGTCCTAGGCCAGGGCCAGCTGCGGCACCATCAGGTCCACCGGTGCCAGGGGAGGCACCCGGGACGGAGACAGCGCCGACAGCAACCCCAGTCTCGGAGCCGACGCCACCGCCAGGCCGCTCGACGCCGCGTGCGGCAGCGAGGACCAAGGCGCGCTGACGACCCCGGCGACTCGGGTCGACTCACGGTGGGCCGACATCGGTGCCGAGAACGCCTCGGGCCGCGAGCGCGCCAGAGTCCCAACGGCACTTACGCCGGCGCCGACGGATGACAACGGCGTTCCACGGTTACAGTTAACCTCGGCGCCGAGATCGCGCCGAGGTAAGACATGGCGGCGACAACGTCGAGGCGTTTCACGGTGCCGCGAGCAGTGTCGGGCGCCTGACGGCACCGCAAGCCCCACGACACCGACAGTCGGGTCGGCGCCAACGTCGACACAGACAGGACCCTTGGCACCGCGAACGGCACCGAAGGCCCCGACGGCACCGAACGACGGCGCCGAGGACGGCGCCGACCTAGGCCTAGCGGATCACGAGGAGCGACACTGGGGAGCCTTCACCCCCGGAGTGATTGCCGGAGCGGGCGCCCGCCTCGCCTCCTGGGGAAGCGGACGGGCCTCCTGCGCCGGAAGGAGCCTCGCCAGGCTAGAAGAGGCCGAGGCTCCCTCCTCCGCGTCCGTAGAACCGGAGGGGACCCGGAGGAGGGACGAGAGAACGGGCTTGGCCCGGACGAGTGCACGCCTACCTCGAAAGTCGGCGGAGCTCGCTCGACCTTAAACGCGCGCTGTTCCAAAACTCGCGGTCCATCGAGAAGCAGGCGTCGCACGAATCCATGTCATGTAGCGGGCCAAGGCACGAAAGGCACCGGTCATGTTGGTCGGTGACGGAGTACTTGCGGCCGCACGGGCACCGACGCATAGGGGGCTGCCCCGTCTTCTGCGATTTTTTGGCCTCCGACCGCGACATGACCTACGGAGAAAAAAACACCAAAAAACAGACTCAACGTCGCTTTAAATGTAATAAAAAGGAAAGATCTTACCGGCGACGTCGAGTGGAGGCAAACACAGAACTAGTAGACCGACGACTAAAGACGCAGGCTTCAAGGCCTAAAATTTTTGAATAAGGCTTCTTCAGGCTTCCCACGAGGTGACCTCGACGGCCGGAGACGAAGAACTGGTAGGCAGGCGGAGTCGACCCAGCCTAACGGCTAATCCTTGAGCGCCACGTAGCTGAGAATTTCTGGCCTGGCACCTGAAGTCCAGCCTGCCATTCAAGATACCCCTTTCAGGGGACCTGTTCTCTTTGGGGGTGATGTCAAAGACATTATCACTTGACTTACAAGACAAGGGCAAAACGGTATGCTCTGTCCAGTTCATGTACCAGCCTCCTAATAAGCCTAAGGAGCCATTTTGGAGGCAACAAAGGCGTCAACAAAAACAACAACCCAAGTGACATCAGAACAAATGTCAGGCTCCTTCGGCAGGTGCAGCCCCCCAGCCAAGTCTCAGAGAGCCGCCAGGGTGGCATCTTCTAACCTCCCTACTGCCTCCTGACTTGTGACAGGCCCTCTCACCTCCATCGCCAGTTTAGGAGGAACCGGTGGGGGGCAGGTTTGCAAACCACCTACTGGGATGGGAGGCGATCACATCAGACTTCTGGGTACTTCAGCTCACAGCTCAAGGTCACACAATAGAATTTCTAGAGAGACCTCCAGAAAACTCTTCAGGTCCCTCTCATTATCCTCTGGGACACATTCATCTAGTCAGAGAGGAAATCAAAACACTGTCAAGAAAAGAAGACATAGAGCTTGTTCCTCAGACCCAAGCCGGCAGAGGATATTACTCCCACTTCTTCCTGGTGCCCAAAAAGATGGGTGACCTCCGACCGATCTTAGACCTGAGCAACCTGAACCTGTACATGGAGTACAAGAGGTTCTGCATGCTGACCCTTCCAGGTCTCCTTCCTTTGCTACACCAGGGACACTGGCTTGGTGCCCTGGATATGCAGGATGCCTACCTGCATATCCCAATTTTTCCATCCCACTGCCGCTTCCTCAGGTTTACATTCCAGGGGGAGCACTTTCAATTCAGAGCTCACCCTTTTGGTCTTTCATCGGCAACCAGGGTGTTCACGAAGTGCCTAGCAGTGGTGACTGTGGCATTATGCCATCAGGGCTTCCATGTGTTCCCGTACTTTGATGACTAGCTCCTGTCGGCCCCATCGAGGGACAGCCCTGTAGCCTCCCAGTCTGCTACCCTGGACCTTTTCAACCAAGTGGACATCATGGTGAATTACCCCAAGTCCCAACTACCATCATCACAGCACCTGCACTTCATTGGAGCAGTGATGGATACGGTCCAAGGAAGAGCCTTCCTCCCACTGGACAGAGCGGAAACTGCAAAGACAAGCCAACTTTGTGGCCTCCCAACATTGAACTACGGCAAGATTGGTCCTACGTCTACTGGGTCTCATGGCAGCAGCCATCCCAACTGTTCACCTGGCCAGACTCCACATGTGGGTCATGCTGTGGACACTTCAGGTACAGTGGGATCAGAGGTCAGACAACCTGGATCACATGATCTTGGTCTCCAATCCTATGGCCCGAGATCTCCTATGGTGGCAGAACCCGGACAACCTCAACAGAGGTGTCCTTTCAACCCCCACCCAGACCCTGACGATGGATGCTCGGGACTGGGTTGGGAGCCCATTTGGGAGATCACAGGACACAGGGGTCCTGGTCTCAGAGAGAACTTTCTCTACACATCAGTGTTCTAGAGATGAGAGCAGTGCTGTATGCCTTACAGGCCTTCCAGACCCTCCTCAGACTAGGATCTCTCCTGAACCAGAAGGACAACGTGTGTAGTCTGGTACCTGAACAACCAAGGAGGCACATGCTTGTATTCCCTGTGTCGGGAAGCGATGCGTGTATGGTTCTGGCAGTCCAACACACCGTTTAGCTCGTGGCAGTGCACGTCCCGGGTGTTCAAAACATCCTAGCCGAGAGCCTCAGCCACACCCAAGCCAAGGCTCATGAGTGGGAACTGAGACAGTCAGTGATAGAATAAATCTTCAGCCTTTGGGGCCGGCCAGACCTCGATCTGTTCGCATCCTTATCCAACGCAAAACAACCCTGTTTGTGCTCGCTTGTTCCAGGGCGTAGTGCTTTCTGGCGAGACCCGCTGTCTCTTTGTTGGACAGGGAGGTTCTTACATGTCTTCTCTCCCTTTCCACTGTTGCAGAGAGTGCTGCTGAAACTGCAGGCAGAAGGGCACACATGATCCTGATCGCACCTTACTGGCCTTGCCAAATTTGGTTCTCTCTGCTTCAGCAGTTGATGGTGGAACCTCCGGTTCCACTGCCCATCTGCCAGGATCTTCTAACTCAGCAACAGGGCACCCTGGTGCATCCAGGCCTCTAGTCCCTTCACCTTCATGCATGGCACCTGCTGACATAGCTGCTTCGTGTTTTGGAGTCTCCTCCAAAGTAGCTCAGGTACTGGTGGAGGCTAGAAAGCCATCCACGAGCTCTACATATGCTATGAAATGGAAGAGATTTTCCATCTGGGCCACATCTAAGGGTTGGGACCACTTCTCATGCCCTGTACCACAGGTCCTGGAGTACATGCTGCACCTATCTGACCTTGGGCTCAGTTACTCTACTCTAAAGGTCCACTTGTCTGCCATTTCTGCCTACCACACTCTGGTGGACGGCAAAACTTTGGCTCAGTTGGAGGTATCCAAAGCCTTCCTGAAAAGGAACCTCCATTTGAAACCCCCAGTCAGGAACTCTGCTCCTCTCTGGGATCTGAATTTAATTCCTGAGAAACTCACTCTGCCTCCCTTTGAACTGGCTGTGAGTTGCAACATGTGCAACCTTTCATGGAAAGCACTCTTTTTAGTTGCTATTACGTCTGCTCGAAGGATTTCCGAGCTTAAGGAGCCTTATTTGATTTTCCACAGAGACCGGGTAGTTCTTCGTACAAATCCTACGTTTTTACCAAAGGTGGTTTCTGAGTTCACGTTGAATCAGACCATACACTTACCAGTGTATTTACCTGCATGTTCTAATCAGGGGGAAGCAATTCTACGTACCTTAGATGTACACAGAATTTTGCATTACTACACTAACCGGATGAAGTCAGTCTGCAAAATGGATCAGTTGTTCATTTCTTTGCACCCAAAAGAGAGGGCACTGCTGTTTCTAAACAGTGTTTGTCCAAATGGTTGGCAAACTGCATTCTGTTTTGTTATCAGAAGTATAACAAGCCACTTCCAGGTAAAGTTAAAGGACATTCAACCAGAGGCATGGCTGCATCTACCACTTGTTTCAGAAATGTCTCTCCCGCTGATATCTGTTCGGCAGCCACTTGGAATTCTGTCCACACCTTCGCTAAACATTACAGTTTGGACATTGCTTCTAGATGTAAGACTGGCTTTGGCCTCACCATCTTTTAGGGGCTTCTATCTTAGATCCCTGCCTACTGCAGACCTTTCCAGTCTCTCATGTTTCAGACTTGTCTGACTTTGACTGCTTGGGACTCAGTCCTAATGGTAATTACCTACTGCAAGAGCCCTCTCCAAGTAAGTACTTACCATAAGAGTAGATCTTTGAGAGAGGCTCTTGCAGTAGGTACTGCTCTCCCTCCCACCTTCTCCCTGTGTCTTTTCTGCTACTACTTCTTATATAGTCTTTACTTGGGTCAAGGAACCCACTCCTTCTCCTGTCGCACCTTTCTAGGTCTCCGGCGGGAGAACTGGAGGGCAGGCGTGGGGATGGCTCATTAAATAGCATCACGCTGACGTTGGTTATGTGACGTTGGGTGGGCAGTTCCCCGCCAGACACTGCTAGCTAAAGTTTTCCGTGTGGTCCTAGCGCCTGGCTGCTTAGTCCTAATGGTAATTACCTACTGCAAGAGCCTCTCTCAAAGATCTACTGTTACGGTAAGTTCTTACGTAACTGTACTTTCTAGTACCGACGCTACTGATGCACGCTCCATGGTGGGGGGAAAAGGTACTGAAGCAGTTGAGAACTAGCACCACTGTATACCAGCAGACACGTGCAATGATGAGCGCAAAGGGCCTCTTGTATCACCAGCTCCCACCAGAAAAGTAGTGGATCCTGCGGGGTCCTAATGCATCTGGCACAGACCCGCAAGTGGGAATCAGTGGTGAAGACTGATTCTTGGAAGATCACTGGGTTACATAACTAGACATAGCCTCTATTCTATACTTTCTGCAGTATGTTTCAAATACATAACATTTTATAACAGACTACAGCAAAATTGAAAAGAAAAAAAAAAAAGACTATGGAGGCAAGTGTTTCAAACTAGCAAAAACTGTACACATTTAATTCTCCCATTCAGGCCAGCAAATGTAAGTAGTAGCAGTTTATCTGTTCAACATTAAGTCATTACAAAATATAAAAATGTAAAATAGAAATGGCATCATTAATACATTATTTCCTCATTAAATTTGTATAAATATAAATACACGTGAATAATAATCAGTATATGCAGGTGCATCAGAAAGGAAAAATAGAAATACTGAGATATTATAAGAGAATGATTTTCAAAAAGAAGAGTTATGTAAGAACTTACCGTAACAGTAGATCTTCGAGGGGATCTCAGTCCTCAAGTCACACTATAAGAACTTCACCATCGGTAAAGCAGGATCCACAGGGAAGATTTTCAGCAGTGCAAGTGGGGCTGCCCACACAGTCTGTTGACGTCACCAACCCTATAAAGGCGTGAGCAACCCCACTCCCTCCTCAGTTCTTTCCCCTGAAGATAAAAGGAGCATAGCTCAGGCTGGGGGACCGGGGAAGAGAGGTGCCCAGGCCCATATGAAAGGCTAGATACACCAGACAATCAGCTATGAGACAGCACCCCGCAAAAGGGAGATGGTGGGATGGGAGGCAGACCTAATCACTAAGATCCACTCAAAGATCTACTGTTACAGTACATTCTTCTGTAACTGTTCTGTCTTCTTCGGGGGTATCTCAGTCATCAGGTTCCACAGATGGAATGAGTCCCAAGCAGTTACATATGCATGGAAACAGTCTGGGAGGAATGCCATCCCTAAACTTAAGACAGGAGGCTCTGCAGTACAGCCCTGACAAAACCTGCATGGGCTCCTGAGGCAATGTCCAGACTGTAGTGCTTGGTGAAGGTATGGACAGTACCTTCAGCGGTTGAGACCCCTCTCGTGGAATGAGCTTTTACTGTTCCTGGCAACTCCTTGCCATACTTATTGTAGCAGAACACAATGCAATCTGTCAACCATTTAGACAAACACTGTTTAGAAACCTGAACACCCTCTATTCCCGGGGTGAAAGAGACAAAAAGCTGCTTCGACCTTCTGCATTCCTTAGTCCAGAGCAGGTAAAACTTCAGAGTTGTGCATGCATCGAATGTATGGAGCAGTACTTCCCCTGGACTGGCATGCTCAGGAAAATAAACAGGAAGGTGGAGAGATTGGTTCAGGGTAAACTCAGATAACACCTTAGGGAGAAACTTAGGATTTGTGCACAAAGACACTCTGTCTCTGTGAAAAATCAAATAAGGCTCCTCGCACCAGAGGGCCTAAAGCTTGGAAATCATCTGAGCAGAAATAATAGCAACCAAAAATAATGCTTTTCAAGAAAAGAAGCATAGCTCGTAAGCTGCTCCTGGCTCAAAAGGAGACGGGGTCAATTTCTCCAAAACAAAATTTAAATCCCAAGCTGAGACAGGAGATTGGACTGGAGGCATCAGATGCAGGATGCCCCTCAAGAAGGTATGGGAAACATCCAGCTGAGCCATGGTGCGGTCATCCACGGCTCATGGAAGGCCGAGACAGCCAAAAGGTGCACCCTGAGGGAAGAGTACTGGAGAGCAGAGTCTGACAGTGATATCAGGTAGTTCAGAATCTGGCTCACCAGACAAGTGAAAGGGTCCAGACTATGTCTGGCAGCCCAGATGGCAAACCTTTCACTTCATGGCATAAGTGGCTCAAGTGGAGGGTTTCCGAGCGGCCACCAGGACATCTTCCACCCTATGGAAAACCCCAAACCTGGCGAAGGTTACATCCTCATGAGTCAAGCATGCAGATGGAGGGACTTGATGCTGGGATGTACCAGGGTCCCCTGAGCCTGCATCAGAAGATTCCTGCAGAGGGGGAGAGGGACTGGAGGGTCCTCCGCTAGCTGCTGTAGTAATGTGAACTGTATCTGTCGGCCAGAGTGGAACTACCAGGATCATGCTGGCCCCCTCCATCTACAGTTTGATTAGCACCCTCTGAATCCGAAGAAATGGAGGGAAGGTGTAAAGGAACCTCACTCTCCAGGAGAGGGACAACGCGTCTTGCCAGAGAACTCCAGGCCCTGGATCGTGTATGCAGAAACTGGGCAGTTTTGCGTTGAGTGGGGATGCAAGAAGGTCCAACTCTGGAAGATCCCATCTGTCGAACAGATCTTCTGCGATGGTTGAGAGAAGCGCCCACTCGTGCATGCTGGACTGCATGTGGCTGAGGCTGTCCGCCAGAGCATTCAGCACTCCTGGGATATGAACTGCTGAGAGAGTTAAACCATGGTCTAATGCCCAGTACCACACTCTCATGGCTTCCCTGCACAGGGGATATGAGTGTGTCCCCCCTACTTGTTGATGTAATACACAACACTAAGGCTGTCGGACTGAATCAACAGCTAACCTGGAGGAGATGGTTCTGAAAGGCCTGCATTGCATACAGGACCGCCAGCATCTTCAGGACACTGATGTGCAGGGAGGTTTCAAGCTGGGACAGAAAGCCCTGAGTTTGAAAGGACCCAGATGAGCCCCCCTGCCCAAGCGTGGGGCATCGGAGGTGAGAATCTGCTGGGGGGAGACGATCTGGTAGGGGCCCCCTTGCAGCAGGTTCAGGGGTCCATCCACCACTGACTCATCTTGTGGACTGGGGAGGAGACCAGCACCAACTGATCTAAATTGTCCGTTCGCTCATCCCATTGTACTCAGAGTGTCCATTGGAGGATGTGCATGTGAAGCTTGGCCATGGAACAGTAGGTATGGCCACCGCCAACAATCCCAACAGACTCAAGTACACTCTTGCAGGGACATAACAGCTCTGGGCGACCTTCTGAGCCTGGGCAATAAGGCACTCCACCCTGTTCTCAGGCAGGAAGGCCTTTCCCTGCTCTGAGTCTAGAATCACCCCTACATATTACAGTCTTTGGGATGAGACGACCGACTTGGGCAAGTTGACCATAATGCCCAGGGACAGAAACAGCTGAGGAGTCCTCTCCAGAGTATGAAGGAGCTGTTCCCTGGACGGGGCCTTTAGGAGTCAATCATCCAGACAGGGGAAGAGATACAGTCCCTCAATTCTGACAGCTGCAGCTACCGCTGCCAAACATTTGTTAAAGACCCGAGGAACAGAGGACAAGCCAAAGGGCAATACTTTGAACTGGTAATGCTCACCCTGGAAAAGAAACCGGAGTAATCTCCTGTTGGGTGGAAACACTGAGATGTGCAAGTACGCGTCCTGCATGTCAAGGGAACACAGCCAGTCGTCCTGCTTGAGGAGGGGCATCAAGCCTGGCAGAGTTATCATTCAAAACTTCTTGCACTGGACATACAGATTGAGGTCCTCGACGTCTAATATGGGCCCTCAGGTCTCTGGTTCTTTTGGGGACAGGAAGAACCTAGAGTAAAATCCTGTGTTTCTTTGGCACTTGAGGGACTGTTTGTGTAGAAGGTACTGTACCTCCTCCCGGAGAACAGACCGGTGGACCGAGGAGGAGGTAGGTGGACGGCGCTGGAGGAGTCTATGGGAACAGCTCAATGAGTTCTAGAGTTTGAACCCTTTCTATGATGAAGAATCCAGGCATCTGACGTGATGGTTCTCCATTGACTGAGATGGAGGGAGAACCGACCACTGACCATCACCTCTTGGTTGGGGACCAGAAGAAAAAATTACTCACCTTAGTAATGTTGTTTCTTCTAATGGAGTCTTGCTATATTATGACATATGCAGTTTGACCCAGCCTTCGAACTGCTCCGGAGGTGAAAGAGTTAACTTTTCATGCCAGGCATGGAATCTTGAGCGCGAGCTCGGTTGAGAACTCTGTCTGTTGTTCTTCAAACTCAAACTGTCAGATCTTTACGAGCAAAACTAACTAAGATTCTGTGTGGAGGCTGTAAACCTACACTAGCCAACTGGCTACTAAAATATTAACCATTTTTGGTCCCAAAACAAATACTCAAGTCAGGGATCCAAAAATAAAAACATACGCCAAACACCCCAAAAAGGGGTGAAAAAAAGGTGGGCATCTACTAAGTGCCAACACTGCACTGCCCACCCACATCCCAAAAGCAGAGGTTCTGAGAGGGGCAGACGGGGGGGAGGTCATAATATAGCAAGACTCCATTAGAAGAAACAACATTACTAAGGTGAGTAATTTTTTCTTCAAACAACATGAAGTCTTGCTATATTATGACATATGCAGACTACATAGCAGTACCTCCATGGAGGAGGGACAGAACCTACTTAGGAAATAGGCTCTGAAGCACAGCTGTGCCAAACCGAGCATCACTCCTAGCCTGGATGTCCAGAGAGTAATGCTTGGTGAAAGTGTGAACTGTTTTCCAGGTAGCTGCTTGACGTATCTCTATGATAGGGATGTCCCTGGCAGCAGCCAGGGACGCAGCTGTACCTCTGGTAGAGTGAGCCCTCAGGCCTGAAGGGGGAACCTTACCCAGTTTTTGATAACAAAATTGGATACAAGAGACAATCCACCTGGCAATGGATCTTTTAGTGGCAGGTTTCCCTTTACCAACCTCACCATAAGTGAGGAATAGTTGGAGGAAGTCAAACCTGTGACCCTTGGTACGCTCCATGTAGTAACTAAGGGCTCTCTTCACATCTAAGCTGTGCAGCCTCCTCTCGCCAGAGGAGGAATGGTCAGTGAAGTAAACTGGAAGAGATACAGATTGATTAAGGTGGAAATCTGAAACCACCTTAGGCAAGAACTTCCTGTTAGTCCTGAGGACCACCTTATCTCTGTGAAAGAAGATAAAATCAGACTCCACTGACAAAGTTTGTAACTCACTTATGCGTCTGGCAGAAGTGATGGCTACCAGAAACACAGTTTTCCAAGTCAAGTACTTAAGCTCTGCTGAAGACAACAGCTCAAAGGGGGGTTGCATAAGCTGAGCAATGCAAACATTAAGATCCCAGGCGGGAGCAGGGTCCCTGAATGGAGGGTTGGTGTGAAGCAATCCCTTGAAAAACTTGGAGAATACAGGGTGAGCAGAAAAAGAAGAGGGCTTTCCTGCTGATATAAAAGCAGAGACAGCTGCCAAGTGCACTTTCAGGGTAGCTGGCCTCAGCCCCAAAGTATTTAAGTGGACCATATAATCCAGGACTGTGGGCAAATCAGCAGATTCTGGGGAAATATGCTTTCCAGAGCACCACATGGAAAAACTTTTCCATTTAGAATTATAAGTAGCCCTGGTGGAAGGCTTCCTAGAAGTTTTCAAGATATCGAGTACACCTTGAGAAAGGTGTAGGTCAGCAAACTCTAACTCTTCAAGAGCCAGGCCTTGAGGTTGAGAGATTTGAGATTTGTGTACCAAACTCTCCCCTGGGCACAGGTTAACAGATTGTGTGTGATTCCTGGGAAGACACAGGGGAAGGTGGACTGCTAAGGACAGAAGGAGTGGATACCAGGGCTGTCTGGAGCAATCAGAATCATCTTGCAAGGTTGAGATCTGATTTTGACTAGCACCTTGAACAAGAGAGGAAGGGGGGGGGAGGCACAGAGGAACTGAGCCCAACACTGGGGGCCTGCAGCAAAATAGTGGAAGTTGGTGATTGTCTGGGGCTGCAAAAAGATCTATCTGAGGGGTGCCCCACCTGGCAAATACTACCTCCAGTACTAGGGGATCCAGAGCCCATTCGTGATGGCCCTTGGAAATCCTGCTGAGAGCATCTACCAGGACATTTTCCTTGCCTGGGAGGTGAACTGCCATGAGGGAGGTGTTCAGGGAATAAGCCAGAGACCACAACTTCATTGCCTCGGTGCACAAGGCCGAAGACCGAGTGCCCCCTTGCTTGTTGACGTACCACATTGTAGTGGTGTTGTCTGTTCTGACCTGTATCACTTTGTTCTGAACAGATGCAGAAAAAACCTAAAGTGCTAGAAAAACTGCTCTGAGTTCCAACAGATTGATGTGGAGCAGAGACTCCTGAGGGGACCACAGTCCCTGGGTGGTGAGGTTGCCCATGTGAGCTCCCCACCCCAAGAGGGACGCATCTGTAGTAAGGGTCAAGGAGTGAGATTGAGGGATGAAAGGAACCCCTTGTCTCAGATTGCTCTGATCCTGCCACCACTGTAGGGCCTGGATCAGGGCTCGAGTACTGGGATCAATTTGGTTGAGGATCTCCTTTGAGACCAGAAGGCTCTCAAATGGAACTGAATGTCCCTCATCTGAAATCTTGCTCCCTGCACTACTGCTGTGGAGGCAGCCATGTGCCCTAGGAGCTGCAGAAAATGCCTTGCTGGTCGAGAGACCTGCAGAGTGAAGGAGGAGGCCAGAGCCACCAAGGTCTTTGCTCTTTCTAGAGGGAGGAAAGCTCTGGCCTGCTTTGTGTCCAGTTCTGCGCCTATGAAGGTGAGTAGCTGAACAGGCTCTAGAACTGACTTTGGGAGATTGAGAAGGAAACCTAGAGATGTAAGCAGCTACTGGGTAACCTGAAGGTGTAATTTGACTTGGTCTGGAGACTGGCCCACTATGAGCCAGTCGTCCAGGTAAGGAAAGATGGCAATCTTTTGCCTTCTTAAATGAGCGACTGCTACTGCCAGGCATTTTGTGAATACCCTTGGGGCAGAGGTGAAGCCGAAGGGCATTGCTCTGAACTGGTAATGGCCTGAGGGCAGTTAGAATCTGAGGTACTTTCGGTGGGAGCTTCTGATGAGAACATGGAAGTAGGCATCCTTGAGGTCCAGGGACGCTAGCCAGTCCCCTGGCCTTACAGAGGGTAAAATAATTCCCAGAGTCACCATTTTGAACTTTGGTTTTAAAAGGTGCTTGTTTAGGTATCTGAGATCCAGGATGGGCCGCCATTCTCCTGTCTTTTTTGGGGTAAGGAAGTACCTGGAGTACAGTCCTTTGCCCTGGTGTAGGGGAGGTAACCTTTCTACAGCTCTGAGAGCCAGGAGGGTAGAGACTTCTGTTTCCAGAGCAAGAGCCTCTGATGGATTTGCAGGTGGAAAGGATCTGGTTCTCATCTTTGAAAATTTTTTGAAGCTGAGAACCAGTCCCTGGCTTACTACTTCCAGGACCCACTTGTCTGATGTTAAAGACTCCCAGTCCTGGACGAAGTAAGCCAGCCTGCCCCCTACAGGTAATGGAGAATTGGCCTGGCCCTCCCATCAGGGTGCCTGTTTGGCAGGGGCTTTAGGCTGAGGGGTGGGAGCAGGCCTGCTCTACCCAGTCTGCCTCTCCCTCTGAAGAACCCCCTCTGGGCATAGGCTGAAGAGGAGGCCTGGGCTTGGTAAAAAGGTCTGTGAAAAGGCCTGCCCCTGCCCCTGGAAAGCTGCCTCTGAGGAGTGGCCTGCCTTTCCTTGGCCTGTGCACTCCTATAAGTGGTCCTATACTCATCCATTTTCTTCATGTAATTCTCTGTCTGCTCCCCAAACAGAGAGTTACCCACAACAGGAAAATCCATAGCCTTAGCCTGGGTATCCCGTGACAGGCTAGTACACCTGAGCCAAGCCATTCTGCGAAAAGCCACAGATGTAGCCATGACTCTTGAAGATACATCATTAGAGTCCACTGCAGCATGGAATTGCACCTTGGATGCCTCAATACCATTAGCAGCCACCTGCTCCAGCTCCTTGGCAAGCTGGCCAGGGACCTGTTTCGCCAGGGCAATAACAGTATCCCATCTGGATTTCTGGTATCTTGCCACATAGGCCATATAATTTGCCTGTCTGAGTCCCAAGGATGCTGCCATGTACTGTTTCTTTGCCATGGCATCAATCCTCCTGGAGTCCTTGTCAGGGGTGTGTGAAGCCAAGGGAATATTTGCCTTATCACAGGCTGCAGCCTGCACTACCCCAACATGGCTGCATTGTTGTGAAAGGAACTCCGTATCAGGGCCTGACAAAGTGTACCTCTTGTCCATTTTTTTATCCACAGGAGGTATAGTGTGAGGAACTTTTAACATTTTTATTGTCGGTTTCCTAAAAGATTTATGTAAAGGAATAGACAATCTCCTAGACTCTGGGATATCCATCATTTCTACATAGTCAGGCTCCTCCTGTTCATCTACAGCTTCTTCCAAAGGGAGCTGGAGGGTTTCAGCCACTTTCTTATAAAACATAAAATGAGAAGGGGACTCAGAAAGCCTAGGGGGAGACACTCCTGAAGGTCTGTCTGGGGAGATGTCCGGTTCAATGGGCACATCCAGACTTTCAAAATCACATTCACTCCCTTCATAATCTTCCTCCCCCTCCTCCGGTTCATAAAATTCCTCTATATCATATTCTTGAACCGGTGGCACCGACCGAACCGACCGCTTACCTGATGGTGCCGGTTCAGTTGTAACCGGGGAAAGCGACTGGACAATTTTGTTCGCTTTGGCTATCTCTGCAGCAGTTGGAGAAGGACATTTTGGCTCCACACCTGCCGATTTTCTAGTCCTTTTTGCTGGGACCGACTCCTCCGAGTCAGCCCTCCGTTTGCCCGAGGAAGTCTCGCCCTGGTCAGAGGGCACTCCCTCTGGTTCGGTTGGCACCGAACCGGGCTGGCCATCCGGGTCAGCGGACTTTTTGGCCTCTCGTTCCCTGAGCCTACCAACTCTCTTATCCAGGGTAGCTGCAGGGAAATACTTGCAAATCTGGCAGTCTGCATTGAGGTGGTCAAACCCCAGACAATAAACACATGTGGTGTGTGGGTCAGCCTTGGCAAAGGCCTCCCCACAGACACTACAGTGCTGAAACCCAGTGGGCCCGGTTTTTCCTTTGGGTTTCTCAGACATAGTGCCAGCCTAACCAAAAACTTGCCCATTTACGGCAATCTGCCAAGCAAGACACCCTTATCGGTTCCCAACCGTGTCATGGTCGTGGAAAAACGAATGAAATCCGCTTTTTTAGAACCAATAAGAACTGGAACCGCACTCTAAATGCAATTTAGTAAAGTTTAACAACAACCTGATCGGTTCAAACCGAACCGATAATATCGTCTACAAGTTCCACACAGAAATAATGTAAAACCTATCTATTACTTACGATACCACAGACAGAGCTTGAACCAACCGGTTGCGGTTAAATACAGACAAAATGCGGTTTAAAAACCGAGAAATTACACTTTTTAACCGAGCAGCAGGAGAAATCTCCGGAGCGACTGTTCAGTGAGGCGGAGTAAAGAATCTGACAGTTTGAGTTTGAAGAACAACAGACAGACTTCTCAACCGAGCTCGCGCTCAAGATTCCATGCCTGGCATGGAAAGTTAACTCTTTCACCTCCGGAGCAGTTCGAAGGCTGGGTCAAACTGCATATGTCATAATATAGCAAGACTTCATGTTGTTTGAAGAGGGGAGTCTGGCAAGGAGTCAAACGGAGGCGGATCCAGCCACTGCGGCTAGTCCGTCACCCCTGGGATGCTCGGCCATGGCACTGGCAGAGGAGGGGGGGTGGGCAAGGCGGCGGAGGCTATGCGTTTGCCTTGGAGCCGAGAGGCTGCTCCGGACTTGTGGGATACCTTGCGAAAGCAAGGGCGCCGTCTGCTTCTTAGGTTGTGTATGTAAAAAGAGAAGCACAAAGGAGCACTGGGTTGAAGTGATGGTGCTTGTCACAAAACGCACTCAGCAGGTCAGGCCCTCTGCTCCCACAGTGCCAACCTCCGAGCGCAGTATTGTGAACAGGTAACAGAACAGGGTAACCCTCCTGTCTGCTTGTGGGTCCGAATCAGCTTTAGTCTCAAGTTCTGGGGGGTTTCAAACTGTGAACCTTATGCCAGCGTACCCAAATGTACAGGCTCAGATAATCTGCTCTTCTGGGGATGCCAGATGTATTTCGCCTAAGGGCGCCTAACCAGGTATCCAAAATGAACCCTTAAAACTCTATAAAAGACCGTGGGTATATTCTTACCTTTTCCCAGTTTAGTACTGTCTATACTTCACATGCAAAAGAAAGAACTTCAAAGACACATTAGGCAGTCTCTTTAAAATAAAAGGTTTACTTAAAAATGGATAAAAATATGTAAAATGTAAACACAGAACACTGTATCACAAAGCATACAATCACTTAAAAGAAAACAAGGAAAAGTACAAACATATAGTTCTACCACAATACAATTAGACTTTTCTATCTAATGCATTACTTTCTTACAGTGCTTATAGCTAGTTCTCGTTTCTAAGAGCCCACAAAGAAAATGTGTCTAAGTGGAAACACAGGATACAGTTTAAAATGCTGTGTTACCACCCCTTCGATGATGTAATCTAGCTCCTCCTTTCAGAATACAAAAAAATAGACAAAACAGGATGTCCTATCAGGAGGTATATTAAATAAGGTGACATCAACAAAAACTCATTTCCCAATACGACTCCTTAATTTTGTGTGGTTTCCTGTTTCCAAGGACATCACAGGTTTTTACAACTCTGCAGTTTGTTAACACCATAGTGGGATGACATGCTTTTTTTTTCCTTCAAGATGTCATAAAATGTTTATGATCTCCATCCTCTGGCAGACTCATAAAGACCCCTTTCATTTCCACTTCAAAGCAGCAACATGCCATAAAATGCAATGTCTTGGAAGTTAATCAGATTACATAGATCTGCTGTTTAATATATATCTTGTCATTTTAACTGAAACCTGGGGGGGGGGGGAGAGAAGCACCCATAGCCCAGCTGTCTTATGGAGACAATCACACACTACATTTTTATATTACAAATATCATAGCGCAATCATAACCAGCTGGCCAAGCATCACAGTGCTATAATATAAACTGCAGAAACAAAAAAAGCACACATCACACCGTCTGAAAAACACCAAAATTGGTGTCAAAGTTTATTGAGTACATGCAGAGGCACTCGACCTGGAAAAAAAGGTTGGTAAGGCTTGATGACAAAAACTTACGTTTCACCCAACAAACTGCTGGGCTTCCTTAGAGTAGTCTACTCTGAGGAAGCTCAGCAGTTTGGGTGCAACGTAAGTTTTTGTCAGCAAGCCTTACCGACCCTTTTTCGTGTGGAGTGCCTCTGCACGTACCCAATAAACTTTGACACCGATTTTGGTGTTTTTCAGACCGTCTGATGGGTGCTTTTTTTGTTTCTGCAGTTAGGTTGTGTATGATAGAGCGAATGGACAGACTTGATTGCCCTGCCAGATGTCTGCAGCTCTTTTAAGACGTCCTGCACATCTGGACCGAAAAACTTGAAGCCATTAAAAGAAGCATTAGGCACCTTTTGCTGAGCATCAGCAGGAAAACCCAAGACCCACAACTAGGACTGCCTATGAAGGCAAATGTCGTTGGCAGCAACCCTGGCACCAGTATTCGAGATATCATAGAGGGCTTGCTAATATCCTCAGCATTTTGCAGGCACTTAAGAATCTCTTGCTTTTGGGTACAATCAGGAAGGGCCTGGGCCGTGACCTTGCTCTTCTTCCAATGGGTGTTCTGGCACTTAACCATATGAGAAAGGTAGTTTGCAATCTTCAGCCCAAGGGTGGAGGAGGCATAAACCCTCTTGCCCCAGAGATCACTCCTACGGGATTCTCTGTCGGGGGGGGAGCTAGGGTGCTTGGGCATTTGGACCTATCATGGGCTGCCTTTATAACTACAGAATCCATCTCCGGTTGGGCAGCATAATGAGGAAGACCCTGAGGGGCATGATATAATTTATCAGCTCTGCGGTGCATGGCTGGCACCATGTCAGGTCTGTGCCAGGCTCAACTAGTTGTAACATTCCATAGTGCAGGAAGGATGGGAGAAATGACTTTAGGAGAAGACTCTGGAATCTGTAAGAAATCCACCAGATCTCGTCTGGTGGCATCCTCCTCCTCAGTATGGAAGCCCATGGTTGAGGACAGCTGCTTCATGACACTGAAGAAGGTAGGGTCCTCTGGAGGAGACCTAGGAGTGTGCTTGACAGAGTCCTTGCTCACTGAAGAAGCTGTGGATCTGTCATAGGAGAGACGCTCTTCCTCAGGTAGGATGAGATCAGGATGGTACTCCTCCTCGACATCGACCTGTTCCAACTCCAGGTCCAATGATCAAGCCTGAGGAGGCCGAAGTGGTGCTGATGACGACGATGCTGTTGATGGCACAGGCAATGCAGGTCTATATGCGCCCAACTGGTGGACCAAAACAGTCGTGAATTTGGTCAAAATGTCACTGAGGTCAACAACAGTGGACTGCTGTGTCAACAGAGGGGGTGGTGTTGACACAGGTAGTGACAACCAGTCAGACGGGCCCTGAGAGCCAGAAGCCCGAGGACCTGGGGAAACACCGGGCTTTTGATGACGACCCTGTCGTCAATGAATTGGGGGCCGATGGCTGACCACCTTACACATCTGGCGGAGGTGCTGTTGGTAGGGGTCTGGTAGGAATAGAGACTCGAACAGCATGCTTAGCTGTCAGTGCAGCCGCAGCCGACAAAGGAACCCTGGATGATGAGGAAGAGGCTGTCGGGGAGCAGGACTGCCGCTGGGGAGAGTGATCCTCATCTCGGACCTTTTTATAACTTTTCTCCGAGGGCTTGTCTTTGGCCTTAGTGGCCTGGGAGCTTGATGACCCTGCCAGCGACTGGGAAGGAAGGAAGGACCCTGGATGACCTCTGCCCAGAACTGGCTACCTGTTGCTCCATAAGGAATTTTTTGAGAGCCTTTTTGCGTTGCCTGAGGGTGGTCTGGTTAAACTTCTGGCAGAGCTTGCAGTTTGAGGTGTTGTGGCTAGGCCCAGGACAGCAGGCACAGAGTGAGTGTTTGTCTGAAGAGGCAGTCTTCTTTCCACAGCGGCAGCAACGGAAGAGAGAAGTCGAAGGATTAACTCTCGACATAAACGAGGTAAAGGAATCTCTTTTAGAGATTCGAGATAAATACATATAGAAAAGCCATAGGCAAAAAATTGCATGAAACTGTGTTGGAGCTTTCGGAGAGACCCATTTGATCGAGTCGACGGAGCGGGAAAGAACTGAAGAAGAAGTGGGGCCGCTTTCACCTTCATAGAGTTGGTGACGTCAACAAACTACATCGGCGTTGGCAGCCCCGTTGTACTGTTGAAAATCTTCCAAGTGGATCCTGCTTCACCGATGGTGCAGTTCCATCCATGTGACCCGATGACTGAGTTACCCCCAAAGAAGATCTCCAGATTACTAGATCTGCGTGTAAATAGATCTATTCCAAACTGGGGGATTTGGTTCTGATTATCTACCCCTCTAACCCAGGAGATGTAGTCCGTATCTCTAAAACCTTAAAGATCAAATGCACATGTTTCATAAAAAGCTTGAATTCCCTTGAATTCACATCCCTGTGTCATGATTAATGTTTCCGGAAAATATCAGGTTGTTTGGTTTTGTGGTTTTCTTTAAATCAGCATCTGTTACTGTGCTCTGCAGTAACTGAAAACGGTGAAGAAACAGTGAAGATGTTTCTGTCCCTGCCAGTGAGCAATGACATCATATCTGTCCAGCCTGCTGCTTCACCAATTAAGCCCCTGATTAACTAAATAAGCTGTTGCAGTTTCTAGTTAGAGCAGTCTGTAGAGCTAATTGTTTTCACTCAAAGTTTATTACTAACCCATCTGGTTTGTGTTTAGAGATATCAGCTTAAAATCATTCTCTTCTCATAAACAGTTGATCATTTGGGGGTTTAGTGCTGAACTGAAGTGGTATGAATGAATGTGAGATATTACCTTGTCTGTATCACAGATATCGGTTCTCTGTCATCAAAACTATGCATTCTATTCTGGCTATATAACACAGGGTTGTTTAATGGATATAAAAATAAATCTACATTCCATTAATTCATAGAAGCAGTGTGTCTTTGATGTAGCCTCAATAAATATGTTCATGTGATAACAATGTTGTTTACATGTCAGACTGACAAAACTGTGCCACACTTTTATTTCAGCAACATGTACTGTATGAACTCATAAAATTCAGTTCTTTGAGGGTTTCTGTGTGAAAATACATCATATATGTGTATAACTAGAAATACTATATGGTATCCGGATGCTCCGGTCTCCTGCCCGACAACTGAGGCAGCAGCTCTCTGCTTCCCCCTTTCCCCTGCCCCCAAAGCCCCCCGTCTCCCTCATATGAGGCTGCCGCAACCTGCTGCCCACTGTCTTCTCCTCACAGTCAGGGCTGCTGCCTCCTGCACAAACAGGTTAGGCTGCCGCATCCTGCTACCCTCTGTCCCCCACCCCATAACACAAGATTAAAGTATTTTTTGTATTTTCTATTGGGTAGTTTTGGGCAGTGTACCAAAGGATCTGACTCTAGTGGCAGGGAGCAGCATGGTACAACAATTGTAACTGTGGGGGCAAGAAGCTCTATGGTGCAGCAAGGGACAGAGGACAGCATGGTGCAGAAGCCTTGACTGTGGTGCAGGACACAGTGGGTAATTAGGGTACAGCAGCCCTGACTGTGTGACGGGGTGCACGTGGTGCAGCAGCCCTGTCCATTTGGGGCAATGTAAGTGGGTAGCAGGGTGCAGCAAAAGCCCCACCTTTGGTAGCCTGGGGCAGCAAGGTGCAGCAATCCAAACTCTGAAGGCAGTGGCCCTGGGACTCTGGGGCATAGCAGAGCACAGTAGCCCATCTGTAGAGACAGGAAAAGGGGGCAACAGTATACATTGGCCCTGAATGTGTGGATGGGGGACAGAGGGAAGCGGAGTGCAGCAGCCTCAACTGAGAGGTAGGAGACAGGGACATCAGGATGCCATATAGCATTTCTAGTTATATACATACATGATGTATTTTCACACAGAATCCCACAAAGAGCTGAATTTTATGAGTTCATACAGTGCATATTCCTGAAATAGCAATGTGGTAGACACGTCTGTCAATCTGACTTAAATACAAAATTGTTCTCACATGAACCTATTTATTGAGGCTACATTAAAGACACACTGCTTCTATGAATTAACGGAATGCAGATCTATTTTATATCCATTAAACAACCCTGTGTTATACAGCCAGAAAAGAATGCAGAGTTCTAATGACAGAGAACTGACATCTGTGATACAGACAAGGTAATTTCTCTCTAACATTCATTCATGCCACTAAAACTTAGAACTGTACCCCAAATTATCAACTTTTTATGAGAACAGAAAGATAGATTTTAAGCATCTCTCTAAACACAAGCCAGATGGGTTAGTAACAAACTCTGAGTGAAAACAGTTAGCTCTACAAGACTGCACTAACTAGGAACTGCAACGGCTCATTCAATCGGATTTAACTGGTAAAGCAGCAGGCTGGACAGGTATGATGTCATTGCTCACTGACAGAGACAGACATATCTTCACTGTTTCAGTTACTGCAGAGCACATTAACAGATGCTGATTTAAAGAAAACCACAAAACCAAACAGCATGCTATTTTTAGGAAACACTAATCATGACACATGTACATGTATTCAAGTGAATTTAAGCTTTTTTATGAAATAGGTATGCATTTGATCTTTAAGGGACTAATAGCCTGCTTTTCCATAAAGGAAAAATTTCCACAGATGCCTTCTTATAGAATGAGATACAGTACTATGATTTCCTTTGGCTAACTCTGCCACTTTCCAATAAAGCCAAAAAATATATATTTTTTTATTCAACAGAGATTTTTGAACCAGTTTGGCACAATCAGATATAGCTTAAAATAGGTCCGTCTTGCCATACGGTACAAAAGAAAACATTTCAGTGAATATAATGGTGCAACAAAATAAAATGCCAGAACTAGTCCCTTGATTTTCTAGAATATCTTCACTACTTCACTGTTCAGTCACATTAAAAGGGTCTAAAAGCCAGAGGCATTGGGACTTCCGGTGACGTCAGGAACCTGATGGCTGCCTAGTACCGAAACTCCGTGCCACCTCCGAAATAAATCTAGCCACATCAAAAGGCTGCAATATGCAGTCGCCAATAAAAGTAGCTCTCTCCAAATCTGTTATGTCCAGGCAACAGGAGACGCTGACATTTAAACTTAGAGAGCTTATACAAAAAGAGAAAACGAGCAAGATGTCTTCCAAAGGGACTGGCAGAGAGAGCGAGGCCTTAGAATCCCCGATGGAAACAGAGGAAGCTGACCTGATAAATATAATACTACAAACTGCATGAACAGTCAGCAAAATAGACAAGTCCCTTACTGATCTCCGCTCAGAACTTAGTGGCATAGAACACCGAGTTGATCAGCTGGAGCTGGGCCTGACATCAGTGGTTGAGCAGGCTGACCGGCAAGACAGGCTTTTTTTATACTTATTGGCAAGGGAAAGGGAGCTGACGGCCAAATTAGATGACTTGGAAGGTTGGTCCAGAAGACAAAATATCCGGATATATGGGATTCCGGAGGGCAGGGAGAAGACAGAACCGAATGTTATTGCCTTCCTCCAGTCACTGCTAAAAGAAACCCTAGACCTCCCGGCTGAACTAGACCTTAGAATGATAGGGCACATAGATCACTGGCCCCAAAGCCCAGCAATACAGGAGCTAGACCACGCTCCTTTGTAGCCAAGCTCACCTTATACTCCACTAAATAGAGCTTGGAAACAGAGAGATCTACAATACCAGGGAAACAGAATTACAATAGACAACGACTACACTCCTCAGGTTCAGGAGCAAAGAAAAGCAGTATGGCCCGTAATAAAGCAGCTCAGAGGCAAGAACTTACGGGTGCAGTTGCTCTTTCTAGCTCATCTGAGAGTTGAGACAGATTGAGGCCTCAGAGTCTTTCCGGATCTGCTAGCTGCTAAATCATTTCTGGAGGATCTAGGCATTACTACCCCACCCATGATGAAGGAGCAGCTCGAGAAGGAGGTCTTGCGATCCACCTGGGACGTCGCTAAAAAGGGATCCAAACAGAAAGGAAAGCAACAACCAACTCCACACACTGATCTTCGCTCCAATGTCACAGCACTTTTGAAAACGTACTCCTTGAACACAACTCTACAACGGAAACCTGATGGAGACAAAGACGAGCACCAGAAGACAACGGAACAGCTGCTGAAGATGAACGCGGTTCAAGGAGGCTCTAAACAGTAAAGCAAGTACTAACCGAACTTATATAATGATGGACTTGTCTCCCGCTCCTTCATCCTCCCGAACAGCTGCCTGTAAAGTAACACCCAGGCTCCGAGGCCCAACTCCGAGCAGCGGTAATCTGAAGGCTGACACTATCCACGGAGAGAACTTAAGATTGATTAATAGAGACAGTAGATAACCTAAAAGGGTCTTTTAAATTAAGAGACAGTCTGTGAGGAAATGGGAACCGGGGAATAATGGTGGTACTGGGCCAGGAAATGCCACCATAACTACTAGCCTCTCCGATGGCGACTGGCAACAAAGTGTGGTCCCCTGGGGGGATAGGACAGTTAATCTGTTTTTAAGGTACACCTCCTGAGGCTCCACAGCCCGGTCGTCTGAGCTCATGGGGTCTAGCACCCTAAGTCGGCTCCTGTCGGCCCGATGAAAGCATACTCAATGCCAACATAGGGATTACGAGGGACCACGAATGCTGAAGCTGGGGTAAAGAAAAGGGTGGACTCCACTGGGCCGGAGATTTGAGGGAGACAACCAAGCAGAAGAAGACTCGGAAGCAGTCGAAACTTGCTTGAAAGGATAATACGCCTGGGGCATTATATACTTAGGAGTGGGGGTTGGGAGGTGGGGAGGTGTGCACCTGGGGTTTGAGGGGGGACCGCGACGGGAGTGTAGGCTCTGACACCTCCTCTCGAGAACAGAGGGAGATCTAAAGAGAACTGAGCTCACTGAAACGCAGGGGACTTTTTTTTTTTTTTTTTACACTTTCTTTATCCCTCCTACTTTCTGCCTCTGGTCACTCTCTCTGAGCTCCTCCCGTAGGTCCCAATCTGCAGCTCCCCCAAGTAGTCTGCCCTAGAGTACTGACACTGCCCACAAACCTGCAGAGCCTCGGATTACCCTCCGTCAGGGCGGCGGAGATCCTCCATATCTCCCCTGAACAATGACTGGGAGCACATACATCAGAGTCTGCTCTCTTGGGTGCTGCCCTGAGACCGACGCCGAGGCTCGTCGCCTAGACCAGGGCAGGATTTTTTCCTGATGTTCTGGTGCATCCCCCTAATGTCGGCGTGCAATGGGGACACAGCTGCCGGCACACGTTGAGATGCACGTCGAAGCCAGTCCCCTGCCAACGTCTACCCTTACGTGGAACGTCTCCCCATCTGCATCGACCACCCTGAGATTCCCCCAACAGGTGGCGGTAATGTAGCGGAGAGTATGGTGCTCCCTCCCCGGAAAAGGAGAGCTGCCACTGGGCGCTCAATCTGTCTCCCTCCCTGCCGACCCCCGTCAACCTGAGTCCGCTCCTGAACCCGTGTCACTGGTGCAGGGGACTGTTTGACACCTACAAAAACCCCACTGTTCTTGGCACCAGGCGGCTGAGAGATTATACCCC
Source organism: Neoceratodus forsteri (assembly GCA_016271365.2). Taxonomy (NCBI): domain Eukaryota; kingdom Metazoa; phylum Chordata; order Ceratodontiformes; family Ceratodontidae; genus Neoceratodus; species Neoceratodus forsteri. The sequence continues at coordinate 394,402,795 of CM057449.1, forward strand.
CCAAAAGACCAAGACTGGGGTCTCCCCGACATTGAACAATAATGTATCTGGATGGGAGTGGTCAGAAATCGGGATCATGGCTGGGAAGGACCTTTCACACTTACTTGTAAGGGGGCACCCACACCTCTATAGAGGGAAGGGGAGGAAAAATAGCAAGCCAAATCAATCTCCAGTAATTACACAATTTTAACAGGAGGTTGGCCCGGTATACAGGGGACAGGCACCAGATCAAATAATTTACATACCAGTAACTGACGCTGGCATACTACCAAGGAGGACTTAAGCCCCCTAGTGGTAGAACACACGCAAAAGCATCTGTCTATTCAGTGCCCAAGATAGGCACGACCCAGGTCTCACACAGAGGCCTGACCTTGGAAGCAAAATTATAATTATTCAAGATTGCCTAATATATTATGAATAGTTTGTCTAAGTTTTAAAGGACAGCAGTTACAAATTGTTGGTTTTTAGTTCGTAGAGTTTACTATTTGATTAAGTTCTGGTTAATAACAGATTGGAACGGAGTACAAAGTAAAGGAATATAGTAACGTTTTGGCCACTTATTGGCCTCAGACTCTGATTTAGTCTCTGATCTACAAATGTATTGTTTTCCTGCGATAAGAGAAAGATGCCTAACTTGCACACCAAAGTCCTCTCTTATAACATCAATGGACTAAACAGCCCTATAAAGAGGAAAAGGGTTCTAAAATTTCTTAGGGGGCAAGATGCACCCATAATTTTCTTACAGGAGACACACCTTGCCCCCCAGGAAGTGGAGAAACTCAAAAGAAAAGTTTTCCACGAAATTCATCACGCCTCCTTGGAGAAGGGGGAGGGCAATCCTCTTAGTAGCCAATCTACCATCCGAAGAAGAAGAAGAAAAGATAATCACAGACCCGGGGGCAAGGTATGTCATCATCAGAGGTAAGGTGCAAGACATGTCTGTTACCTTAGCTAATGTATATGCTCCCTTTGCATTTTACTCAGAGGTCATTAAACTGATTTTGGAAAAGACTAAGGGAACATTGCTTATGGGAGGGGACTGGAACTTAGTACTGAACAGACTGGTGGACACCACATCACAGATTCCTTCTCCAGGAACCAGAACTGTGAAGTCATTCAGAAGGCTTTTGACAGTGTCTGGCTCACGGACATATGGAGGGAGAGGTACCCAAGGGCAAGAGAGTACACATGTTACTTACCCAGGTTTAAAATCTTTTCTAGAATTGACCTGTTCCTGACACTAACTCGGGACCTCTCCAAGGTGGGCGATGCTTGGATGGGGACAGCGACACACTCAGATCACCAACCAATATTCGTGGAAATAGACCTGGGGATCCCCCAAAAGAAAACTCAGTGGCACCTCAATACATCCCTATTAAGGGATAAAGAAGTCATCACTAAACTTAACGCGGTGATAGAATAAACTATTAAATATAACAAGGGGCCAGAGACCACACCCCAAATTTTATGGCATACACTGAAAACCACAATGAGAGGGGAAGCTTATTTCCATAGGTTCCTATATGCAGAGGGAAAGGAAAACCTTAGTGATCCAGCTTACTAGCCAATTAAAAGAGCTCCAAACACAACAGCAACAAAAATGGACAAAGAATTGGGATAGAAAGATCAAAACAGTCACAGATAGATTACGAAAAATTCAGCAAATAGAAATAGAAAAAACATTAACCTACATCAAACAGACATACTACGAAGGGGGACCATGGGCCACTTGACTGCTGGCTAAGAAACTGAGACAAAGACAGGCCAAGGCCACCATAACTAAAATAAAAGATCCTAGGACAGACACATTAAAACACAAAGAAGACCAAATCAGAGAATCCTTTGTCGTGTACTACAAACAACTTTACAGGGCACAGAAGGAAACCCCTCTGGGGGACAAACAGGACTATCTCAACAATTTAAGGTTACCGACGCTCGCTGAGCTGCAGAGGGAGGCCCTGACCACTCCTATTTGCCTAACCGAGGTGAAAGAGGGTATCCGAAATTTAAAAACTGACAAATGTCCGGGACTGGACAGGTTCAGTGGGGAATTTTACAAATCAATGGGAAAAGAGCTGGCCCCACATCTGCTGCAAGTGGTCAATGAGGTTTGGGTGGGGGGAAGGTGCCACCCTCCTGGAACTATGCTACCATTACACTACTACCCAAAGAAGGAAAGGACCGGTCTGAGTGTAGTTCGTAGCGGCCCATATCACTACTAAATGTAGACTATAAGATCTTTACCTCAATTTTGGCTGGGCGGCTCCTCTCCCTCCTCCCCTAGCTCATCATTAAAGATCAAACTGGCTTTATAGTGAGTTGACAGGCCCCAGACAATGTAAGATGCACCATAAATATAATAGATAGGGCCGACCAAGAAAAGAACCCTTTTGCCTAATGAACCTAGATGCCAAAAAGGCATTTGATAAGGTATCATAGTCCTTTCTGTTCAGGGTACTAGAGAGATTCTGGTTTCCTGAATCAGTGATAGATGCGTTGAAAGCCTTATATAGAGCCCCATAGGCCTATATCAGAGTCAATGGGGAAATAACAGATCATTTCCCCACTTGGGAGGGGCACGAGACAGGGGTGCCCGCTCTCACCCCTTCTGTTTGCCCTGTACATAGAACCTCTGGCCTGTGCCATCAGGGAAAACACGAACATTAGCGGAGTTCAGATAGGTGGTACTGAACACAAAATCTCACTATATGCAGATGACGTCCTACTATACATCACTAACCCCAATCAGTCCATCCCCGAGATATGGAAAACCTTGCAGGAATTTGGGTCTCATTCAGGCTACTCCCTAAATAAGGAAAAAATGGACATACTCAAAATCCATTATAGACCCCCACCCTTAATAATGGAACTCCTTCCCTTAAACTGGAACAAACAGAAAATTAAATACTTGGGGATTCAGGTTACAAAAAATATAAAGGGACTCTTTGAGGCTAATTTTGGACCCCTTCAAGACCAAATTAAACAAGATATAGAGAAATGGCAAATTCTTAAACTACCACTGCACTCTAAGATTCAGACAGTGACCATGAACATCCTACCAAGATTCTTATACCTCTTTCAGTCTCTCCCAATTAACATCCCTCAGAAACAATTTCAGGCCTGGCAGAAGACCATCTCCCAGTTCTTAAGGGCGCCAGGGAAACCACGAATTAAGATGAGCATCCTGCAGGAGGACAGATCAAAGGGGGGGAAGGGCTGTACCCAACCTAGAGAATTACTGTATGGCTGCACAGCTAAGGTTTGCCCTGTGCTGTGGAGCACTGATACATACGAGGCCAACTGGAAAGAAATAGAGACCTATATGACAGAGGGTCCCCCGTTGGGTGCCAGGGTAACAGACCCAAACATACTAAGAGAGGACACGGAGACCCCATTTGTGGTGAGGAACACCCTAAACATGGTACATAGGCTCTGGGCAAAGATGGGCATTAAAGAGGCAATCTGGTCTTCGCAGTGGTTTGCGTGGTCCACACAATTCATACCTGAAAAGCTGGCTCACGTACACCGGCAATGGGAAAGAGGGGGCTTACAGAGACTGGGACAGTTGGTCAATGAAGATAGGGTCCTAGACTTTCAAACCCTTAAGTAGGCATTTGATCTTAGAAATAAGGACCATTTCCGCTATCTATAGCTGAGAGACTGTAACAACTATTTGAAGAGGCTCGGCCAAAGAACCGAACATTGAGAACTTCCCACAGGTAATACAAGCCATCATGGCAGGGAAACTAGAGAAAGGCCAAGTCTCGGGCTCTCTACAAAACAATCAGGCAGTCCCTCACAACATCCACCATGAAAATGAAAACCAGATGGGAGAGGGAGCGTCATATAAACATGACAGCAGGGGAGTGGGAGGTGGTATTTAACCTGGCTAACAAAACTACCCTCTCACCAGGCTGGTTAGAGTTTGCGTGGAAAATGAGGGTTAGATACTTCTACACTCCCGAAATTCAAAGTAAATAGGGGGAATGACCAGGGGAACTGCTGGAGGAACTGCGGGATTAAAAATGCACACCACACCCATATCTTCTGGGAGTGCAAGACCGTTAAAACATTCTGGGAAACCGTGCTGAAGGAAATATCCGGGATTTTTCCAAGCATCCAGAACCTCACAGCTAAGAACACTATATTGGGCGTACCCCCAGAGGAAGTAAAAGGGGCTGATGCAATCTATTTATGGAACATCCTACTAATAGCAGCACATAAATCAAATCAATCACCAGGAAATGGCTCTCCCCTGAGCCACCAGACAGAAAACAATGGATTCTCCCTGTTCAAGAAATTCAGGAAATGGAAGAACTGACCCATAAAGTCGGTGACAGACACACGCTATTTATTATAAGATGGACAAGATGGCCAATACTGGGTTACTCGGAGAAGACAGAAGAATAGACGTCACATTAACATGCTTTCAAGGGTAACAAAAGGGAAACATTAGAATTTGGGGGAAGGGAAGACCTCAGATACATGGGAAAGGTGAAATGATCTGAAGAGGGGTATTAAAACAAAGGCAAAGGGGAAAGCTGATACATACTAAACAGCAATAGAATCTATTCGTACAAGGTAAAGGATGCATTCAGTTACTGAAATGATATGTAGAGAAGTGATGAGACAAGAAGTGACAGTTAACTGAATAAAATATAAGGTGTCACAGAACAAGGAAAAGAGAAATGTTATAAGAAGGAAATCAACTGTTAGATTGGGAAAAGGTAATTTGTATTTGTACGGTATAATGAAATGTAATGAGTGTACTCCGATTCTTGACTTTCAGTAAACTTGAATTAAAAAAAAATAAAAGCCAGAGGCACTAGGACCCCATGGGAACAAAGTCTGTTGCAACGTTGGGGGTGGAGGTCAGACATCAGTGCTGGCGCCACCCACGAGTTTGAAGTAGTGATATTGCACACATAAGCCAGCCAATAACCTACCCCCCCCAACCCCAGTTCTGTTTGCCAGGAGAAGGAAACAAGTGGGAGAGAGAAAGAGAGACATATAGGATATAAAAATGATCAAATAAAACCCGACTACTAACACAGAAGTAAGGGTTGGGTCTGAGGGTGGCACAAGGGTAGCGGGTATCAGAGCCAGAGGCTGAATCAGCCACCTGGACGGGAAGGTGGTGAGGAATGGGAAGCAGCCCTGGCATATAGCTCTGGCTGGTACATTGAGGCCTAGGGGATCTCTGTGTAATTAAGATAGTAGAAAGCCATCTAAATACAGTCTTTGTAGTCCCAAGTGGACAATAATTTAGTAGGGTAAGAACCCTAAACAGTGCTCATGGGGAGCAGATAGTAGATGTGATTGGACAGAGTCCAGGAGCACAAGTACTATCTTAGAAGATGGTCTGGGTAAATCCTTAAAGCTGATTGGCTAAGGTTACCAACCAGCCGGTCCGGTATCAGGCAACAGAGACCGGGAAATAACGAGTCCCCATCTCTGCAGCCTGATAACATTCCAAATGCTTGTGCCAAAAGAATGTTTCGTTTCAAACTACTGCCATTTTTTTTTTTCCTGCTAAATGAGACATGGTGCCTCCGCCACCAAACGGAACACAGTGCCCTGCCCCATCATGAAACAATCAGTCAGCCTATGTAAAAATAGACAAATTTAAACAAAGCTGCCACACTATGTTTTTTCATGTAAAGTAACAATTGTTTTATGATCAAGTCCATGAAAATTACTTTAAAGATTCAAATAGTAGCGGTAGCACGTCACGTGCTTACCACTACTCTGAGACACTATACTCTTTTGAATGCAGCCCAGTTTAACAGAGAACCTTTTTTTTTGTACTTTCTCTTTATTCGCCTTTCCCTGCCCCCATCCTCCACTCAATCAGGACCCCTCAACCTTCACATTGCCCCTTTGTCGTCCCAGGAATCTGCTCCTACAGTGACCCCTGCTCAGAGACCCCAAGATAAGTTTCCGGTATACCCCCCGGGCGGGGCACGGGAAGGACTCCTCTTACCTTCCCCCGAACAATGGTGGAGCGGGTGGTACACAATGGAGTCTGCCCCGGTGGTGGCTGGTGACATGGTCCGGCACTGCAGGGGTCGTCACCTAGGAGTGACGGGGCCATCTTCCGTGTTTCTGTTAAGCCCTTACTCCGCAGTCGCTGGCACTGTAGGAGAGCCAATTGAGAGGCATGCGTCGAGATAAAACTCCTCCCAGGGCTCTTAGCTGATGCTGCCCCTCCCACTGCATCCCGACTGCATCGCCAACCCCCGGTTCACCCAGTAGAGGGCGATATAGCAGCGGGACAGACGCACCACCCTCCCCAGAGAGGGAGAGCTGCCACTGGGTGCTCAATCCCCCTCTCCCCCTGCCGACCTCCGGCGGCCCGAGTCCGTTGCCGGTGTGGAGCGAGGTGTGGCATCCAGCGCCTCAACCCTCAGTGCCACCGGGCTGGCCCACACAGAACCCTTTCTGTTTAAGAAAAAAAATCAGAGCTACCTCACTACAATAAAAATAATCATTTTCTTTTTATCTACCAGCTTGCTCAACCTCCTGGTTGTTCAGCTCCCGACCACCTAAGCAGCTCCGTATCACGGCGGCACCCTACTACTTCAGTCCTTCTTAGCTGAAAAGCTGAGCAAGAGAGAGAGCGAGAGTCATCTCTGGTAGCACTACTGCGAGACAACCTGCTCACTTTGAATGCAGCCCTGTTTCACCAAAAAGAACACTTTCTTATATCAAAACAACCCCACTGCAGAAATCCTTTTCTTTTCTTTTCTTCCAGCTCACTTGATCTCCATGGCTGTGCAGCTCCAGCCCTCCTGAAGAGCTCAATATTACGGCTCTTGCTCGATCTCTGTGACTGTGCAGCTCCTGCCCTCCTGAACAGTTCAGTATTACGGCTCCCGCCCTCCTGTCCTGAACAGCTCTATATTACTGCTACTTAGGTCTTTCCCATTCTGTCTTCAAGCAGAGCACCGTGTGTCTATGTGTATGTGTAACCAGGGCAACCACTCCAAAGTCTCAAGTAAACTTCATTCTAATGCAGGCGGAGGAACGATTTTATTACAAAAGTTACTTTAAACAATTTTTTATTAGAATTTTTTTACATTTTTTTTTTTTTTTTCAGTGCCCATTTTCTAAGTGCAATAATACCCTCCAGGGTGGGCGGTATTTTGCTATACCGGACCTTCTGCCCACGGCATCGGGCCTGTATAGTACAATACCGCCCACCCTGTTGGGTACTATTGCTTACTTCTTGCCACTCCATAAGGAGCACAGAAAGGAGATAAAGACTAACTTTATCCAAACCCCTAAATCACTTTAGGTAGGGTACTAACCAAAAACATTCATTCAAGCCAGAGGGAGTAGTACATAGGTCATAGGTGAACTCCCATAATGTTTTGCTTTCTAAATTCTTGTCTATGTCACCCCCCCGCTCACATCTGTACCTGATACCTAAAAAACAAAGAAATGACCTCTTTTAACCCCAGAAATTCTTCAATATGATTATTGCAGTCAGCCTCCTGTGTTGAAGTGCCCCAGAGAAAATGGAACATATGGAACATGCAAATGATGGAACATCCATTGGCACGTGCCACCATTCAAACTGCTGCCTTACCAACTGCTGTGTTCTATGATGCTCAGATTCAATTCTCCACCTTCCTGAGTGAGACGCATTGGAGATCGCGCCTCAGCTTGACTGATTATTGATTTATTTTCCATGGAAAAGTAAACAGTTTCATTTTTGACTTAAGTGCTGCCACTATATTATAGTTTTATTTAGTTAGCGCTAGTATTAGCTGATTTCTACTTCAGTTTACAGTTCCTCAGTGGTTCCGCATAACCATCAAGTGACCCAGTAGATTGTTCACTATTTCTTTAAACTTTTGGTATAATTAACTTAATTTTGGAACCCGTTCCGTTTTTCTAAGGTTGGTTTAAAAACTTTTCTGTCAGACCGCGTTTTTTCTCCATTTAGAACTGACTGTTTCTTCTGTAGTGAGTCTGACTGGAACAGACTTTTGGTTTAATTTACTTTTAAAATTCAGTTCAGGAACAGACTAAATTCACTACTTTTAGTAAATAAGTGTGGGAGGTTATGTCAGATAGGTTGAAAAAGAGAACAGGGCCTACTGATTTTGAAAACTCTGCGATGTGGGGAAGTGCCGAAGCTGACAAGTACACCCCGTGTTTATTTTGCCTGGGTGCTTCACACTTCCAGGCGGACTGTGATATCTGCAAAACCTTTCCTACAAAAAACCGCTGAAAAGAGTCAAACAGTTTAAAAAAGAGAATGTCCACTCCAACGGCTCCTGCTGAACAGTCCATTGATGCGCTGAACAGTCCGCTGGTGCATCAAACAATTCCTCCTCCAAAAGAGATAAATCCAAGGAATCGGAACCACCTTCTACAGAAAAGGGCGAGTCCTCTAAACCTAAATGTAGTGGGGAACTGACCATGGAATCTGTTCCAGCTAAGAAAAAACAAAGAAAAATATGTCACTGCACCCCCTGCTGAAAAAAGCAAATGAGCTCTCAGTAGACAAACCGGCCATGTCATCGGCTGAAGCTACTGCACAGGCCCTTAAGGTACTTCAAGCTTTGAAATCTGCTGCCTCACATGGCTCTATCCTAGTTCCAGTTCAACAAGTACCGGTGGAACCATCGGTTCCGGTATCTGTTCCAATGGTTTCCTCAGCAGTTCCGCTGTTGGTTATATACTCCCAGGATCCCTCCTATGAGGAACTTGAGGAGGATATAGGGGAACTGACAGAAGAGAAGGAGGACACAGGGGAACCCATAGAACCGGAGGTTTCTCTAGATCAGGAATTTGATTCCCCTTCCAGGTTACTAGAGGATTATTCCTCCCACTGTACTTTTGTCAATCAGATGTTGGAAGCCCCTGATCTCTCTACCCACGAAACTGCGGAAGATGAGGAAGAGGCCGGATTTTTGGACATGATGGAGTCCAGTAAGTTTGCCTCAGCTGGTCTGTGGAGCTGCTCCCCCTGTCTGCCCATCTCCAATAAGTTTGCCCCGGCTGGACCGCCCATTGAGTACTCCCCCTGTCCACCCCTCTCCAGTAAGTTTTCCTCGGCTGGACCGCCTGTGGAGCTGCTCCCCCTGTCCGCCCATCTCCAGTAAGTTTGCCCTGGCTGGTCTGCCTGTGGAGCTGCTCCTCCTGTCTGCCCATTTCCAATAAGGTATGCACAGGATGCCATAGAGACTGCGCTTCTTCCTTTGTCCTCCTTTTTGAATTTGGCACCTTTTCTTCAAGCAGCCCTGCTGGCTCCCACTATTTCTCTTTCCTGAGCTCTTTTAATTTATTTCATCTTGTAAGCCCAGCAGACCTTATTTGCTAAAACAGACACTTTCTTTATATTACTTAACATACCTCTCAACTGTCCCTGATTTTCAGGGATGTCCCTGATTTTGCCTCAAAATGTTACTATGTCCCTCCTAAAATTTGTGTTTTTGTGGCTCAACAGTGGGTGTTGTAAGCACAAAATAATGTCAAGTATTAAAGCTACAGACTTCTTTTTCTTTAGAAAATGCATTTTGCACTAAGCCCCATATTCTACCAGATTTCTGAGTGGATGTCTCTAATTCTAAAGATGTGTCCCTGATTTTTTTAAGCCTTGTCCCTGATTTATGAGGCAGAAGGTTGAGAGGTATGTTACTTAAGCTGCAAATTTTATTTGCTAAAAATGGACATTTTCTTTATATTAATTAAGTTTTCTTTCTAGTCCTCCTACATCTGCAGTAGTGTCTCGGCGTGCTCCTGATCTCGGAGCCTTGTTATTACCTCCCCGATTACTGGAGCACCTGTTTCTCTGAGACGGGTTTTAATTAATTTTAATGAGCTTTGCTTATAGCACGTGCATCCTGATTTACGTCTTGATTCGGGAGGCTAGCTCACTAATCTATTTTAATCATAGCCTGCGCTACGTCATAACAGTAGCTTGCTTTTCTCATTTGTGACACTTTACTTCCTAACTTTATTGTAATATTTAACTGCCACTCTTGGACACTGTACTTTTCTGTAGGAATTAATTGATTGCTGTTATTTAACAGGAACTGTATTTGCTGTAGGAATTTCAAGTGTGCTGCTAAATAATTTGTGCTGTTAAACTTTCCTTGCTAGCTGCTCCTCAAGTTTTGTCCTGCACTACTTGAACCTGATCTCTCTCCCCCGCCGCCCCCCCTCACTCCTACTGCTTACTCTCCTTCTTTGCTCCTCCCCCTCCATTACTCCTGAGTCTTTCCGTTTTACTTGCAAATAACTCTCTGGCCCTATTTATTCACCTGCCCTCCCTCTTCTCTTCCAGTTTGCCTCAGCTGGACTGCCTGTGGAGCTGCTCCCCCTGTCTGCCTGTCTCCAGTAAGGAACGCGCAGGATGCCACAGAGACTGCGCTTCATCCTTTGTCCTTTTTGAATTTGGTGCCTTTTCTTCAAGCAACCCTGCTGGTTCCCGCTATTTATCTTTCCTGGGGTCTTTTAATTTATTTCATCTTGTAAGCCCAGCAGACTATTTGCTAAAACTGACATTTTCTTTATATTAATTAAACTGCAGACTTTATTTGCTAAAAATTATCATTTTCTTTATATTAAGTTTTGTTTCTAGTCCTCCTGCATCCGCAGTAGTGTCTCGGCGTGCCCCTGATCTCGGACCTTTGTTCAGTTATTACCTCCCTGGTTACTGGAACACCCCTGTTTCTCCGTGACTGGTTTTAATTAATTTTAGTGACCTTTGCTTATAGCGCCTAAATCCTGATTTACATCCTGATTCGGGAGGCTAGCTCCCTAATCAATTTTAATCACAGCCTGCGCTAAGTCATAACAGTAGCTTGCTCCTAACCCACAGCCGCTGTAAGGCCGCTCCCCGCCTGCCCCCCCCCCCCCAATACCCTCACACCCTTAGCTAGCCTTAACTATACAGGCAGCGATAAACACGTGATGTAGGCAGGGGTTTTAGTGCAGTTTTTTTAATCTCCTGATTTTCCCATCCGCGCTGCATTCTGTGGGAGAAACAGCTCCCGAAGTGGTCATGAGGGCAGTCCGTGGAAGCCCTCCCCCATGCTGCATTCTGTGGGAGAAACAGGTACGAGCATAATCCCCGGTTAAAACAGGCAACGGCCGAGCTCTACAGGAGTCTGTTTATTTTTGCGCCAAGATCTAAAACTGTTCCAGTTTCAAATCAGTGCGTCGTGTGTCGGCCGACAAATGGAGATGTATTTTTTGTGCTCATATTTTTTTGAATAAGCCTCCCTACTACATCCTTACAGCACGACACCTTAATTGGACTTTAATGATTTGCAGGGATGTTGCAATCTGCTGCTGGTGTTCCTTAAGATAGCTTTTAAGAAAGCTGTGCAGCGTTACAGAGGATTTTTATATGTTAAAGGGCTACTTTTTTTGTTCTCTAAAACCGCATCTCAGGCTGAGACCATAAGTAATTACTGCTGATAGAAAGAGTTTCACCTCATGGACCATCTCTAACCATCTGTTATCTGTAATTATGAACTGGAGATCGTAAATGGAGGAAGCTGATTGGCCGAGAGGTTTTTGAAGCCGTGATATTGGGCTACATCATCACGGCTTCAGAAAACCTCCGGTCACCAGCCTCCTCACTCTCCCGAAATGACATCCGCACCTGATTCTTTCAGTTCCCACACAAACACCCCGTGTCCCTGCTACTACAAAGGAATGTAGATTTCATAGCAGCCTCAGTTAGCCAAAATGTACTGCCACACTACAACCCGCTATTTCTTTTCAAATGAAGAGCTCGCCCTTCTACATGCGACTTTGCCGTCTCGCTCTCTCCCCAGAGGCGAGCGCTTGCTTGACCAACCACCCCTTTTCCACACACAGTAGTGCTTGGAAAAACATTGTTTTTTTTTTTGGTTTTTACTTCAAAACTCCTGTGTGTACCATATCAGTTGCCAAGCTAAATACTGACAACTAGCAACTTACTGATCTGTTGAAAAGACCGGAAGTCTCCCTGCTACTGAGTCGGCTCCATTTCAGTCTGTCTTCCGTTCCCTGCTGGAGGCTTGCATTACAAAATCCTGTCTACAGTATTTAAGAACAAAAATAAAAGCACACACACAGTTTCCCTGGCTCCTGACCACAGTATACAGGGCTGGTACAGTCTTACTTCACAGCTGCACCTCCTCCACAAACGTCAGTTACAGCAGTGCCACCTGCTGCCCAGACCCTTCCAGGAACTATTTTCTTGAAAGGTAGTCATCCAACACCCCAAAAACCTCATTTTCACAAGGTTATGAATATTTTGTTTTTATTGTTTTAAAAAAATTTTTTTTTGAGCCAGTTCATAATAGCAATAAGTCATTCCAGGGTGTGGTATATCATGGGATATCGTCACTTGTTGGACGTACTCGGCCTGCGGCCTCGTGCCCAACCACCCGAGGCGTGACAATATCCCATGATATACCACACCCTGTCGTGCCTTATTGCTTAAACATCTGTAGCCATCTGCAAACTGTAACTTTCAAGGAGCCATAATAGTTGTGTTTATGCGTACTGTGAATCTCAGGAGACACTGTTAAGCTAAGCTACAGCATTCAGATTTTCATTTGCTTTGTGTTTGTCCCTACTACCCCGTTAAACTAAGCTACAGCACTCAGATTTTCATTTGCCTTGTGTTTGTCCCTGCCCCCCCCGAATCCCTCCCCCAGTCCCCAGCTTGCATAAATTTGACCTGAATCTCTCTCTCTGCATTTCAGCTCCCGAAGTGGTCATGAGGGCAGTCCGTGGAAGCCCTCCCCGTGCTACATTCTGTGGGAGAAACAGGTACGAGCATAATCCCAGGTTAAAACAGGCAACGGTCGAGCTCTATAGGCACCGCAAGCCGTTTCAGCTGGAGTCTTAGTTTTGTCCCCGCCAACGCTTTGCGTCAGCTGCCCCACCCCCCACCCCCACCCTTGCTGAACATTTTGTTATATAAGCAGATTCACTTAACGGTAAAAACCCCATCACCCTGCTTTCTCATTAGCAGCTTATACTTGGTCACCACTAGAGGCTGCTAGAAGTCGTTTTCCTTATTTCTTACTTTACTCCCCCTTGTACAATCGGGTGAAATGACTGCACCTCTCTACCTACTCTTTATTGGTCTCTTGCTCACTGTATCCCCCCCTTTTCACAGTTGTCCCCCCTCCTCTACCCCTTCTCATCTCTCCTCCCTCACATTTACACTTTTCTCTTGTACTTGTCCTTCCCATTATGGTCATGACAGCAATCTAATCCATAATATCATTTACCACCTTTCCCCCTGCCCCCCTTCCCCCTCCTCGTGGCTCCACTCATCCTCTCACTTCCGGTACCTGCACATAGCCCCATTAGGAAAGCATCTGCAATTGTTAGAGAACACAAACGCATTAAGTTTGCCATAACCCGACACATCCTCCTCCTCCTTTTATCTGGGGATGTTCACCCTAACCCAGGGCCAATTACCCACACTACCACCACTGGTGATAAAAGGAAAGGCCTGATTGCTGCGTCTCTAAATATCTGTAGCCTATTGAACAAATTTGACACTCATCAAGGATGGATTATGCAGTACAAGCCAGACATCTTGGCTTTAACTGAGACCTGGCTCTCCAAAACCACCATGGACTCGCATGTGGCCCTAAATGGCTACTCCATTTTTTGCTCGGATCGCCAAAGTAAGCGGGGTGGCGGCTGCGCACTCTACATCCGAAACTTCCTTCAAGCATTTGCTATCCCTTCCCCCCCCTCACAGATGGGGCCCAAGTACTCACTGTAAAGCTTACTCTGGGCAACCCAGGTAAAACCTTCTGTGTCTTAGTGGTATATATCCCACCGCATAACCAGAAGACAGCCTTCACAGCAGTTACCAGCTGCATCTCATCCCTCCCTTCCTCTAGTGAGACTATTGTGTTGGGCGACTTTAACACAAATTGGCTAGCACCATCAGCTGCCCACTATAAAGACGCCTCCTTAGCCATGGGCCTGACTCAAGTGGTCCAATCCCCCACAAGACATAACCACAGGACAGGGACTGCCACTTTGCTGGACCTAATCTTCACTAACCGCCCAGACAGAATCTCTAAGGTCTCAGTGCTCCCGGATGCCATCAGTGATCACTCGCCTGTACTCTGCTGGTGGTCCTGTAAGACCCCAAACCCTCCCCCCAAAACCTTATACTGTAGGCGTTTAAAACGAGGTTCATTAGCCAGGTTAAAAAAACACCTCTCAAACTGCGACTGGTCTCCCATAAATACACCAAGCAGCATTGACGATGCACTTAGCTACTTCATAACCTCCTTCAACTCTGCGTGTGACCGTTTTGCCCCAGTTACAAAGCGGGTGGTAAATAACCGTAACACCCCTTGGCTATCTCAAACACTACTTGACATCATGCACCAGCGGGACAATCTCTGGCATAAAGCCCTCGCTTCTACCCTGCCTCAGGACAAACAACGGTATAGGGAAGCTAGGAACAAGTGCACCCGTGCCTTACATCAGGCCAAAGCCACTTATTATAGGGATATCCTCACCTACTCTAGGGGATCGGGGCATAAATTCTGGGATACTATCAAAGAACTAAATGGTAAAACCCTATCCCCCCACCCTCCCAACTCACAGTAAATGGGACCATATCTCATGACGCGGTACAAATTGCTAATGCCTTAAACTCTTCCTTCTCTGACCTCAACAGTGTGCTTCCCCCTAACTTTTTTGCCCCCCAACCCTTCGGCCTCTTCATTGTCAGATGTCCCCTCCACTACCGCCCCACCTTTCAGGTTTCAAGTCATAACTATAAAAAAGGCTAAGTCTTGCATCTCAAATGTCCTGGGCAAGAGATGCTACAGTGGTGACTCCCTGGACTTAAAACTCCTTCACCTATCCCTTGAAGCTGTCCTAGTCCCCCTCACTAAAATCCTAAACTGCTCCCTCTGTCTTGGGGGAGTTCCCCACCTCCTGGAAAAGGGCTGTCATCACCCCGCTTCTGAAAGGTGGTGAGTGTACCTCCCCTGCTAATTACCGCCGATCTCTATTCTGCCCCCTCTCTCTAAGGTCCTGGAAAAAATAGTAGCCGATCAGCTCTCCGAACATCTATCTAAATTTAACCTATTATGTCCCAAGCAGCATGGGTTCCACAAGGGTCACAGCACCACAGCTCTCCTTGAATATACCTCCTACATCCACAAGGCCATGGATCTGGGGCACTTAGTTGGGTTGGTTTACATCGACCTAACTAAGGCATCTGACACTGTCCATCATGCCCTTCTCCTTAGATCCCTGTCTGATGTGGATCTGAAACCCGATACTAGGACCTGGTTTGAAAACTACCTATCAAACAGGTCACAGCAGGTCAAACTTGGCACAACCCTCTCCTCCCGCCTCCCAATTCGCTCTGGGGTCCCTCAAGGCTCCATTCTAGGCCCCTTTTTAGTTAGCCTTTTCCTAAACTCACGACTTGGAGCCTGCTCCGGTCGGTTACCTCTTTACGCCGACGATGCAGTCATTTACTGCAGCAACCCTCAGCCTCGGCCACTGCAGGATGCCCTATAGAAGTCCTTCACGGAAGCCGAGACCTGGTTCACAGAACACAGGCTAGTAATAAACTATAAGAAAACCAAGACCATGCTCTTTGCACACCGTCAGAACCCCTACCATGACTCCACTCTACTTGTCAACACCGCCCAAGGCTCCCCACTTGAGCAGGTAAATGCTTTCAAATACCTGGGCATCACCCTTGACTTCTCCCTTACCTATCATTCACATATCCACACCCTCTGTAACACCATTAACTCCAGAATTGGCATCCTATATTGGATCAAACATTGTCTGCCTAATGAGGGGCTGCGCCTTGCTGTGTCGTTCTCGGTCCGTTCTGTGCTGGAATATGGAATTGTGTTCTCTGGCTCAGCTGATAGCACTGCTCTCCATCGCATCAAGACAGCACTAAACAAGGCCTGTCGCCTAGTGACAGGCTGCGACAGAACTACACACACGTGACCTCTACAGCCGCTCTAACTGGCTAAATTTCGAATGCCGCCTTAAGTACCCCACATGCCTCCTAGCGTAGAAAATACAGTTGAATCTCACCCCACCTAGCCTACAGGGCCTCATCCAACACTCCCTCCCACAAAGATTCACCAGAAGTACCTCCAAGGTCCCATTATTGGTCCCCCGCTGCAGGATATCTATGGGTCAGAGAGCCTCTTATGACAGGGCTCCAAGCTGGCTAAATGACCTACCTGTTGCTCTGACTGCTGGTACAAAAACTGGCCCTTTTGAAACCTCACTCAAGGTATTTCTTGCTAACAACTCTACTTGCGACTGCCCCAGTAGTACTATTCCAACCCAGCCCTTGCCACCTCCATCACATTGTCTTTACAATCTGTACCCTGCTCTTCAGAACTTCTGCTGCTGCTATTGTACACGACTCTGGGTTGTCTCTGCCCTCTGCTAAGGAATGTTACTGTGCTCATTCACTGTACCTACTAATGTAACATATGGACTGACTGAAGTCCAGCACCGGTCTTGGAATGTTGTACTATCTGCTGTTTTTGCACACGAATCTGGGCTGTCTAGGCCCTCTGCTATGCTATGTTTCTCAGTTCTTTACCTTATCTGCCAATGTATTATATGGACTGATTGATGTTTCTGTATCTGTACTTGTGATGTGGCACTCTGTCTACCGACGAAGAGCCTTCGCAAAAGAGTCTTTGACTCAAAGGGTGTAATTCTGATTTCTCAATAAATAAATAAATAAATCTTTTCTCCACTACAGGTTGTCAACAACTTTCTATTTTGTCCATAAGTTACTGTAACACCACTCTGCAAAGTTACTCCTGAGCTCTTATTTTAATACTCTCCTTGGCTACCTCGTCCTGCTTGATTCTGGGCTCTTTTTTCTTCTTATTGTTGTGGGATTTAATTTTCAGCTCTATTTTACTTGTCCCTTACTTACCATTTTCTTTTTTCCCCCTAGATTTTGCTTACTCTTCCCTTTGCTCCAGTTAGCAATTTTCCCCTAGCCACTTCTCTCTCTCCCTTATTACTTTCCTACCTGCCCCTTACTCAATCACTAGTGTTCACTATAACTTATATGGCAAAGTACCTCCTTCCTTTATTTTTCACTGCATTACTTATCCTTGCCTTTTTTGCTGTACCTCCTGTGTCCCCCTCAAATCACAATGAAAACTCACTTGATAACTTCTACTCCAACTTGCTAGCTAGGGTACCCCCCACTCCCTTACCTCAGTCAGGCCTCAGTCATAAATAAAATTGGGGTATTCCCGAGATATATCTCACACAGGAAATCTATCTCCCCAGGTTGCAACACTCGCTGGGGACATTGAGACTAACCCTGGCCTTACCATCCACTCTAATCCAAGTTATTCCTACTCCTCCAATCGCCTGCCCCAGTCCACATGCTTAACCTTTGCCCATCTTAACATTCAGAGTCTTACTGCCAATCTCCTTGATCTAGAGGCCTGGGTAGGAATGAATACCCCAGACATCCTAGCCCTATCTGAAACATGGCTGAAACCCTCTGTCCCTGATTCCCTCTGCTCCCTATCAGGTTACAACATGCTTCAGGCTGACCGCCCTAACTCCAAAACAGGGTGTGGCTTGGCGCTGTACTACAAGTCTCACCTTAATGTGTCTACCATGCCTAGTCACTAACTAACCAGTTGTGAGATACTTCATTCCCTCCTACTCCTCGGGGATGCCAAGAAACTCCACATCTTAAATGTTTATATACCCCCAGAAACTCCAAGCTAGGTCTTGAAGAATTAATAGAACTGGTGCTGCTGTGTCCAAGAAAAATGAAGTAATCTGCATGAGTGACTAATCTCGACTGGGCCGGTCCTAACTCCTCTCTCCTATCCTCCATCATCAGTAAGGAAAACCTTGCACAACTCATCCTGGCTCCCACTAGGATCTCTCAGAAAGGTTCCAGCTACACTCTTATAGACTGGATTCTTACCAATAGGAAAGAGAAGTTTCCTGTTGCTGGAGACCTACCTGACTCTGTAAGTAATCACTGCCTAGTATACTGCATGTGGGACACTTCCCCTCCATCCTATCCCTCTAAAGTATTATCCTTTTCTAACTTCTCTAACCTTATTTCTGCTGCATTCCTACATGACCTAAAACTCACTGACTGGTCTCCCCTCTGCATAACCAACGATATCAACATTGCGACAGATTACTTCAGTGCAACCCTACTTTCCCTTCAGAACAGACACATTCCGGTCACTATGCGTAGGATCAAAGGGAGAGCCACCAAATGGCTCAAGCAGCCCCTTCTACAATTACTTAAATGCAGGATAAGCTTTGGTTAAAATGGAAATCCTCCTGTCTTCAAGCTGACTTTGAGGCTTACCGATCCTTGCCAAACACCTGTGAAAAAGAGATTCGCTCCTGCCAAGAGCAAATACTACCATGATCTGCTTAGTTCCTATGCCTCCAACCCGAAGAGATACTGGTCTCAAATTAATGAAATCCTTGGTAACAATAACCCACACACTCCTAACAAAATGCTTATAAATTATATCCACTGTAACAACCCTAACATCATAGCCAATGCCTGTAACTCCCTTTTTACCAAGCTTCCCAACACCCCCCAACCTATCCTGTGATCCCCTGTCTCCCCCCATCACTGACTGAAGCTTCTCCCCCTCTAGTGCTTGCTTCAGTCACATGTCAGGAGGTCCTTAAGCTACTGAAGACCATTCCTGCTCGTGGCAGTGCAGGGCAGGATGGTCTTGAACCTAGGATCTTAAGACTGTCTGCCTCTATCCTTGCTACACCAGTAACTAGGCTCTTTAACTTGTCCATCTGCTCCACCACGGTTCCATTGGCCTGCAAAACAGCCAGAACTGTACCAGTGTTTAAGAAAGGTGACCCCAAAGTTCCATCAGACTAATGACCCATTGCGCTTCTGCTCATGTTCAGCAAGTTGCTGGAAAAACTAATTCATCGCCAGGTCTCTATACATTTACTTAACTTTAACCTTCAGGCCCTTTTCAACATGGCTTCTGTGCTGGGCATGGTACAACTACTGCTCTAACTCAATTCACTAGCGATGTAAAGTGCAACATGGACAAAGGCTTCCTTACTATTGCCATGTTCATCAACCTCTCCAAAGCATTTGAATTGGTTAATCACCATCTACTACTGAGTAAAGTTCAATCCCTTGGACCTCCGACACTACCTTATCCTGGATCGGCAGTTATCTTGACAATCGTTCACAATCTGTCTCCTTCTACAAAGTTCTCTCATCCCCTGCCATGTTCCACAGGGTTCTATTCTTGGTCCCCTGCTCTTTTCCCTCTTTGCCAGGGTAGCAGTATTGCCACAAACAAAATTCCTTACATTCAGCTCCTTCAACATCTCTGTGAGGAACTACTGGCATGCAAAGTACTCAACATCTACAGACATGTGGATGAAAAAATCCTCTTCCTCAGAGGAAGAGCTGGACTTGGAGAACGGTAGTGTCAGGGCTACAGACTTGAACTGGGCCTGGTCAGACTTAAAATGGTGGGAAAAAGTTGGGTATGACCCTGTCACATTTTTTTTTTTTTTATGCTCCCTGGCAGTTGCTTTGCCCCCAACACTGGAACACACTGCACCGTGGGACTTACAACCCCACAAGTTTACCCCCTTGTGGTGGATCCATCCCAGAGGACGATAATGCCCAGGGTACCCCTGCAGCGGCTATGCCCAGGACCAGTGGCAGAGCCAGGAGGTCCTGAGGCATGGGGGAGGGGTTCATTTGTAGTTAGGTCCTCCCTGGAAGGACATGGCTTGCCATGATGCCACCCCGTACGCCCACAGGTAGACATCGGTGTCTGTCCACCCCAATCATGACAGGCTCTGGTGATCCCTCCCCCAGCTCATCGCTAGGGACAGGCGTGCACCAAGAACTATAACCCTCTCCCCCCCCCCGAGCAGTCCCTTGGACGCTTATCCTCCTCCCCTCAGCCAGCCCTCCAGCAGCCCGAGTTTGCTTCCAAACCCGGGTCACTGGTGTCGTGAGCAGCTGTACAACTACTGCGCTGGTAGGTCGGCTGACCCTGTCCCAATTGTTATTCCTCTCCTGTTCTGCCACGTTTGCCCCTTGCCTGTCTGACTGCACAATCAAACTTTATTTGTGGCACCTAGGAAGTAGCCACTCCGATGGTCCCACAATTTTCCCCCATATTCTCCCTTCCTTCACGTGCTGTTTCCATTTTCTTTCTTTCTTTCTCCCCTTGCTTCTCTGTGGTTAAAAAGATATATGTGAATCTTTATGTGAAACTGGGATCCCTTGGTTTGCAAATGTATATACTTATATTGTTAAAATGACTGCAAAAGACTATTTGGGTTTCTTAAAAAAAAAAATCTGCAATACAGGGGGTTGACCTTGAGATATACTTTGACCTACACAAGCGTATTTACAGAGTAGACAACAGGACACCAGTTCTGGGACAGAATGTTCTATTTTGCTGCACCTCTTAAGACTAGATGTGTTCATCAGGCTGCCTCAGGAAAGACATTTTGCATGCAGGGGTACCCTGAGCATTACCATCCCCTGGGATGGCTCCAACACGAGGGGGTAAACCTGTGGGGTTGTTAGTCCGTAGCAGCAATAACAGAGACTTGGTACACCGCAAATCATGACAGGGATGTTAATGTACCAGGGTATGCTCTGTTCAGAAGTGATGGGGGAGTAAAAAGGGGGGGGTGGGGGTAGACATGTATGTCAGGGAGGATATAAAGGCAACAAAAATACAAGGTAGGCAGGGGGAGGCCAAGACACTGTGGGTTACCCTTGAGTTAGGCAAAGGCAATGCAATCCGCACAGAGGTGCTCTACAGGCCTCCAGCATAGGGGGAGGAGGTGGATAGGCAGCTGGTGGAAGAAATACATGAGATGACAGCAAAGGGGTAAGTACTGCTGCTAGGGGAATTCAATATACCAGACGTGGACTGGACCATCCCATCAGCAGCTTCAACCAGGAGCAGAGACATCTTGGATTCTCTACAGGAGGCAGCCCTCAGGCAGCTAGTGCTTGATCCCACCAGGGACAGGGCAATTCTGGACTCACTACTGACAAATAGTGACAAAATCACTGAAGTCCAGGTAGAAGGCCAACTGGGGTCCAGCAATCACCACAGTGTGGTTTAGCTTGGGGACAGGGATACAGTTAAGTCACACATAGGCTACGGTCTTAGATTTCAGGAGGGCAGACTTTGAAAATAAGTGGAGGTGTATAAAAGAAGCACAGGTTGGGGGGGGGGGCGCTGAGGCCCAGTGGGAACACACCAAAAAAAGCCATTGGGGAGGTAACAAACCAATGCACTAGGGTGATATCAAAAGGCAAGAGATGGAGGAAACCATTATGATTCTGTAAAGATGTGGCAGAGAAAGTAAGGACCAAAAGAGTGGGATTCAGGAAGTATAAGGGGACTCAAAAGGAAGAAGACAGGGAGGTGTACCTAAAGTGTCTAAGAGAAGCAGGGAGGGTTGTTAGGAGCGCAAAGGCACAGACCGAGGAAAGATTAGTGCAGACTGTAAAGAAACAGGACAAGACTTTCTATAGGTACCATCAGCGAGAGAAGGAAAGCTAGGGGAGGGATTGTAAGAACGGAGACCTGGAAAAGGCAGAAATACCGAATAAATACTTCTGTTCAGTATTCACTGTAGAAGGGGAGGGTCAAGGACCTCAGCTGGGCAACAGATACAAAAGGGGGGGGGGTTAACACCAGTCCATTTATAGTGGAGAGAGTCCTGGAGGAGCTCGCAAAACTGAAGGTGGACAAAGCAATGGGGCCTGATGGCATACACCCGAGAATATTAAAGGAACTATGAAGGGAACTGGCAGAGCCTCTGGCAACCCTGTTCACAGTCTCTCTCAACCCAGGGGTGGTGCCACAGAACTGGAGGAGGGCACATGTAGTCCCCCTTCACAGGAGCGGAAGCAGGGAGCAGCTTATCTCAATGGTGGGTAAAATCACTGAGGCACTGCTTAAAGAAAGAATAGTGGGGTACTTGGAAGCCAATGGTGCCCAAGACCCAAGGCAGCATGGGTTCACAGCAGGGAGGTCGTGTCAGATAAATCTGATAGATTTTTTTGACCGGGTTACAAAGGAGGTGGATCGGGGGGAGTGGTGGACATGGCCTACCTTGATTTCAACAAGGCCTTCGACACCATCCCTCATAAAAGGCTGGTCTACAAGCCGGGTAGTC